>OY992796.1:26392611-26755111 GCA_963921375.1 Tiliacea citrago
TCAGCACGGTTGATGACAACTTTGGGTGCACTGGGACATCGGCTGTCGATACGGCGGCGGGCTTACTGAGCGGGAGACCGTACGGTGGCGTCGCATTATTGTGGTGTAAGGATGCGTTCGAATCAGTGTTACCGATAAAGTGTGATAACGTGCGAGTGTGTGCGGTCCACATAACCGTAAGTAGTAGATCTATGGTGATTGTTAGTGTCTATATGCCCACAAACTCAATTGACAATCTTGCGGAATTTACATCTTGTCTTGGTACAATTCGTTCTATAATAGAAATAGAGGAAAACAAGGGAGTTGAGGCTTTTTATATATTAGGAGACTATAATGCGCACCCGAGTGAATTATTTTATAACAAAATGATACATTTCTGTTCGGATCAAAGCTGGACATGTGTAGATATAAATACGTGTGACAGTAATAGGTATACCTTTACGAGTGAGTCACATGGCTGTAATAGATGGTTGGACCACTGCATCGTCACTGAGTCTGCACTACAATCAGTCATTAGTGTAAAGGTACTATATGACATGTATTGGTCCGACCATTTTCCGATTGTGGTTAAGTGTGACCTACATAAACTCAGGCCTAAACTTGTAGATAAATTTCAAAATGCACAACCTGTAAATCGTGTTATCTGGGGTGAGAGATCCTCAGAACAGATTAGCGAGTACCGCGACCTCTGTCACTCTGGACTTAGACAGATGGATATTCCTCGGGAACTGAGTGCTTGTTGTGACAGGTTTTGTGATAATAGGGAACATCACTCGGTTCTTGAGGAAATGTATCTGGATATTGTAAACACCCTAGGACGTGCCGCCGTAAAAACTTATAAAGCCAAGTGTCGGAGGAAGGGTGGTTACGTAACGGGGTGGAACAGGCATGTCGCGGATGCTCACCGCAAGGCGCGGCTTCGATTGCAAGTTTGGACTATGGCTGGTCGCCCGGCCAGTGGCCCTTTATTTTGTGAAATGGCAGAGGCAAGACGAATTTTCAAGGCCAAACTTAAATGGTGTCAGAACAGGCAAGATCAGCTTAAAATTGATCTTCCGGCTTCTAACCATACCACTAAGAACTTTAAGCTGTTTTGGAAAAACATAACCAAAATGAATGTGAGGCCGAGTCTCCCGGTGGGCGTCGGTGGTATGTCTGACCACAAGCATATTGCTGATGCTTTTAGGGACCACTTTTCTGTGCGGTCGCCTTTTAACTCAGGGTTTTGTGACCAAGGATGTGTTGGGGATATTCTGACCGAGCGAATTACCAAAATACCAGCGAGGACAGTTGCTCAAATTATTTCCGGAATGCAACATGGAAAATCGCCGGGTCACGATGGCCTCAGTTTAGAAGATTTTAAATATGCGGGGGTTCATTTGCCTAGAGTGCTCTCTCTGTTTTTTACTCTGTGCCTCGGTCACTCTTATTTGCCCGAATCGCTTATGTTGACAACAGTAGTACCCATTGTTAAAAACAAGACGGCTGACATGTCCGATATAAATAACTATCGACCCATCTCACTCGCCACCACCATGGCTAAGGTGCTTGACGGTGTGTTGAATGGCTGCCTTTCAGAACACGTTGAAGTGCATGATGCCCAGTTCGGGTTTAGGGCGGGCCTGTCTACGGAGAGTGCCATACTTAGCCTGAAACGCGTGTTTCCTCGACTTGTCGAAAGCTTTCGATCTCGTTGCCTATGATGTGCTGTGGGACAAGTTGAGGGGCGCGGGTGTGCCGGCGGAATACACAGCGCTCCTCAGATACTGGTATGCTCACCAGACAAATAGGGTCAGATGGGTCGGTACTCTCTCGGATGAGTACAAAATGGAGTGTGGTGTAAGGCAGGGGGGGCTAAGCTCACCTCTGTTATTTAATGTATACATGAACCAGCTTTTTGAGCGACTGAGCAGCACACATGTCGGCTGTCACATAGACGGTAATTGTGTCAATAACTTAAGTTACGCGGACGACATGGTGCTGCTCAGTCCATCGATGAGTGGGCTGAGAGAGCTACTATCCATCTGCGAGACGTATGTGGAGGTGCACGGCCTTAAATACAACTCTAAAAAGAGTAAGATTCTGGTGTTTAAAACACAAAAACAACAGCCGCGCCGTGTACCTCCGGTATATCTCAATGGCGTAGTACTAAACGTGGTTGACAATTTCAAATATTTAGAACACATTGTCACCTACGCGATGACAGCGATATAAAGAGGGAGCGCATGGCGTTGGCGGTGAGGAGCAATATGCTCGCCCGCAGGTTTGCTCGCTGCACGGCAGACGTCAAGGTGACTTTATTTAAAGCGTTCTGTCAGTCCTTTTATTCGAGTGGCCTGTGGGTGTCATATACAAGCCGAGCCTATAACGTCCTGCGCGTTCAATATAATAACGCCTTCAGGATGCTGTTGCGGCTGCCGCGGCGTTGTAGTGCTTCGGGCATGTTTGCTGAAGCTGACACAGATGGATTTCACGCTATCATGCGTAAAAAAGCCGCTTCCTTGCTACAGCGCTTGCGTAACACACGGAACGGCAGCCTGAAAATGATTGTTAACAGGCCTGACTGTCCTGTACAACGGCACTGGGTGGCAATAGGTATAGGTATACGAAGTTGAGTTACCTATGGTGCACACTGAGCCTCGAGGGGGGCTTATGTGTTTGTGTCCTTACTAACAATACTAATATAGACTAAGTACTTTCTGTTACTAACCCATCACTAAACCACCTATGGACTGTTCATGTCTGAAATAAAGTTTTTTTTTTTTTAAGAGCGTCAAGTTACCTTATGACTGATTTCAAAATAGCTTGTTCCCTTTTGAATAAGTTTCATCCTACAATTGATGACCCGATGCTGTGGAGTACCTATATATTGCTCTGTCGAGATTAAATACAGCAGTGCTTCCCATCTAAATAACTTTCCAAGAATATCACTAATCGAATTATGAAGATTTGCTTTAGGATCTTACCAATTAAAACAGGCAAGATCCTATTATGGGAAGCATATGCGGGCGAATGATACCTACAGTGTAGAAATAAGCAATGAATTAATAAAAGAAGATTTGCCCTTAATATTAGGTCAAAACAATTATCTAGTTAGGGCTAGAATTAAATCGAGCCATATAAGTAGCAGGATTTATTACACATATTTAATGATAAGTAGAGAGCAACATAGGGCAAATTCTTTAGAGAGTATCATTGCTTATTGTTGTAGTTGCTTAGTGAGAATTCGTACAGTAGGGTGCTGCGCTCATACTATGACCGTGTTGAGGTATTTAAGCTGGGGTCACGCAGTACAGTAGGGTGCTGCGCTCATACTATGACCGTGTTGAGGTATCTAAGCTGGGGTCACGCAGTACAGTAGGGTGCTGCGCTCATACTATGACCGTGTTGAGGTATCTAAGCTGGGGTCACGCAGTACAGTAGGGTGCTGCGCTCATACTATGACCGTGTTGAGGTATCTAAGCTGGGGTCACGCAGTACAGTAGGATGCTGCGCTCATACTATGACCGTGTTGAGGTATCTAAGCTGGGGTCACGCAGTACAGTAGGGTGCTGCGCTCATACTATGACCGTGTTGAGGTATCTAAGCTGGGGTCACGCAGTACAGTAGGGTGCTGCGCTCATACTATGACCGTGTTGAGGTATCTAAGCTGGGGTCGCGCAGTACAGTAGGGTGCTGCGCTCATACTATGACCGTGTTGAGGTATCTAAGCTGGGGTCACGCAGTACAGTAGGGTGCTGCGCTCATACTATGACCGTGTTGAGGTATCTAAGCTGGGGTCACGCAGCACAATTTCTAGACCATAATATATTCCTTGAAGAATAAATGTTTTACCTACTATTTATTGGTGTTTTTTTTTTAAGTTAGCAACTGTAGATCAACTTGAGATGGATCCGTGCGGTTGCTGTAACTTAGCCATGAGCTCCTCTAACCTAAGGCTTTGTCGTAGGTCAGTATTTATTTTTAACAACACTACCTACTAGCAGCGTAGCTACTTAACGCTGCCTCCGGCACGGCAAGGGATATTTCTATTTGCCATTGTTTGAAATAAAATCAAAATTACCGTAAAATGAATTTAATTGAAAACAACAAATGATTATAAATAATAAAGACTATTTAAAACTATTCTGATATGAATCAGGCGTGATCCGTGTCACAATTAGGTTGTGGACGGGGCGCTCGCTAGACTCAGAATGGCGCTTTGCTTCAGTGCGCCATGTTATAAAGGCTTGTCCCTTCCACAACTCGCCTGATCCACTGAATGGGGCGATGATGTCACTGAACGTTGCGTTCCGTTTTACGTTGTAATTTGCTCACGCCGACACGGCCATTCTGCAAAAATGGTCGTCACTGACCTTATCCTGTAACAAGAGAATAATCCCGCAGTATCCCAACATCAAACAATGGTCACATGACCAGGTCGTTTACTGGATAAACCCTCGCCTATGATTTGTTACGCACATGCCTGGAGTCCGTCTATCAGACTTCCAAGCAATAACATTAATGAATTTGATTCAACAAATCACTTTACACCATGGTTTGGAACTGGAGGACACATCTCACCAAACGTAAGCGTAACATTAACCAATTTGTAAGGCACACCTCAACGAATTATGCGTAACAAATAATTGGGCGGCACACACATGCTTGTAGTAAGGAGGACACCCTGTCCGTCTACTCCCAAGCGATAACATTAATGGATTTGATTCAACAAATCAATTTACACTATGGTTTGGAACTGGAGGATACACCTCACCAAACGTAAGCGTAACATTAACCAATTCGGAGGTCACACCTCTTCATTATGTGTAAAATTACAGAATTTGGTGGTATACACATGCTTGTAGTAAGGAGGGCACTCTGTCCATCTAGCAGACTCACAAGCGATAACATCAATGAATTTGATTTAACAAACCACTTTACACTATGGTTTGGAACTGGAGGACACGCCTCACCAAACGTAAGCGTAACATTGACCAATTTGAAAGCCACACTGCGACAAATTATGTGTAACACCAAAATAGTACGGAAACTACTGTCCTTATAAAATGATGCTACTCTTATGGGGGCTCTTGTCCTCAACGAACGAAAAGTAATTATTAAGCAAACAAAAATAAACTTACTTACATTATCATAGTGCCATATTTGCCCATCTCTTCGTTTTTCTTTTAATTTTTTTTTGAACTACATCCCGTTGGTAAGGGGGGCTCATTTGCAGGCGTTATAGGCTCATCTTCCGCCGACACGGCATCGTCGTCGACGCATTCTCCAGGCTTTGGTGCTAAGCGTAGCTGGTCATGAGCCACTTTCTTGGGTCTACCTTTATTTCATCTTCATTTTTTAAATCCGTGTCCAGGTCTTTGAAAGTGTTCTCGATCGTTTTATCAGGGAACGAGCAGCCCCACTGTCATATAATGCAGTAAATTGATGGGTACCAATAGCAATGATCATAGGAGTGAGTATTTCGTCGTGTTCTTGTGCTAGATTAACTTTTTTAGCTTCATCGCTCATCTTCTTAAAACATTTTTCTTCAACGTGACCAATTTTGCTACAATAATTGCATTTAGGCTTTGGACGTTCCGTTCGATTCGCAGACTCTCGACTAGTACTTTCACTCAGTAGTGGCTTTGGGTCGTTTGCTTTGTCATTTGCTTTGCGGCAGGCTATTTGATAATGCCCAGTCTTGCCACACTTAAAGCATACTATGGATTCGTCTCGAGTCTTAAGCTTGAGCCGCTTGGCTGGTGGTTCATCATGACGTGTTTCTCGTTGCCTGACTGTAGCTGCAACAGAAATCAATTCGGGCACAGTTGTGCACTTACTAGATATCAATCGTAAGCGGAGATTCTCATTATCAACGCAGCCAATAATAGCTTCCACAGCGTCAGTATCCTTATTGCCATTTATTACACGTTTCCAAATGTGCCAGGCGTTGGTTATTGATTCTGCTGGATTTGATACATCAAATCTGAAATTGCGTAACTTAAGTATGTCATTGGAGTATCGTGCTTCAGGTTCGAACGTTTGTATCAGCGCTTCTCGCATCTTGCTCCAAACAGGAGACTTTATTAACCAAGCATCACCAATCGCCTTGGCTCGACCTTGCAACAGGTTAGCTATCTTGTTGCAAATTTCGTAATCAGCCAACCCCCAGTGTGATTTGGCCTGATCAGCGTGCTCACATCAGTCTCGAATCGGAATATCACCATCTGGGTTGTAGGGTGCGATATAGATATCGCTTAACCTTGGTCGCTGTGTCGGAGCCACAGTTTTATTTATTATTCCCGCAAGAAGCTCGTGATTTGCTTGCTGCTGTAGTGACAGGTTTTCCAGAATACTAGCCAAGGTTGACAGCATCTGGTTTGAGCTAGAGGCTTCTGTTCCTCCATCGTTAAGGGCGGATGGAACCGAAGATATACCTCGGCCCATCCCACTTCTGATTTCGGAGCGAGGGTCGCCGGATTGAAGAATTGGTGAAGAAGACCTACTTCTTACAGGGTCTACATGGTCTTCAAGGTTTCTATTTGCCATTGTTTGAAATAAAATCAAAATTACCGTAAAATGAATTTAATTGAAAACAACAAATGATTATAAATAATAAAGACTATTTAAAACTATTCTGATATGAATCAGGCGTGATCCGTGTCACAATTAGGTTGTGGACGGGGCGCTCGCTAGACTCAGAATGGCGCTTTGCTTCAGTGCGCCATGTTATAAAGGCTTGTCCCTTCCACAACTCGCCTGATCCACTGAATGGGGCGATGATGTCACTGAACGTTGCGTTCCGTTTTACGTTGTAATTTGCTCACGCCGACATACATAATATCTAGCAAGAGAAGAAGTTATGTAGTGTTTTCTAAATTCAGGAATGAATATTAATAGTTAAACGAGGAGCTCGTGGCTAAGTAATAACAGCCGCACGGGTCGATCCATCAGTTTAAGCTACGCTTGCCGGGGTTAGTCCGTGGATGGGTGACTATCTTTACATACCGCGACTCATCGTGCCTCGGAATATGTGATAAAACTACATATTTACAATTTTAGGACTTTTTCCTATACTTGTGCTGTAAGACCTTGCTTCTTGCCAAACTTCATGATTCTAGGTACCTGACTACCCTATAGGTTTTGATTTATTTGCGAGTATCGAAATATGTCGCAGTAGTGTCGCTTATATTGCCGTATTTTTTTATTGCGTTGATTGGAAGCTTGATTTTTTTAGAGCTTCAAGGGACCATAGACTTACGTATTTGATATTAATTTGAACTTGATACCTCTACGCGTTCCTGAGAAAAATGGTCTTGACAGACTGACAGACAGACAGACGGACAACGAAGTGATCCTATAAGGGTTCCGTTTTTTCCTTTTGAGTTACGGAACCCTAAAAATAAGCTAGGTGGAGTCGACATTTCCTATCTGACTACCCCTGAGAAGAAGTGGCGAAACAAACTCAGGGGTCGAAGTCTCTTTTAAAGTCCAGGCATAATCATGGTCAGATCAAGTGAAGACTAGATGTTGCACAATAATTAATGAAATGTTTACAATTGTAATACTATAATCTTAATGCTCTAAATAATGATCGGTACCTAGTAATGTGGCCTACAGTACTTAGCGTGGAGTGCTGCTAATGTAGTTACAATAGTAAACAAAGTATTTTACCGTTATGGAATCGAACCGAAGACGCGAGACTCTGAAACCGTAGCTACTGAGCTGTGGTTGCCTACTTTTAATAGGTTTTCTAAGATGACGTCGTAAAATACAAATGGCTAAACTTGACCCTCTTCATGTTTTACTATCGAATGAATTGAATTGATTTCAAACAGCCTAGTTTTAACTACCACAAGAAGAAGAGAGCGCAAGAAGAAAATGTGAGAAACTTCGTTTCCACCTGCATGTAATGTTGTTCGTCGGAATGCACTAAGGTATGGCTAGCTATGAATCACTGCGCTGGAGCACCACTGTGCAGTATGAGTGAACCGGTAAGTGAACGCAACGCGATTGAAATCTCTCCGGGAACATTAAAACTTTAGTGCGCGAATGTTTGCGCATTAACGTGCACAATCTGCTTGATGTGAACGTGCTCTATTTAGCTATAGCACCTATGTACCTAATGTCCCCGTCACAAGTTTACGACTGTATTTTCAGAAGGGATAGGCAGGGGTGTAGATTTATATACGTTTATCAGAGAAATGTGATCAGGTTCACTTTTCGCAGATAAACCGGTTTCAGCATTAGGGAATTTTATTACAGGAAAGCACAACACGGGCCGGCCATGTCAATTCTTCGATATCTACACACATTACGACACGTAGCGTAGGAAAAGCCGCAAAGACCGAACACTTGCGCAAAATAATAAGCAGCTAATAAATGCATTGTGTTTTTCTGAAGTGTTGGATTCTGATCATATTTTCAACTGGCAGGTATGTGAGATGGGGCGATTGCTCTATGTCAAGAAAACGGCCCATATAGTGCAAACTCCATCTTAAAACAAGGGCACAGGCATAATGTTGTAATAATGATCCTAAGTAGCTGCGTGCACCGGATGTTTGTTGTGGCTACAGGCGCTAGCCGCGTGCTGGCCGCGCGGGTGTCGCGCGACGTCTCGCGGCGCGTGGCGGCGGCATGCGCGCACTCCGCCAGTCTCCGAGCGAGCTCCGCGCGCGCTGACCGTCCCGCGCCGCCACACGAACGCCCGCGAGTACGTGACGTGCAGTGATCGACGCAGCGTGCAGCGTGTCACCGACACTGAACGCTTATCGCGCTCCGACACGCTCAGTGGAAAACACCAACACTACTACTGTTTTCTTCAAAATTTCAAAAAGTTTGGGAGTTTCATTCGGTACGTACGAGTAGTATTTTGTTAGTCGCACAATATCTTATATTAAGGTTTCGCAGAACTTCTGGCGTTCAGTTCGCGGGAAATCACATAAACTAAATGTTCGTGCTGTGGTTAATGTTCTAAATTAAAAGTTGTACTTCAGTCGCGCCGCCTCGCCGCGCGCCGCGTCGGCATCCATATGGAAATAGATATCATTTTGTGTAAACTCTACGTGCATGTGTGGTTACGCAGTTTATTTCTTGTGGGTAAATAAACAGTCTAAACTGTGTTGATAGTGCGTGACGATCAGTGATCACAGCTGAAGGTGTCATGTTGAGAAGTTCTAGGAAGTGTTTGTATAAAATTCCGAGATATTACTCGACCTTCCTAAATAGAAACTTGTATAACAAACATTGGTAAATGAGGTCTGTTCCATGCAGTATAACAAGAAGTTGTCGAAGATGCTACAGTTCAGTTTTTTTTACTGAATTAGCATGAGAAACGCATTGAGGTTCAATACACATTATAATAAATAGGTGCGAGGCCAATGGCGGCCGGTCATAATCGTTTTACGAGTCCGCGACGGGCCTGGGCGAATGGCTCGTAACATTGCTCAGTATTGTATCTATACAAGACAATTAATCTGTAGGTCACAGTTAAAGATATCGTTATTAAATATTAAATTGTAACGAGAGTGCGCGCTGATCGATGTTTAACTGAGGTTCATAAATCTTGGCCAATTTCGAAGATGTCGGTGTTTCCGGCGGCGCGCGGTGACTGCCATGCAAATTATTTTAGTGGCCACTTCACGAGCATCAGCTCGAGCTTTTAAAAGCCACGTTTCCGAAACCATTTTCACCTATTAGGTTTTTTAGGAAAATATAATCTGAATACACCCGAACGTTACGGAATTATCTCACGGCTCACGAATATTGTCCTCAACACCTCAACTGTTCCTCTAAGCGCGACGCTCACGTGCGAATACGAACATGATCGCAATCTTCACACTCATTTCTGATAGTACGGAGACACTCGTACACAACAACAACGAATTCTAGACGTTCTCCAGTTACTCACTTATAGAGACGACATGCATCGTTACTACTTGAAAGTCTTATTGCTAGTTTTATCTCTTTAATGTACAGCGTTTAAACTGCTGTTTAGGGAAAATAACTGATCTTTTCTAAACTAAACTGATCCCTGAAATGGATTGTGGAACAGATAGCGGGCCTACCAGGCTCTACTGTCAAGAGGTGCTCAGATACCAGACCTACCAAGCTCTACTGTCAAGAGGTGCTCAGATAGCGGACCTACCAGGCTCTACTATCAAGAGATACTCAGATAGCGGACCTACCAGGCTCTACTGTCAAGAGGTGCTCAGATAGCGGACCTACGAGGCTCTACTGTCAAGAGGTGCTCAGATAGCGGACCTACCAGGATCTACTATCAAGAGGTGCTCAGATAGCGGATCTACCAGGCTATACTGTCAAGTGGTGCTCAGATAGCGGACCTACCAGGCTCTACTGTCAAGTGGTGCTCAGATAGCGGACCTACCAGCATCTACTATCAAGAGGTGCTCAGATAGCGGACCTACCAGGCTCTACTGTCAAGTGGTGCTCAGATAGCGGACCTACCAGAATCTACTATCAAGAGGTGCTCAGATAGCGGGCCTACCAGGCTCTACTGTCAAGTGGTGCTCAGATAGCGGACCTACCAGGCTCTACTGTCAAGTGGTGCTCAGATAGCGGACCTACGAGGCTCTACTGTCAAGAGGTGCTCAGATAGTGGACCTACCAGGCTCTACTGTCAAGTGGTGCTTCAGATAGCGGATCTACCAGGCTCTACTGTCAAGTGGTGCTCAGATAGCGGACCTACCAGGCTCTACTGTCAAGTGGTGCTCAGATAGCGGACCTACCAGGATCTACTATCAAGAGGTGCTCAGATAGGGGACCTACCAGGCTCTACTGTCAAGTGGTGCTCAGATAGCGGACCTACCAGAATCTACTATCAAGAGGTGCTCAGATAGCGGGCCTACCAGGCTCTACTGTCAAGTGGTGCTCAGATAGCGGACCTACCAGGCTCTACTGTCAAGTGGTGCTCAGATAGCGGACCTACGAGGCTCTACTGTCAAGAGGTGCTCAGATAGCGGACCTACCAGGCTCTACTGTCAAGTGGTGCTCAGATAGCGGACCTACCAGGCTCTACTGTCAAGTGGTGCTCAGATAGCGGACCTACGAGGCTCTACTGTCAAGAGGTGCTCAGATAGCGGACGTACCAGGATCTACTATCAAGAGGTGCTCAGATAGCGGACCTACCAGGCTCTACTGTCAAGTGGTGCTCAGATAGCGGACCTACCAGGATCTACTATCAAGAGGTGCTCAGATAGGGGACCTACCAGGCTCTACTGTCAAGTGGTGCTCAGATAGCGGACCTACCAGAATCTACTATCAAGAGGTGCTCAGATAGCGGGCCTACCAAGCTCTACTGTCAAGTGGTGCTCAGACAGCGGACCTACCAGGCTCTACTGTCAAGTGGTGCTCAGATAGCGGACCTACGAGGCTCTACTGTCAAGAGGTGCTCAGATAGCGGACCTACCAGGCTCTACTGTCAAGTGGTGCTCAGATAGCGGACCTACCAGGCTCTACTGTCAAGTGGTGCTCAGATAGCGGACCTACGAGGCTCTACTGTCAAGAGGTGCTCAGATAGCGGACGTACCAGGATCTACTATCAAGAGGTGCTCAGATAGCGGACCTACCAGGCTCTACTGTCAAGTGGTGCTCAGATAGCGGACCTACAAGGCTCTACTGTCAAGAGGTGCTCAGATAGTGGACCTACCAGGATCTACTATGAAGAGATGCTCAGATAGCGGACCTACCAGGCTCTACTGTCAAGTGGTGCTCAGATAGCGGACCTACCAGGCTCTACTGTCAAGTGGTGCTCAGATAGCGGACCTACCAGGATCTACTGTCAAGAGGTGCTCAGATAGTGGACCTACCAGGATCTACTATGAAGAGATGCTCAGATAGCGGACCTACCAGGCTCTACTGTCAAGTGGTGCTCAGATAGCGGACCTACCAGGCTCTACTGTCAAGTGGTGCTCAGATAGCGGACCTACCAGGATCTACTATCAAGAGGTGCTCAGATAGCGGACCTACCAGGCTCTACTGTCAAGTGGTGCTCAGATAGCGGACCTACCAGGCTTACTGTCAAGAGGTGCTCAGATAGCGGACCTACGAGGCTCTACTGTCAAGAGGTGCTCAGATAGCGGACCTACCAGGCTCTACTGTCAAGTGGTGCTCAGATAGCGGACCTACCAGGCTCTACTGTCAAGTGGTGCTCAGATAGCGGACCTACGAGGCTCTACTGTCAAGAGGTGCTCAGATAGCGGACGTACCAGGATCTACTATCAAGAGGTGCTCAGATAGTGGACCTACCAGGCTCTACTGTCAAGTGGTGCTCAGATAGCGGACCTACAAGGCTCTACTGTCAAGAGGTGCTCAGATAGTGGACCTACCAGGATCTACTATGAAGAGATGCTCAGATAGCGGACCTACCAGGCTCTACTGTCAAGTGGTGCTCAGATAGCGGACCTACCAGGCTCTACTGTCAAGTGGTGCTCAGATAGCGGACCTACCAGGATCTACTATCAAGAGGTGCTCAGATAGCGGACCTACCAGGCTCTACTGTCAAGTGGTGCTCAGATAGCGGACCTACCAGGCTTACTGTCAAGTGGTGCTCAGATAGCGGATCTACCAGGATCTACTATCAAGAGGTGCTCAGATAGCGGACCTACCAGGCTCTACTGTCAAGTGGTGCTCAGATAGCGGACCTACCAGGCTTACTGTCAAGAGGTGCTCAGATAGCGGACCTACGAGGCTCTACTGTCAAGAGGTGTTCAGATAGCGGACCTACCAGGATCTACTGTCAAGTGGTGCTCAGATAGCGGACCTACCAGGCTTACTGTCAAGAGGTGCTCAGATGGAAGATATCATCAAGGTGCCGAAGATGCCTTTCTTAGTGAACCTATCTCTAAAGATAGAAGGGAAGTTGATTATTCTCACGGGGAAATTGAAATTGCCTTACAAGATCTTGCAATTGCAATAAAATCCAGTCAAATAACTTATATGTTGGCCACAAATTATTTAGTTCTGTGCGGTTATCAAACTTGCGACTTATCTATAAGGCAGAGATTCGTCTAGATACAACAATATTACGAGTAAGTATACAGTCCATCGTCTCGTTGTTTAGGCGCCTACTAAATTATTTTCATCGCTGACCCCTGAACTATGGATCGTAGTCCCAAACAAATACCTTTTTATATCACCAATGAACAGGACACAAATATTTACTCACTCATAAATATTTATAAAAACTGCCATGAATTGTGTATTTCAGATTCTGAGAACAATATTCGTTGAACTAGAACCTACCAACCTGAAATGAATTGCCTTCATAAATCTATCTACAATTATTCATTCCTAGTCCATTTTTCTGAGGAATCTATTATTTAATTTTGCTTGGGCGGATTGAAGTAAGCCAACCGAGGTTACCAAATAAAATAATCCTTAATAGTGCCTATTTATTTAAACATTGTAAAACAGAAATATGTCTCTGTTTTACAATGTTTAATTATATAGGCTTTCAGAATTAATAACTTTTTGTCTTATAAAACAATAACAGTAAAGGTCGATACTAACTTCGATAAGGGTGCTATCACAAAAAAAAAAAAACGTTTTTCGTCAATTTCTTATCTAATTGTGAGAAAGCTTAAAATAAATGAAACATGAAGTCTGTTTAACTATAAAAGTTTAGTTTTCGTGGTGATAAACCATTCGTGTCAGTCTCAGCACCTGTTAATAGTTTCAATAACTTTTGCGCTCCCGAAAATATAGCTTATTTCGCTGTTCTTTTACTTAATGAAGATATTGTATAATCACAAAATAAAATTAAACACAACACATAACACAAAATATGTGTGGGGAAACTCTCCAATGAATAAGTCCTTTTTAGGTTACATAATGTATTTGAATCTTCACAAACACATCAAAATTATAAAATAGATTTCTTATTAGTTAGGTTTAACATATCAATGTCCGTTCCCACCGAAGTTAGGTAATGAAAAGGCGATGACAATAGTCGGTGACGTGGGAAGCGCGGTGTCATAATACGATGGGTCACTTTGTCGGAACGATGTGCTGAGCTTGCGGGTGGGCTCGTAACCAATGACGTATTAGTTTTATACATCATTGCTCGTAACACACAACGCAACAACAACAACATTAGCAATAGCGCAACATATGATTAGTTTATAAGACCTTGACCTTGAACCTATGTTTGACAAATAAATAATTCTGATTCTGATTCTGATTTTATCACACGGATAGCTGAAGCCCAGTGTGTGATTTTTAAATTTCTTGATATATTATGGTTTTATAAATAATAGGGAAAAAAACACTACCGATAGTGTTTTTAAAAAAAATATAGGTTTTTTCAACATTATTTTCTGATACTATTTGTAATATTTTGATAGTTCTTTTTACTATCTTTTTGAGTTGAACATGTCTGCTTACATAAAATATTTTTAATAACTAAATTTATGATATTATATTAAAGAAAAATGTTCCTAAACTCAACACGATATCGTCGAAGAGGCAACGGAAATTATTTTTTACAATATTATAAACCAACATTTTCGAATAAAACATTGCTACCAATGAAGATGAAATAGTAATCTGTCTGTGGCAATTATTAGTTACATTTGGTTTAGTTAAATTTTGCCGCAAAATGTACCGAACAACTGCAAATTATTGTCAGATTTTGTGATAGCGTCCTTAAAGGCTCGTACAGACTCGCACGATATCGCGGGCGCGACAGGCGCCGACAAAGAAATTGTGCTACTTATAGTGTCGAGTCGCGCCCGCGATATCGCACTAGTCTGTACGAGCCTTTAGGCATAGGCATCCGTTACGACCAATGCCTGCCAGGGTTGCGAGTTTGTCCAAAAGGGATATCGTGGCCCTGGCACACAGGCAACGGAAGGAACACGGGTGGGTTTTAGTCAGTAAAGGTCTGACACGCCCTCCCGCTCCGCCTAGAGCGGGAGAAGTTCCACCCAAAAAAAAATAAAAGGCATAGCATGTCGCCCTCAGTCAGATCGTGGTCATCATCTAGTTGAGGTCGACACTTTTTGAAACTCTCAATAATTATTATGGACACGTTTCAATGGCATCATAATTAACTTTTGTGTTTCCACGTCACGAACAGTTCGTTTTGCTAAACACCCACTTATTATTAATTCACTATTAAAACAGATTTTGCGTTTCTACATGACGGAAGTGATAACTGCGCAGATGGTAAATGTGTCTGTTTTGACGATAACACGTCGAAATCTATATATATAAAAATCGGCTAAGTGCTTGTCTGACCACGAACAATGAAGGGTTCCGTAGTGTGGATTAATCCCTAAGAACAAACTTAACATTATAGTTAAAAGACATGTTCCCTCATACATTGGAATGTATGAGGGAAACAAACACGAATTTGTACGTACAATATTGAGAGATTTACCATGACATGTTATTTTAAAATCATAGACTTCTTATAGGTTTTCCTATAATCTATAAGTAAAGAACTATTTTCCGTATTTTTTCAAAATTTTAGGCTCAGTGGTTTCGTAGATAAGGTTACCGAATCGTTAATTTTGTATTTTATCAATTTTCTTAAATAATTTTAATAGTATTTATTTTAAAATTATTTAATTTAAAAAAAAAAACCAAAATCCTTACAACAAGCCCTTTCATTTGATACAAGCACACGGTACAGTTAAATGAAAACTTTTTTTTCTAATTTTCCATCAAAAGTGACCATATTCAAAAATAATTTATTTTTGTTACACGTCCGTGTTTGGGTCACAGAAGTTCATATTTGTACCAAAGTTCAACTTAATCAGTCCAGTAGATTCGGAGCAAATCGGCTGTGACAGACGGACAGACATACAGACACGAGTGATCCTATAATGGTTCCGTTTTTCCTTTTCAGGTCGGAACCCTAAAAATGAATGACCTAAACGTGTTGCTAAGGGCAAAACTCAAGAACGGCTCGACCAACTCAGCAATACTCTTTTTTTTTTCAAATATTCTTTGAAGTCCGTGGAAGGTTCATATGAAGAGAAAATAATTGGAAAAAATTGACGGAAATACTTAAAAACTACATTTTCTTTTTCCCATTGAAACTGTTCCTAGCTGTTCCTGAGCAGTAACCTAACAAAAAGTACTACACTTGCATGAATTCACGATAGTATTTCAATCATTGGTATTTTGCTACTAATAGGATATAGATGAAAGGCGCACAGGTAGTTTATCACATGCCATGTCATTTAAATGAATACTTTTAACGATATCAAAGAATCATAACTACGCGTTTCAAAATAATTAAGGTTGACGGTGGCGCGTGGCGCGGCAGTCAATGACCTTTTCTGCTGCTACTTAATTACTATTACTACTTAATCAGCCTATAATGTTCCCACAGCTGGGACACAGGCCTCCTCTCTGTGAGAGGTAGTGGGCCGTAAATGCCGTAATCCATCACGCGGGCCCAGTGCGGGTTGGTGGATGTCACATGTCTTCGAATTTTTGGTTCTAGGACATGCGTTTCTTCACAATGTTTTCCTGCTGAACGGATTTTAGTCTTTATTTTAGTTAATAAGGTTATTAACTAAGTATCTGTTACACATATTATGTGCTAATCCAGGTGGATTAACACATAATATGCTAAATTTATCACGGGTAGTACATTTCCGTTGGATAACTTCCGACCTCCGCGCGGGCGAAGCCGTGGTAGCTAGTTATAAATGAAACATAAATGTTCTCGTGTATCTGTAGTTTGACTGAAAATGTAATCCAGCTGCATGGTAGTCAGGCGTTCACCCAGTCCACTTAGTTATATACTTAAGTGGCGCGACTTCGCTGTGGCTGGCAACACTAGACTACTGCCAGTAGGTAGGAGCGAGGTTTGAGAGCCACTGATATTAGCTCCATCCTATCTACGAGATACCTATGTATACAGTGGGGTACCTTCTGTATACGGCTACTTGTGGGGAGCTGTCGCCTTCCATTGATTCGTTGACAAAGGCCGGCTGGAGAGTGAAGTGGCCTCCTATATAATATACTTGTACAACAGTCAATGCTCCGAGACAAAATAACTGACCGACACAGTTTAGAAAGGATTCGTGAGCAGCCATATTGTCTGGCTCGAGACGAAAATGACGTGATGAGGCAGGCGGACTGCACTTAGTACAAATAAATAGATATTATGGTGGAATTACCGCGCACTAGATACTTGGAACGTTCGATGTTTTTTTGAGATCTATTTTAGGTCATATAGCAGGTCGGAACCTGCCTCGGTACAGCGAGCGTCATGTATCGACGTCATTACTCCTCAATCATAAACTATCAGGTAGCTGGAGTTTTATTAATTCAACTGTTTGTTAATTTAATAAACGTTCGCATGTTTTATAACAATTCTGAAAAAACCGGCCAAGTGCGAGTCGGACTCGCGCACGAAGGGTTCCGTACCATTATCTATAAAAACGGCAAAAAAATCACGTTTGTTGTATGGGAGCCCCCCTTAAATATTTGTTTTATTTTAATTTAATTATTTATTTTTAAAGTGAATATATACCTAAATATTCTGTGAATATTTCAAGCATCTACCTGTTGCCGTTATCAATATCGAGCAAAAGCGAGCAAAAAAATCACGTTTATTGTATCGGAGCCCCCTTAAATATTTGTTTTATTCTGTTTTTTAGTATTTTTTGTTATAGCGGCAACAGAAATACATCATCTGTGAAAATTTCAACTGTCTAACTATCACGATTCATGAGATACAGCCTGGTGACAGATGGACAGACAGACAGACGGCGCGGGCGGAGCCTTAGTAATAGGGTTCCCGTTTTACCCTTTGGGTACGGAACCCTAAAACACAATTTAATGTAGATTACAAGAGAGACAGCGCTCTAACATTTAGTAACAATATTATAGAATACTCATCATTATGTACACCATACAAAAGACGACAAGAAAGAAAGAACACGTAGTAAGATGACGTAGCTTGCGTCGTTTTCAACTAAACCGGACGTGACTCCCTGGAACTATATTAACTCTGATATACATGTTCTTGTGTAGCTGATCATTAATAAAATACCTTGTAAAAGACGTGGTGATAGACTCGCGGTTACGATCTCTCTGTGCACGACGCTCAGTTAAAATTGATGTCATTCAAACTTTTCTTCAGTGTTAATAATAAACTGTCAGGGTTTTAGCGCGATCATTTGAGTGATAGGTGAGTATTTTACATTTATATCGAAAAAAAAAACAATTATCCACAGAATTAAATACATACTCTATCATCATATTTTTGTAGCAGTGACCTGATTTTTAACCGACTTCCAAAAAGGAGGAGGTTATATGTTCGGCTGTATGTTTGTGTTTTTTTTTTTTATGTATGTTTATTTATTTTATTTATTTAACCATTTATGTACACACATTATAAACATACAAGAAGAAAGGAACAGAAAAATACGTACAAAGATGATGCTTATTTCTAAAGAAATCTCTTCCAGCATACCTGCGATAGGAAAGTCGATAAAGAGATGTAGACACCGTGTGTAAGAGTAGAAGAGAAAATAGAATACATATAATCAAAAACAATTTACTTAATAAAACTAAACAAATAATATACTAATATACATACATACATACACACAAATACATACTTCTAAAATAAATATCACTAGAATATTAATTATAATTCTATTAAAATAATAAAAACATACGCAACTATGACGAAGTGGAAAGATAGTGTTCTTTCACTCTTCTTTTAAATACTGAAACAGTAGGCAGTCCCTTATATCAGGTGGCAGTGAATTGCACAACCGCACCGCGCCATGTTCACCGATTACTCCGTCAATTGTGGACCGATTTTGAAAATTCTTTTTTTGTTTGGAAGGGTATGCTCCCGAGGTGGTGTCATTGCGACCAAATCAGAATCTGATGAGGGGATGGAGATCGAGGGAAATCCTCAAATTTTATAGGTAAACCTATAGCGATTTGAGTATTTTTTATAGTAACTCAAGCATTTGCACTCGAAAAGCACCATTTGGTGAAGTGGAACTGATGATGAAGACCACAGATGGCCACCGGAACTACTTAATAATAAGTATTTCACCGTTGCGATTCGATTAGGCACTTTAATATGATTGCTAAGCAATTTATGCTCGTCAAAATGGATATGGTGAAGTCACCATCAGTTCTACTGGTTCTTACCAGGAGAACTCCTCAACAATTAACGCCCCTCCATCGCGAAAAGCAATATTTTGTAAAAAGTGATGAGAATTTGACATTAGGCTATTGTAAATTAGATAAATTACAAACTAACCCACTAAAAAGTGAAAAATAAAAAACTTTTTACAAAAAAAAATAACCGACTTCCAAAAAAAAAACACTACAAAGTGAAAAATAACTTTAATTTCGGAAGTCGGTGGCAAAAAACTAAAATACAGATCCAATGACACCGACTTCCGAAATTAAAGTTATTTTTCACTTTGTAGTGTTTTTTTTGGAAGTCGGTTATTTTTTTTTGGAAAAAGTTTTTTTTCATGCTGTATTTTGCATTAATCGGAGCACGTATCGCTCTCTGTAATAATGCAATTAATCGGAGCACGTATCGCTCTCTGCAATAACGCAATTAATCGGAGCACGTATCGCTCTCTGTAATAATGCAATTAATCGGAGCACGTATCGCTCTCTGTAATAACTCAATTAATCGGAGCACGTATCGCTCTCTGTAATAACGCAATTATCGCAAGTCGCTATAGTCATCACTTACCATCATACTGTAGTTAAGAGGCTTACCTTCAGCGACTGTTCCCACGCTATCGGCGACCATACTCCCCACACCACACCCGACACACGAGCCACAGTGCACAGTGCGCTCGGCCGAGTATCCATATATCCGAACCCGGTTACAATGACGAGCTGGCTGGCCAAGTCAATCGATGATCAATGTGTTGTTCACACGTAGCTCTTGTTGACTGTCTTCGTGAACATTTCAATTAGACTATGTTCGTATAAATTACCGAGAAGTCCAATCTGTGTATGACCGAAAATGGTATAAAGTTCTAATAATGTAAAACGTGTTATATTTATTATTTATTCACTAGGTCACGGGTAGGGTGTTATTGGTCCGTATTTTGTCACAGTAATTAAACACAGGTAACCACATGTTCCAGTGAACAGTTGAAGCGATTATCATAATGATGTGCCGCGACATGTCGCGTGTGCGCTTGAACGCGCGTTCATCGAGACGTCGCTAATCACCGCCACCCGCGCTGCTGTGTCGCAAGTCGCGCGAGTCCTAGCCGCGCGTGTAATTACGCTAAACGAGGAACTTGTTGTAAGTGCGACTAATTTTCTTAGGATAAAGCTCAACTTATTTGCCACTTGTGATACTGAGCAAGTAGAGTGGTTGTATTAGAGCGTCGTTTGAAAGCAAGTGCATAAATACGAAGTTACGATTCTCTACAATCATCACCTTGCTACCCTTGTCCCGTACTGACGGCACGGTTGGCACAGTGGTTTAGCAATTGACTGTTACGCTGCGTGTCGCGGGTTCGATTCCCGCACGGAACAAATATTTGTATGACTTACAAGTATTTGTTCTGGGTCTGGCTGTTTGTGTCAACTTTAAATGTTTGTAAACGCACCCACACCACAATACAGGAGAAATTCCTAGAGTAACGTTGAAAAAAAACGTAGGGCAACGTTAAAAAAAAAACATACTTTTCGAGGTCGGCGCAACACGTTGCTAACCGACTTTCAAAAAGGCGGAGATTATATGTTCGTCTGTATATTTTTTTATGTACGTCAGAATGTCATGAGGGGAGGAATCCCCTCATGACATTCATTAATGGAAATCGAGGGAAATCCTCACATTTCATACGCACATCTATAGTGATTTGGGTATTTTTTTATATTAACTCTTGCATTTGCTTTCGGAGAGCATTTGGTGCAGTGGAACTGATGGTCCTTACCAGTAGATGTCCTCAACAATTAACGTCCCTGCATCGGGAAAAGCAAAATTTTTTAAAGGTGATGAGCAGTTGACATTAGGCTATTGTAACTTAGATAAATTACAAACTGAAAAAAAAATACTTTACAATAAAAACAACCGACTTCCAAAAAAACACTACAAAATGAAAAATAACTTTAATTTCAGAATTCGATACCAAAAAACTAAAATACAGATCCAAAGACATCGACTTCCGAAATTAAAGTTATTTTCACTTTGTAGTGTTTTTTATGAAAGTTATCTTCTTCCATTCTCCCTGTCAGCCGTCACGCTTCATTCACTCCCTTCTCTTTAATATCATTCCTCACACCATCCATCCACCTTTTCTTTGGCCTTCCTCTCCCTCTCCACCCATTAACATTTATATTCATCACTCTTTTAGTCACATGCGTTTCCTCCCTCCTCATTTCACGCCCATACCAATCCAAACGATTTCCTTTCAACTTTTCTATCACGGCGCCGCTTCGAAACTTCCACACATCCATCTCAACATTCTCATCTCCGCTGAATGCAGTCTTTTTTCATCCGTCTTCTTCACGGCCTAGCATTCCGATCCATACAGTAGGACATACAGTAGGCCTTATCAAGAACTTGTAAATTTTCCTCTTTAACTTGAGGGGAATCCGTGGGTCGCAAGTTGTTCCTGTGACCTGTCGCCATTTCATCCATCTTGAGTTGATCCGGTGCATTACATCTCGGTCTACTTCGGCATCCTCTTGGACAAGCGACCCGAGGTACCGAAAGTCGGAGCAGGTCGATAAAGGCGTTCCGGCGAGAAATATGGGCACAGGGCTGGAGAGACCGTCAAAATCACAAAACAAAATACTCTGTTTTGGTACGACCTAATCTCAGGCCAACGGTCTCCAGTCTTTCCCACCACACCTCCAATCTGCTCTGGACCTCTAAGCCGCTATCGGCAGCCAGCATGATGTCATCGGCGAACAGGATACACCAAGGAGCCTCTTCCTGGATATCTGACGTAAGAGCGTCCATTAAATCACTACGAAGAGATAAGGGATGAGTGCCGACCTTTGGTGCAAGGCAACAGCCACCTTGAAGCTGCCAGTAATGCCCACTGTAGACCGAACTTGGGTACTGCACCGACTGTACATCGCTCGAATCAACTAAGGGTCATTTGAAATTAATTAGTACTTTGTATCCGAGATGTTTTCCTGTTTCAATAATATTGTGTCGCTGTGAGTGCGTGATTGCCTATATTGGGTTGCTATTAACCTCAATGTGATTGCGGGTACTGCACTCAAACGGTGGTATCTGTCGGACTTTCTTATTTCCCTTCTAGAAAGGGTGGTATAAATATTTGTTCATGAGGGAGTTCCCACATAAGTGCTTACCGCCACAACGGACGAGTCTATCTGTCAGACTTTCTTATTTCCCTTCTAGAAAGGGTGGTATAAATATTTGTTCATGAGGGAGTTCCCACATAAGTGCTTACCGCCACAACGGACGAGTCTATCTGTCAGACTTTCTTATTTCCCTTCTAGAAAGGGTGGTATAAATATTTGTTCATGAGGGAGTTCCCACATAAGTGCTTACCGCCACAACGGACGAGTCTATCTGTCAGACTTTCTTATTTCCCTTCTAGAAAGGGTGGTATAAATATTTGTTCATGAGGGAGTTCCCACATAAGTGCTTACCGCCACAACGGACGAGTCTATCTGTCAGACTTTCTTATTTCCCTTCTAGAAAGGGTGGTATAAATATTTGTTCATGAGGGAGTTCCCACATAAGTGCTTACCGCCACAACGGACGAGTCTATCTGTCAGACTTTCTTATTTCCCTTCTAGAAAGGGTGGTATAAATATTTGTTCATGAGGGAGTTCCCACATAAGTGCTTACCGCCACAACGGACGAGTCTATCTGTCAGACTTTCTTATTTCCCTTCTAGAAAGGGTGGTATAAATATTTGTTCATGAGGGAGTTCCCACATAAGTGCTTACCGCCACAACGGACGAGTCTATCTGTCAGACTTTCTTATTTCCCTTCTAGAAAGGGTGGTATAAATATTTGTTCATGAGGGAGTTCCCACATAAGTGCTTACCGCCACAACGGACGAGTCTATCTGTCAGACTTTCTTATTTCCCTTCTAGAAAGGGTGGTATAAATATTTGTTCATGAGGGAGTTCCCACATAAGTGCTTACCGCCACAACGGACGAGTCTATCTGTCATACTTTCTTATTTCCCTTCTAGAAAGGGTGGTATAAATATTTGTTCATGAGGGAGTTCCCACATAAGTGCTTACCGCCACAACGGACGAGTCTATCTGTCAGACTTTCTTATTTCCCTTCTAGAAAGGGTGGTATAAATATTTGTTCATGAGGGAGTTCCCACATAAGTGCTTACCGCCACAACGGACGAGTCTATCTGTCAGACTTTCTTATTTCCCTTCTAGAAAGGGTGGTATAAATATTTGTTCATGAGGGAGTTCCCACACAAGTGCTTACCGCCACAACGGACGAGTCTATCTGTCAGACTTTCTTATTTCCCTTCTAGAAAGGGTGGTATAAATATTTGTTCATGAGGGAGTTCCCACACAAGTGCTTACCGCCACAACGGACGAGTCTATCTGTCAGACTTTCTTATTTCCCTTCTAGAAAGGGTGGTATAAATATTTGTTCATGAGGGAGTTCCCACACAAGTGCTTACTGCCACAACGGACGAGTCTAACTTATATTAGGTATATTGTATTTTTATTCCCAGTTCGGTGCGGTCCGGAAAAACCCAACATCGCCATCGCAAACAGAGTCACACTAACACAAACAGCAAATAGTATTATGATTTGGTTTTTAGTTAGGATCGAGCGACTTTCCTCTTTCCCATAAGAATAACTTCAAAATAATATCACATTGTTACAAATAGACATTCCGAAAATCAAATTTTAAAAATGCATACGGGATGTCATTAAAAATGTGCTCGAGTTCACGCAGCGTGAACGCCAGTGTGACACCACTGACACTGCGATGAATATAAAAGTGTCCAGGAAGTGCTGACACTGCAGTAATAAGCTGTCGAGCGGAGTGTCGCGCCGAGTGTCCCGCGCCTGACCTGACACTCCCGACACTGATTGTCGCCAGTGTCGGACACTCGCCGGCGGCGGGCGGGGTACATTTCCGGCGCGACTGAGGTGCAGGTATACTTTTCAACCTAAAGGTTATATTTGTCACGCTGTTTAATTTCACGACCCGCTCTGCTCCGTAGTGTATTGAAAACTAAAACGGTAGTAGGTACTTACATTTTCGTGATTTAATATACTTTATAGGTAGGTACAATCAAGGAAATTCATTGTTGAGCAGATTTTGAACAGATAAAGATTTCATACGACTGACAAGGATACAGTAGAGAGAGGGAGTATGAGGGGGGGATGGTACTGTAGTTGTGATTTGAATTTCTAGACAATTAGAGTTGAGAGTCAATTTTCTATTCAAACAATCAATCGACTGCACATTTGGTACGTAAGAATATTAATAATTAAATTAGGTATTTTTGAAATATAATAAAACCGGCCAAGTGCGTGTCGGACCACGTAAGGGTCCGTTCCGTCCGTTCTTGAGTTATAAATGGTGTAATTTATAACTCAAGAACGGCTGGACCGATTTTTATGATTTTTACGTTTTTAGGCTTGTCTTAGTCCGCAATAGGATAATAAGTATTAAAGTTTGATATCTATATAAATAAAACAAAGTCGTGTTAGTTACACCATTTATACGAGTAACTCAAGAACGGCTGGAGCGATTTTTATGTTTTTGGGTTTGTCTTCGTCCGGTAGGATAATAAGTATTAACATATGATATTCATGAATAAAAAAAATTACAGTCAAACATCAGTCAGCCGTTCATTTGTTATAAATGGTCATTTTGAGTCACTACGAACTGTTAATGGTACAATATGCCCAATATATCGTAGGCAGGGTAGGGTATGTAGGTAGGGTAGGTAGGTAGGGTAGGTAGGTAGGGTAAGTAGGTAGGTTAGGTAGGTAGGTAGGGTAGATAGGGTAGGTAGGTATGGTAGGTAGGAAGGGTAGGTAAGTAGGTAGGTCGGTAGGGTAAGTAGGTAGGTCGGTAGGGTAAGTAGGTAGGGCTTGTAGGTAGGTAGGGTAGGTAGGTAGGTAGGGTAGGTAGGTAGGGTAGGTAGGTAGGGTAGGTAGGTAGGGTGTGTAGGTAGGTAGGGTAGGTAGGTAGGGTAAGTAGGTAGGTTAGGTAGGTAGGTAGGGTAGATAGGGTAGGTAGGTATGGTAGGTAGGAAGGGTAGGTAAGTAGGTAGGTCGGTAGGGTAAGTAGGTAGGGCGTGTAGGTAGGTAGGGTAGGTAGGTAGGGTAGGTAGGTAGGTAGGGTAGGTAGGTAGGGTAGGTAGGTAGGGTAGGTAGGTAGGGTGTGTAGGTAGGTAGGGTAGGTAGGTAGGGTAGGTAGGTAGGGTAGGTAGGTAGGGTAGGTAGGTAGGGTAGGTAGGGTGTGTAGGTAGATAGGGAAGGTAGGTAGGTAGGGTAGGTAGGTAGAGTAGGTAGGGTAGGCAAGTAGGGTAGGTAGATAGGGTAGGGTAGGGTATAGATACTTAGCGCTACCCGAGCGAGCTGGGCCAGGTAAAGCTAGTCATGAATAAAAAAAATTGCGGAAATTGACACTGTTTCTAAAAGAGTCCACTACTTCCTGGCGCGTTTGTGTGTCGCGCTTAGCTGAGACGATGAGGGCAGGTCTGTTTGGCGGTGTCTTGTTTATTGGGCGCCGAGATGCAGGCACGCTGGCAGCCTGCGCGTAACTCGGTGTTGCTAGTGGTGCTGGTTGACTCGCAATAGAAGTGAGGTGCTTGCTCAATTCCTCTCGCACGCAATTCGCAATTTCCTTCCTGAGTGTCCCGTCGCCATCGTCGGCTCTGACGAGGTCTTTCATGGCTTGGACCTCGGTCTTAACACTAGTGATGATCTCGTTTTTTAGGTCGCCGATGTATGATGGTGGTTCGGTTTCTTGGCCAAGTTCATCTCGAGGAGAGCAAGTGAACATAGGGAGTTTTGCTATCGCTATGCGTATTTCGTCCGACGCCAGAGAAATTGTCTTTTTATTGGCACCCGTGATGCTTTTATTTTCATTGATAGTGGTTTTAATGCATTCAGCAAGTCTGCGTATTACGGCGATGCAGGATTCCACACTAGTAATCTCTGAAGAGTCCGCGGGGAGGGGAGGAATTTTGATCGGGGGTGGGGGGATGACAGAACGGGGAGGAGTTCGGACTAACGCCATTATTCAATTCTGACGTGTCGAAACTAGGTCTCTGATCGTTAAAGGATGGGTGTTTTGATGGTACGTGAATCCTGACAGGTTATGAAGCACCAGGGAACAATAAAATCACATAAAAATATTTTAGCAAAAATCGTCTTCTTTATCTACCCTGCCGCTATAGGGTGGGTGGATGATGTCAAAACACCCGTCAGCACGCGGGCTGATGAACGACGGTGTTTTTGAAGGTAGGTTTAGAACAATATTTAGAAATTAGGATAAAAAACGTGATTTTTTACAGAAAAGTAGGTATTTATAGGAAATAGGAGAAGTTAGGTACACAGATGCTGTATTTCCAACAAGTCAAACTGCGAGCCGCAGCCCAGCCTGAAGGAGTAGCAGGTAAGTGTGTTAGGAATGCAGTAAAACGTCCAAATTCCCTGGTAAACAAAGAATTTTGAATGAAAAACTAAGAAACCAAGAAAAGGATTTTTTTTGGAAAAGGGGGGGGTCACAGGAGGGTTAGGATAATTGGGAACATAGAAGGGAGCCTAATATAGAATTACCACACCGAAGACAGCTTCAGAATCCGTCTCCGTATAGCAGAGTTCTTGTTCAAGGTAGGTAGGGTAGGTAGGTAGGGTAGGTAGGTAGGGTAGGTAGGTAGGGTAGGTAGGTAGGTAGGTAGGGTAGGTAGGTAGGGTAGGTAGGTAGGGTAGGTAGGTAGGATAGGCAGGTAGGGTAGGTAGGTAGGGTAGGGTAGATACTTAGCGCTACCCGTGCGAAGCCGGGCCGGGTAAAGATAGTAAATTTATAATTAAAACTTGTATAACTATCGGTATGTTGCGGTGTATCCGAACCAGGGATAGAATGCACATGACATTAAAAACTAATCTAAACGACGTCTTATGATACCACAACTACTGCTACAATGCATTAAAAAAAAAACAGTAAAAGCTTTGGTCTACCATTAAAACAATTAGCAACAACAATAGTATATAGCAGTTACCCACTACAACTGTTATACTCGTATACTTACCACAGATAAAACCCTTAAAGAAGCGATCAATAAAACGAACGAATAATTCTCAATTATTGGTAAACGACTGCTAACATAATGCCACAACATATTCCGTTCTCCTATCTACTGACGTCGAAGAAGTTGAAAGAACGATTCAACTATTAAAAAGTGACTGCTCTTGTGGTTGGGACCAGATTAGTGCTGAGGTATTAAAGCATATATCCGATTCTATAACACCTGTTCTTACCAATTTAATTAACCGACGCATTAAAACGAGCTGTGGTGCACCAGATTCATAAGGCGGGTGACAGAGACAACGTTAGCAACTATAGGCCAATCGTGATCCTAACAACGTTATCAAAGATATTTGAACGTGTAATTAACAACAGGCTAACAAAATACCTGGAAGAACACAATTTGTTTTGTATTACGCAATATAGTTTCAGAGCAGGCCAGTCAACAGAAAATGCAGTGCTTGATCTTGTTAACTTTTTAGTTAACAAATTAGATAGTAAAAATAAAAGTTTCACTGTATTTCTTGACTTGCCAAAGCCTTTGACACTGTCTCTGTTCCCCACCTTGTGCAAAAACTTGAAGATCATGGTATTAGGGGCATTCCACTCGTATTGCTATCAAATTATTAAAAAAACTGAACCCAATGTGTAAAAATTGAAGATCACATTAGTGAAGAACTTCCCGTTTCCCGTTTCCCGGGGTGTCGCAAGGCAGTATATTGGGTCCCACTCTTTTTCTCTGCTACATTTTTTATTTATATAATCACTTAAACTATTATTACAGGTACAACCCAATGCAATAGTGAAGCATACTTAATAATAACAATTTATTTTCTAAAACTTATTACATAGAATGTTATCCTTGTGAATTCACTCCGTGTACATGCAAAAATAGAAATTTCCTCTGCATAACATAAATGAGCTCTGTGATACTTAAGATTAAAAATTGACGCATCTACGCATACGCTGATGTCACTGCCTTAACCTTTTTCGCAGATTCGTGGAGTGAGCTTTTTAGCCTTGCGCAAGATGTTTTTAACACGGTGTGTCACTAGCTATCATCAAATTCTCTCACTTTGAATGAAGACAAAACCAGTACATTGTATTCTCAATTCATTATAGAATGGAAGAGCTAACCTTACCAACTATAATATCTCTGCACATAAATGTACCTTTCCTCCATATCCAAACTGTAATTGTCTTAATATTAGTCCCATCAAATGTCTTAAATATCTTTGAATCGAAATTGATACTAATTTAACTTTTGAAAACCACATTAAATCTCTATCAAAAAGAATACGTAAGCTCACATACATTTTTAAAGAACTTCGTGATGTAGCAGAGAAACACATGATAAGGATAGTTTATGAAGCTTTGGTGCAATCAATAATTAGTATTGCATCTAAACATGGGGAGGAGCATGCAAAACTAAAATGTATAACACATATGTAAATAACCGTTGAAAGAGCCCAAAGGATGATACTAAAAGTGAGTTTATCCAAACATCGTCTTTTCTCCACCTCAAAACTTTATGAGGAAATTCAAGTGCTAACTGTACGCCAGCTGTACATATTGCTAACTGTACTTCTTCAACACTCCGACTTACTTCAAGAAAGGAGAAAACGCATAGCCCTCTCCAGAAGAAACTACGCAATATGTGAGTCAACTGTTGTCACTACCGCCTTTGCGCAAAGATTTTTCCCATTCCGAGGAGGCGAATTATTCAATAATATGAATAAAATCACAGATAATAGCTTAGCTTATAAATAGCTATTTGTCGCAAAATTTTATGTAAAAATAAAGTAAACAAATGGTTACTAAATCGAAGCTACGCTGAAATGGAAAAAGTCCTTGAGATAGGAAAGTAAAAACGTATATTTATTGTAATTTTATTTTTATTCTTTTTATTTATTATATCCTTGGGGCTTGTTTTGCAGTGTCTGAGTGGCTTCTACCAACAGGAAGCTACTCGGAGATGGTGGTGCAAGTAGTGCTTGGTAGTTTTCCACATATATTATAATATTGACCTTTCGTTTTGTACATAAATACAGATTAACTAATACAGCTAGTGTTTTACTATTTAGTTAATTTTTTGGCAGGTCAGTCGTGTTTTATTTTATTTTTGTTTAATTGAAAGTTCTCTTTTTAAGCAGTCAGGTTTCTTGATATATAATTTTACTTTTTTATTTCACATTTTTTAGTTAGGATTATAAGACGGTCAATTTCGCAATCTTGTCATTTTCATTGAGCGAGTTAATATCATGTGGATTATTTAGTAGCTTGCGGTGGTCTATATAGTTCAATGTTGCATCCTCGAGATTTAACTTACATTGTAGCCCGTACTTTTGCACTACACGGTCATACTGGTGAGAGTCTAAAAAAAAAATATTGTTTTAATATTCTGTGTCATCTGCCAACTATCACCTCAACCTTATTAGTTCTTTTTGTGTTGCACTGCTATTATGCTGTGTATTTCAATAATTCAATCTATCCTTAAAAATCTTTATATTTTCATTGCGAAAAGTATTAATAAAGTGAAAATTTGTCATGGGAAACGAAAAAATGAACGTGACGAAGAATATTTTAGGCGTTTCTTTTTTTTGAAGACTTATGACTCTATCGTTATCTTAATGAGATAACACCTACCTGGTGTTATCCTGATAACAGAATGGTATTTCTTAGAGAGGTAACACGCGATGCTCTCCAGAAATACAATAACTACTTTCTCGATGAGGTAGTATGTGAGACTATCCTGAAAGAAATTTTCTTTCGGCCTTCAGAAAGCCCATCGTTGTGATCTTTAAGCTCATCGCCTTATGACGCATATCAAATTTCACTTGAAAACAACAGAAATATCGATGAACCACAAGAGGATGATGAAATCCCAGTAGTCAAAACGGTCGTTAATACCGTGTCTCAAAATAATTCTTAATTACCGCCCTTGCTACAAGGACAAACTTCGAGTGACCCGAGTGTGGTCAATGAAACTTCTATTGTGGATATTTTCAGAAATTCTTGATTTGCTTGGTGAAGCTAAGAAATTAGATACTGCAATCGGAGAAAAAAATCCCAATGAAGTCTCTGAACGTTGGGAAAAAATACTGCTTAATGGATCAGATAAAGAACACAAGGAATCATTAAAAGCAAAAATGCTTGTTCCTGAAAATTTCACATTAGTGCGTGCACCAAAATCATTTGGAATCAGCGCAAAATCAGCTTGTACAGGGATCGCTGGCCTCGTTAACCTAACGATGTACCTCATACAGGTCCAATCTGTAGACAAACTTGATATTCTGAAAAGAATATCAGAAATCAGTCAATTGCTTCTTGATCTACACCCCGACTCCAGTGAATATTACAAGCAGCCGGCAAACCGGTTTTCAGGCGGGAAATGTGCGGGGTCCTCTTCGACGAACAAACAATATGACTGCAGCACCATCCACAAGTTGACACCAACTAAAACCATCGACATCTTCGACGAGGGTGACCAACTACTCAACCCAACGCAGTCGGCAGACAGGAGCCATCAAGATGAACGATAAGAAGAACCGCCGTTAAAGGTACGTCACGCCGGTATAATTAGTTATTTTATAAAACTCTGGATGTTGTTAACCGATGCTCCCATCATACTAAATTATGTTAATGGTTATAAATACCGTTTATTGGGAAAGGATAAGATTCTCATCAACTCACAGTCCTTATGTTTACAGTTAGGTACCCCAAGAAAAAAATCAAAGAATAAAGGAGCTAATCCATAAATACCGCCGCCGCAAAGATACTGTAGTTATCCGATATTTTGCAAAACTAATCGGTACGTTATCAGCGTGCCCAGCCATTGCGTATGGCTAGGTACGAGTATATACCAAACGGCTAGAACGGGAGAAATGTTTAGCACTTTTGAATGTTTTTCAAACTTAATGAGAATAATTTATTACCACCTTCCAGGGAACCCCATCCCATGTGAAGAAAGCTTACCCTGTCGTGCGCAATATTGTCAGGGAATCGTACATAAGGCGAAAATTCCAATTGAAGAAATATAAATTATGGTTAAATCTTTATCTAATAATACCATGAGCCAGCATAATTTTGCTCTTAAACGCTGGTATTCCTTTTGTATAACTAATAATATTGGCTATTTTGATAGCTCAATAATATACTTATACCTTAAAATTCTTAACTGAGGAATTTAACAAATGTAAAAGTTATGGGACGTTAAATCTTTTTCGCTCTGCATTGAAATTAATTTTACCAAAAAGTCAAACAGAAAATAATTATGTTCATAGATTTATTACAGGTGTTTTTAAAAATCAAGCCTACCTACCTTTTCTTAATAATCACCATTAATAACATGATTAAAAATTTAAAACTTCAATACCAAACAGAAAAATATCCCCGCTTGATACTGATACTTGATACATGATTAATGTCCAGCAAAAACCCTAACTTCATATAAAGAAAATTTTTGCCCACTTTGAAACACTTTTAATTGCGATAATTTACGTGACGAAGTCAGGTAAAAATCCAATACACAATAATTGTACCTCCCAGTCCATCAGCCGCTGAATGAAAGAAACGCTTAGTGATAGCGGTGGCGTGGATGTGAATATGTTCACTGCCTACAGTATTAGGCATGCATCCACGTCAGCGGGTTTCAGATCGGGCGTCTCAATGGAAATAATAAAAAAACCGGCCAAGTGCGAGTCGGACTCGCGCACAAAGGGTTCCGTACCATCACATCACACTATTACATCATACCATCACATCACATCACACTAATTTATAAAGGCGAAAGTTTGTGAGTGTGAGTGAGTGTGTGTGAGTGTGTGTGTGTGTGTATGTTTGTTACTTCTTCACGCTCAAACGGCTGGACCAATTTTGATAAAATTTTGTATTGAGGTAGCCGACACCCTGGATTAAGACATAGGTTACTTTTTATCCCGATATTACCATGGGATCGAGACATACGCGGGTGAAACCGCGGGGCGCAGCTAGTTATCTATAAAAATGGCAAAAAAATCACGTTTGTTGTATGGGAGCCCCCTTAAATATTTATTTTATTCTGTTTTTTAGTATTTGTTGTTATAGCGGCAACAGAAATACATCATCTGTGAACATTTCAATTGTCTAACTGTCACGGTTCATGAGATACAGCCTGGTGACAGACGGACAGACAGACAGACAGACGGCGGAGCCTTAGTATAGGGTTCCCGTTTTACCCTTTGGGTACGGAACCCTAAAAAGACCGCTGGCTGGACTAGTAACACAATTTATGTTTTGCAAAATTTTACAACCAACCTGTTATTGAATCTGTAAAAGACAGGGTGTTTGCTGATGGCATATTCAATCCATAAACCTGTAAAAATAATCGACTGTTCCTAATGTGCTTCGTTATTTGATTGGTACCAAGTGTTAGCCTTTTGATGGTTACAAAGTGTTAACCTTATAATATAATATAAAAACTGATTGTGATCACTGACCGGAACAAATTCCAAACTACTCACACATAAACATGAACATACAGGTTTTCCATTCCATAATAAAATATACTCTAAACATCTACAATGTAAGTTAAATCTCGAGGATGCAACGTTGAAGTATAATTTATGGTTAATTGAACTTACCTTAAGTGAACTTCAACCAAAAATATACGAGATGTTGCATCCGAAGAGATTTAACACCCTACCCACCCATGTACATAACACCCCATATTATTATGGAATGGAGTATACAATGAGCTCGAAAACGAATGAGGTTTAGGTGACAGATGACACAGACTATTAAATGTTTTTTTTTTTTTAGTCTCTCAACAGTGTGACTGTGTAGTGCATAAGTACGGACTACAATGTAAGTTAAATCTCTTCGGATGCAACATCTCGTATCATTTTGGTTGAAGTTCACCTAAGGTAAGTTCAAGTAACCATAAAAACTACTGATTATTCATCCATCGAGTGGTCTAACCCGGCTCAAGACCACACCCTCTTGATCTTTCTAAAAAATGCGTGCACTTATCAACCACAGCTCAGTCCAAAGTAGTTCCTTGTAACTTATGTACAGTAACACCCCATCATGATTTTATTTTATTGTATTTATTAAATTATTTCTTTAATGCTCGTACAGACCGGCACGACTAGTCGCGCGTAGGTAGTAACGCTTAGTAACGTTCGATAAAATTATTTATTATCTTTCAAAGCAAGTAAATTCTGGGTATGTCATTCGATTTTAAGAATTATATTGAATTATATTTTAATAATTATTTTTCACGTTAATAATTAAGATCACGATTACTATTGAAGATTACGATTATATATGAACTTTATCACAGCTTTATTAGGTATAAGTTTTGTTTAAGTGAGGATGGTTTCTAACCAACTATAAATCGTTATAGATCCTAAAGGGTCATTCAAAATAAAAAATGATTCGAGAAACCTAAAGATGATTTTCAAATACCTATCCAATGATATTCCACTTGACGTAGTTCGTCGACTTATTTTTTTTTCTTTATCACAATATGTACCATATTGACTTTTTTTTACTTTCATGTCTTTAGTGACACTCACAAGATTAAGACCAATCGATTGACGTAAGATTCATCAAAAGCGGCCACGCGTTTGGTCTCTAGAGAGTACCACAAAGGAACAAACATACATAAGTTGATAAACACATACCCTCCTTTGCGTCACGCATTCGGGTAAAAACCATCCCGTATCCGTTCCGTTTTTTCCTCAAAAGGAAAAAACTGAACCTTATAGGATCACTCATGTGTCTGTATGTCTATCTATCCGTCTGTCACAGCCATTTTGCTCCGAATCTACTAGACCGATTAAGTTGAAACTTGGTACACATTATGAATGTCTGTGGCACAAACAATATTTGAGTATTCAGTAATTTGAAACTTATTTATAAATTCTTTAGAAGGTCCCTTCCAAACCAAAAATGTCCCACTTATTATATACATTTATTATTATTTGAAGCATGTTATTGTTATGTAGATCATTACAGAGTGAAGGCCGGACACATTCGACGTGCTTCGCAACAATAACACAAATTCATAGTTTCACGTACAAAAATACCCAACATTCCGAAAAAAAGTTTGCAAACAACTGTTACATCGATTGAATCCCTACACTTTTCCAAACTTATTAAAAATAATAATTATGACAGGGTGGTCAGTCCGTCTGTTACCCCAGTCATCTCGTAACACAATATGTCTTCTGAGATTTATGTCATTTATTTTATACTAACCTATTACGAGTATCTTCTTATGAAAAATATCGTATATACTGGTGTATCTCAGTGAACAGCATGACGTAACCGATAGGCTGATGTTTGTTGTGAGCTGCACCATAACACACACCGCGTGTAGCACGTCCCGAATAGCTCGGCGGTTATAAATAACACAGTAACTATGTACATAAGTAAGCTATTTCAGAACAACATGCCTACGTTGATATTGTTAATGTCACACTACAGCGGGCGCCGAATTTGGACTCGCCGATATTAGATCGTTTCAATACTTTCATTAATATAATATAATTATGTTGCCGGTTTAGTAACGTTATTGTGAAGTTAGTATTTGATTCAATATTGTTCACACAATAAACACTATACTAACAACTATGGCATTGCTTACACAAATAATACATTATGGCCTGTTTTCCCGTTTTGAAGTTGTATTTTATAAGCCTATACAATTTATAATTGTTGACTAATCGCCTACATGATAATGTAATGTAACTAAAATAGACCGGGTAATAAGCCTTTCATTGACTTGAATGTGCCCTGGCGGCTGAGAGTATGCCATGCTCACTCAGTTGTCCCGCTGATGGTGGCTCTTGAGTTGGATCATTTAGCTCCCTTCAAAATGGTTGACCTGAATGGTGCTAATCCATGCGTCATGTTCGTGAACGGGGGGCGCTGTACAAATACAAATACAAATAGTTTATTTTCTTTAACAAGCTTGTACTACATACTAGTGATAGAAGTGTCCCTTTAAGCAAGTAAATGCCTGTACTAGGACACTCCCCTCTTCCGTAACTTAAATTTACATAATGTACACAAGAAATGCCACTGTTTACTATTTATAATTTATTAAAATTTTAAACAATTAGATTAGATTAAATATAACTTAGTGTGCGTTTTGTGTACCTATGTAATGTGAGGTGAGGTGGGCATAATTATGTGATCTCTGTTATGGGATGTATGTTTGTGTAGGATGTGTGTGTGTGTGACCTGTACCTATGTGTGTAATTGTAAAAGTTGTGCATGAGAGTAAGTGTGTGCATGAATGAGTGAGTTATGATGTGTGCTGCAGGAGGGCCTCAGTGTCCTCATATGATAGTGATTTTATCCATTGGATTACAAGTTTTTTACATTCTAGAAATTGTTTGGTGTAGACATATATTTCTATATTTAATTTATTATAGCGTTGAGATGACCGTTTCTCGTATTGCCTGCTACAAAACCTGGTTTTTGTTTGAGGAATCGGTGCTATAATATCTTTCCTCCTTTTTGATAAGATAGCAGTATCATAAGGCAGCTCTTTGTGTTTTTTCAAAATAGTCTGAACAATGTAAAGTTTTTCACCGAAAGCAAATCACTTATCTGATAAAGACTCTCGGTGGGAAATCTAATCCTTTTAAAAAACATGATTTTTATTAGGGCTCGTTGAACTCGTTCCACAGTAATAAATTTGGATTTAGCTGCCCCTCCCCAAATTGGGACGCAGTACACTAAAACAGACTGCACTAAAGCAATATAAATATCCTTTAATAGATTTCCAAATGGGTCTCCGGTATCAGTAGCATTTTTTCGAACAACATATCTCAGTGTTTTAAAAATCCAGCTTAGTTTACGAATCCTATTTGAGACCTGCTCAAGGTGAGGGTACCAAGATAATCTCTGGTCAATCATGACACCCAAATATTTATTTTGGGTGACCTTATTGATGGTAGGGCAGTCACAGGTTTCGTTTTGAGTGTCACCACATTTGTGAACTTTAATTGTGAGGTCCCTATCTGATTGTGTGCGATTACATATACTAAAGCATATATAATTAGTTTTTGAGGTGTTCAACGTCAGTAGATTATTATTTAGCCATATAGAAATTTGGGCCATACCGCATGACGCACTTTGCTGTACGTCATCCCAGGAAGTCCCTGAGAAAACGACAGCCGTGTCATCTGCATAAGAAAAGACTTTGGCGTTATTAATTTTCATATTACAGAGGTCGTTAATATATGTTAAAAGAGTGTGGGTCCCAAAACACTACCCTGAGGCACGCCGTATAACACTTCTGCATCATCACTGACGTATTGCCCCAGATTAACCCTTTGTATCCTGTTAGAGAGATAATCTTTAAGCAGGTTGAGTGAAGTTCCTCTTATGCCAATGTTTTCTAGTTTGATCACAAGGATTGGCACAGAGACGGTGTCAAATGCCTTTTTAAGATCCAGAAAGATGGTTAAACATTTATTATTACTATCGAGTTGATTGGCAACTAGCGAGCTTAAGGCGGTAACTGCGTCTTCGGTGGATATATTCTGCCTAAAACCAAATTGTGTTTTGGATAGTGTTTTATATTTATCTAAGAATTTAAGAAGTCTACTATTTATTAATTTTTCCAAGATTTTCGATATAGCTGGAAGGACAGATATCGGCCTATAATTGTTGAGATCGTCTCTGTCCCCACCCTTGTGAACCGGGGTAATAATAGATTTTTTAAGGGAAGCTGGGAAGACACCAGCTCTAAAACAGAGATTTGCAAGATATGTTATAATTGGGACAACCTCCTCACGTATATGCTTTCAAAATCTTGTGGGGATATTGTCCCAGCCAGCGGCACTATCCGACTTTAGGTTCATCAGAATTCTGTCTACTTCATTGAGTTCTGTGTCCAAGAGTACAAAGGAATTAGTTTGTGTTGACAGTCGATCAGGTACATAATTAGGGTCATTATTTGCGCTAAGTTGAATTTGTTGGGCCAGCTGTTTGCCAATATTTACGAAATAATCATTAATACAATTAGCTGATTCAATAGGGGTTGATTTAATATTAGTTAGTTCAATGTTTTGGCTTTTAGATTTATTTATGTAGGTTATTGTTTTAATATTTTTCCAAAGCAATTTATTGTTTGATTTTGACTTAGCAAGTAATTCTCGATCATGTTTTCTTTTCATTTTTTTATGAGTCCGTTGCAGTGATTTTTATACCGATTGTATGTTATTTTATTTATTTCGTTGTGTGGGTCACTCCTAAATGTCTTTTGCAATTTATTCCGATTCTTAATACAACGAAGTAGCCCTGGGGTTATCCATGGTTTAATTATACGTTTACTGTTTGGAATTTTAGCTGTGGTAGTGTTAAGATTAATTTTTTCAGTTAGTTTAGTAATGAGTATCTCCGTCAATAAATTGGGGTCGTCACAGAACAATAATTCCGCAAAATTTTGTTCACGTATTTGTTTTAAAGCTTGCTCGAAATTTATACGAGTAGTGGTTTTATTTGCAACTTGTGTGTATTTTTGCTTACGCAGTGACATAAAAGTAGTGTAGTGGTCAGTGACAGTGGTATGAAGGATAACGATAAATGCGGACGTCTTTTTGTTGGTAATTTTTATCATAAAATGATCCAAGCAATTCCTTTCCCTAGTGGATAATGTATGTCCAGGGAGTATACCATGTAATGACAACATGTTTAAATAGTTCACTGTATTTTTACTGTCCTGTGACGTCTTTATGTCTTTAGTCCTAATATTAATGTTTATATCTCCCGCTATAAATATGTTTTTTTGCGATTTTATAGTATCAAGGTGAGTGCAAAGAGAGTCAATGAAATTGTCAGTGTTTGTGTTGGAGATCGGTAAATATGGTTATTCAGAATATCTACCTGGAGACAGGACGCTTGGGCCAACTTTATTTCCTTTACTTTTGGTTTTAATGTGTCCTTAACATAGGTAAAGTAAAACAGTGGTAATTATTAAGTTTAGGAATTGGTTTGTTATCGTTTAGTCGACACTCGGTTAAAATTATAATGTCAGTTCAAAATAACTTGTTATGGTATCTATGGACACGTGGTTAATTATCAAATACAAGATGATATACAACAATAACAAAGAGTAGGTAACAAAAGAATAATATAAGGCAATAACATAATTAGTTTTAGAGTTAGGTATTGGATGAACATAGAGTAGTGGTTGGAGCTGTGAGTTGGGGCTGGTCATCTCTTAGCTGCCGCGGTTTATTTTAATTATTTTGGTTTTGAATTGTTTTTTTTTTAACATGCTTTTATTAGCTTCATACGTATGTTAGTATGTAACAGAAACTTTGAACTTGATTTTCGCCCACTTCAAAACGTCGTTTAATAAGTTTGTTCCATTATCCTTACCAGGATCTTCAGGATTATCTATTTTTTCCATATTCAGAGACACGGGAGTGATTTGTGCCAAGTACTAAGGAATACATGACTTAATGATGATGACGGCTTCGTGACGGTGCGAAGGAGGAAGCGCCGTCAGAGTAGCTGTAAGAACCGCTGCGGCAAGGCTCCTACGGAGCCAAACGAAAAACTGCGTGCTGCGAAGCCGAATACTCCGGTTTATATTTCCCGTCTCCACTACACCACTGACGCGGAAGACATCGTGAAGTACGTGCGCCAAAGGCTGAAGTACGCGCCGAGAGTGCAGCTGCTGGAGTCGCTTCGCAACGTTTGTGGTGCGCGTACCAACGTGCTACCTGCATCAGGTGATGGAAGAAAGCTTTTGGCCTCAGGATGTGGTGTTTCGCCGCTTTCGCGGTCAAGTGCCACCAGAACGCACAAAGACTTAGTGCATCTAAGTGATACTAACATTGTTTTAAGTTTCATTTACTAACACATTTGTTAATATAATTATGTATACTTAGGTTAAGGTATTTGTCTATGGGTCTTTGTGACCTGAAAATAAATGGTTTATTATTTATTATTATTATTATTATTTTTGTTTATATATTTGTTTTCCTCGGCCTAGCCGGGTACTGATGGCACGGGCCTAAGCCACGTGTCCAGCAGTGGGGTTTAGTGTGGGAGTAATATTATACGTAGACTGTATGGTAGACGAAACTATATTTGAGTGGGAGTATTGGTGCAAGATGTCCGGCTCACACTGAAGAAATTTTCTAACTAGCCTGCATGTGTTAAGAATCACTGCCTTCTGCAGCAGGTGGTAGGTGTTAGATGGTAGGTTTAGGGAACTAAGGGACTGATGAAGCTGTTTAGGAATTACTCCTGTTGTAGATAGCACTATGGGGACTATTGTGACTTTTTTAAGATGCCAAAGTCGGGTTATTTCGTCTTTTAGTTCGGTGTATTTGGATAATTTTACGGCTATTGTAGTCTGTAAGTTATGTGTATTTGGCACGGCAATGTCTATTAGGAACCCAGTTTTGTCTGCTTTATTAATTAATGTGATGTCGGGTCTATTAAAGTGAATTGTGCGGTCGGTGAGTATGGCTCGGTCGAAGTACAGTTTTGTTGTGGAGTTCTCTAATACCGTTTCAGGGTTGTATTTATAATAAGGTACTACGGTGTCTATAAGCTTGTAATTGTAAGCTAGTTTTTGGTGTATTACATTGGCTACTTGATCGTGTCGATGTTTGTAGTCTGTTTGTGCTATTGATTTGCAGGCACCGGTGATATGTTGGATTGTCTCCGGAGAACTATTGCATTTTCTACAAGTATCGGTTGTTAAATTCTTTATAATGTATTTTCTGTAGTTTTTGGTCTCAATTACTTGGTCCTGAATAGCAATCATGAACCCTTCAGTCTCCGGGAATAGTTCGCCTCGATTTAACCATGCGTTCGACGCATCTTTGTCGACATTTAATTGGCATAAATCTTGGCGATGTCTCCCGTGTAGAGACTTCTGGGTCCACTCTTGACATTTGGTTCTGTCATCAATCACTTTCTCGTTTTTTTGTTCTGTAGTGTCTTTTAAATTAAGAGGTGTAAAGTGTTGGTCGTTGTGTGCTATAAGTTTGTGGAGTAGGGAAGATTCAGTTTTGGAAAAGAAGTATCGCCTAAGAGCTGTGATCTGTCTGTTATGTAAGTTTAGGATATCTATAAGTCCTCTGCCTCCTTCTTTTCTTGGTAACGTTAACCTTTGTGAACAAGATCTTGGGTGATGTTTTCGAAATTTTGTCATTGTAGTGTTGATTTTCCGTTGTAAGTTTATTAGGTCAGTTTTGGTCCAGTTTATTATTCCAAATGAATAGGTGAGTACAGGTACAGCAAAGGTGTTGATTGCTTTTATGGTGTTTCGTGAATAGAGCTGTGTTTTAAGGATTGTATTAAGTCGATGTTGAAATTGTTGTTTAAGTTTTTGTTTAGTATCTTTGTAGTGTATTTGACGGGATTGATTGTAACCTAAGTATTTATAAGTGTCTAGTTCACCCAATGGCTCTATTCGTTCTCCTGTACCTAAGGTATATTGGTGTTGGTAGTTCTTTCCTGCTCTAACTGAATTTATTTTGCATTTATCTATGCCGAACTCCATTTTAATGTCATTTGTAAATGTTTCTGTTAGGTTAGCTAGCTCGTAAAGTTGACTCTCGGTTTCTGCATATAGCTTAATATCATCCATATACAGTAAATGGTTTAAAGCGCCTTTCTGTGAGTCAGTCTGTCGGTTGGTAGCTGTAAAATGTAAAGGGGTTCCTAATGAGGTAGCGTTTAATATTTTAGATAGGGGGTTTAGAGCAAGGCAGAACCATAGTGGGCTGAGTGCATCTCCCTGGAAGATTCCTCTCTGTATTTTAATTGGGCTAGTATCTGTTGTTTCGGTTCGGGTAGTGAGTCTTAATACTGTACACCAAGTTTTCATCATGGTCTTCAGAAATGTAACTATTGTTGGGTGTATTTTGTAAATTTCTAACACTTGTAATAGCCATGAATGGGGAACAGAATCATACGCTTTCTTATAATCAATATACATGGTGAATAAATCAGTTTTGGATTTCTGGACTCTTTTTAAGATAACGGAATCTATGACTAATTGCTCTTTGCAGCCTTGACTATATTTTCGGCATCCTTTTTGCTGTTCGGCTAAGATGTTATTGGCGTCGATGTGTTTGTATATCATTTCAGATATGCAGGATGTGATGATCTTATACAAGGTCTGCAAGCATGTAATAGGTCTATATTTAGCTGGGTTAGAGAGGTCATTGCGGTCTTTCGGTATCATGTAAGTTATGCCTGACGTTATATGTATAAGAAGGTATTATTTTGGGATCTTGGATGAAGCTGTTTATAAAATTATATAGATAACAATGAACTGCTGTGAACTTTTTGTACCAGTAACTATGGATATGGTCTGACCCAGGTGCTTTCCAATTATGTAGACGTGATAAAACTTTATGAAATATTTGTGGGGAGATGTGCTCAAATGCCATTGTCTGAATTTTTGTGTTACTTGATAGTTCTGCGTGTATCCAATCGGCTTGGGCGTTATGATGAATAGGTTGTTCCCATATTCCTGTCCAGAAGTTTTGTAATGCCTCTGGGTTAGGAGTGTTAAGCTCATCATAATTTGGGTTGTTATTCTGAATGTTTGTGGTTGCCTGCCTGATATTGCGATAAAAAAGTTTTTCGTTTTGGGTGAATTGGGTATTTTGTTGTTTTCTTAAAGTGCATGCTTTATATCTTTCGAGTCGGCCTGTTACAACTGAGAGTTTTTGTTTAAGTGTGTCTAGTGTGTGTGCTGCTTGAGTGTTTGGTTCTTCGTGTACGGTATGAATTCTATATAGTCTTATGATTTTGTTTACATGTTTCTTTAATTTTCTACTTCTACTACCGTTAATAAATTGTGTCATTCTACCTATTTTTGATCGTAAATCGTTTACCTTTTGTTCTAGTCGTCTTCGCCACGTTGGCTTATATTCTGTTTTTGTACCTCGAGTTATTTGTCTTGGTTCGAGTGTTATCTTGGCTCCGTTGACCTTAGCAACGGTCCATGCCGCACAATATGTAATGGTCTGAAATGTGTGAAAGTCTGTGGCGTTGTTGATATTTTCAGGGAGAATGATTTTGTTTAGATAGCTAATTATTCTTGCAAGATTTTTAGACGGTTTTTGTTTTGGAATATAACTTCTATTTATAGGGCTAGTGTCTTTATAAAATTGGAATGCTAGTTGGAAAGAATCGTCTATTATTGGGTCCCTTTCTAAATTCATTTGTGGGTTCGGAAGAATTTCTATACTATTTAATTCAGTGTTATCCGGTGTTTGTATGTTAGGTAAAGGTTCTTCTATAGAGTTTATGTCAATGTTATTTGTTGACTGGGTATTGTTGATATTAGTAATAACTGCTATTGTGTCACTATTGTAATTGCGTGTGTTATCTACACCTAGTTCTTCTAATACCTCTGACTTTAATGAATTTAATTTCTCATCAGTTAAGTATTTATTGTTTAATATTGCTCTCCTCTGATCAGCTATTCGTTGTTCACTTAGGTGAGCAAGTGATGGGAATTGATTAATGAAATCTCGGTACATAGGTTTTCGATATGTAGTTTCATTAGTGCCCAAAGCTGTAACCCTATAATATGACCGCATTATAGCTTCGTTCTGTTCATTGTTCCATCTCATTCGGGTCTGTGTTCTATTTTGTGTGCTGAGTGTCTCTAATGTTGTAGGTTGTGTTTGTATAGATTGTGTTGGTGTAAGTATTTGTTGTCTAAGCTCGCTAGAGTTTTGTGACTGTAGGGTAAAATGGTTTAACTGTAGCAGATCTAACTCGTTTTTTACTTCGTTTCGTACCTCATCTATTGTTTTTTGTGGTAGTAATTTGTTATTTATTATAGCTCTACGTTGGTCTCCTATTCTCTGTCGACTAACCTGCATCTTCGGGAATTTTTCTATGAATTTTAAGTGGAGCGGTTCGAGATAAGTTCTTCTGTCTGTATCTAGTGAAGTTAATTGAAGATAAGTGCGCAGTATGAACTTATTCATTTCAGGTGTCCATCGTCTACGCGTAGTAGGAATACTTGTAGTGGGTGCAAGTTCAGAGTCAAGGTTGACATCTTGCGCAACACTATCAAGCGTGCTAGTGGTGGACAAACTAGCTGTTCTTCTTGTCATGTAGGAGGGGCGAGTTGAAGGGATGGATGAGAATAATGAAATGGTATCATCGCCCATAGAATCGGCTGTAGCTTCTACGTAGCGAACCCGCCTGTTCAGCTCACTACGACCAGCTGTAACAATTGTGTCGGTAGGAGCCCGCTTGCTCAACTCCTCACCACCGATGGTTCGCATGCTGTGGCACCCAGCATCGGCTCCAGATGCGCCCCGGCGCTCCCCGGGAAGCGACCGTAAATTATATGTTTTTTTAATGCTCATCTCCATAAAGGGTTACCTTGCCTTGTTAGCCGCGTAAGTTTTTTGTACAGTACGCGTGTCCGCCCTCTACGTAGCTAGGTGTTCAGCTTGGACGTAAGGTTGGATTTTAGGGGGCTTATTATTATTAAACTTTGAGACAAGCATGTGACTATTGGCAGAATCAACTGGAGAGTTATGTAACACAACAACAAAAAAAAAGTTTTTTTTTTTTTTAAATACCTACTAAAATACTATAATAGAAAAGCAAACTAAAACGTAGAACATAATTTTAAATAAGTTTGAAATAATTATAACAATAGAAAAGCAAACTAAAAAGTAGAAAATAATTTTAAATAAGTTTGAAATAATTATAATAATAGTGATTAACAAGAAATTTATTTTATCATAAAAAAGCTTAAATAAAAACCGGCCAAGTGCGAGTCAGACTCGCGCACGAAGGGTTCCGTATCTATAAAAACGGCAAAAAAATCACGTTTGTTGTATGGGAGCCCCCCTTAAATATTTGTTTTATTCTGATTTTTAGTATTTGTTGTTATAGCGGCAACAGAAATACATCATCTGTGAAAATTTCAACTGTCTAACTATCACGGTTCATGAGATACAGTCTGGTGACAGACGGACAGACAGACGGCGGAGCCTTAGTAATAGGATTCCCGTTTTACCCTTTGGGTACGGAACCCTAAAAAGCAGGTGCTTGATGTAAATTCTTGCAATTTTTTTATTGACAGATATTGGTAAAAGTAGAATCATTATGAAAATATCTTAAACAGCACCCCACGTTTTTTTACGATAAAATAAATTTCTTGTTAATCACTATTATTATTTTCAACTTATTTAAAATTATTATCTATTTTTTAGTTTAGTTTTCTATTAAAGCGTGTTTTTTCAGTTTTGCATCGTTCTCACATGTGTAATTTCAACATGAATAAAATAGAATGCTCTTTATTATCTACTACACCATAAAAGTTACACATATAAATATTTATATTTTACATAGGGTGACACAATGGGCGGTCTTATCGCTAAAAGCGATCTTTTACAGACAACCTTTGGATGGATTAAAGGGAGAAGGAGAGCCAATACTGCAGGTAGTCAGTGGTGTACCATTTACTTAAACAATAAATACATACATACATAAAGCAATACACTTATCTATATAAATATAAATTATACAATAATAAACATGAAACAAGAGCAAGGAACTGTATTATGTAATGATGATGTTTAAGGATCATCATGAATGTTGTAACCAATATTTTGTATATTCTATAGTCAATATTTTAATTTAAAAGAGTGTCCGTGGTGTATCTTGCCCGTTCTTCTCCATAGGAATCTACTACGCTTTGGAATGGGCAACTAGCTTCGTATTTCTAACTGACCGACTCTTGACAATTCAAAAGTGCCTGTAAACTGTTTAATTGAAATAAATGCTTTGGAGTTTGTTTGGGTTTGATACATTATTCAATTCAATTCAAATATTTTCTATCAGATAAATTACAATCGTACGTGGTCGCTCACAATGGGCCATATCAGAAGGCTAAAAGTTAATGGGCACCTAAAGGGCAATGGAGAGGGCTATGCTTGGAGTTTCCCTACGTGATCGAATCAGAAATGAAGAGATCCGCAGGCGAATAAAGGTAACCGACATAGCCCGAAGAATTGCCAAGCTTAAGTGGCAGAGGGCAGGGCACTTTGCTCGCAGAACTGATGGCCGATGGGGCCAAAAGGTTCTAGTGTGGCGACCGCGTACCGGAAGACGTAGCGTTGGAAGGACTCCTAAGAGGTGGACCGATGACCTTGTGAAGGCTGCAGGTATCCGATGGATGCGGGAAGCACAGAACCAGTCGAAGTGGCGAAGCTTGGGGGAGGCCTATGTCCAGCAGTGGACGTCTTTCGGCTGAAATGATGATGATGATGATGAAATTACAATCGTTAATATATTATAATTATCCATACATGGTTATTTATTTTTAACAATATAGACACACAATGACGAAATACATACACAATTACACAACAATGAATTTATACGTACGATTATACGTACATATTGGTCAAATGTCAACTTGTAACGGGTTCCTGATCAGAAACGTTATAAGGCTGTTAGAATTTGAGGGTAGATGCACAAGCTGCTTCAAAGTTGACTGTTCCTATTATTAGACAAATCAGAAGTTAGGTTTCAACTAGATATTTATTGTGTTTATCTGTTTAAGTCTGAAGCTCAGATTATATTCTATAATCTGAGTTCTGAAGAAACAAAGTAAATAAAACGTATTGTAGGGTAACCTTCAAATCACACATTTAATATCATTACATGATTTCTCATAACCTCTTTACTTATTTTACAATAATACTTAGTATTTTTGGAATATAAAACATTGTACATACTTGCTACATAAATATAAAACATTGTACATACTTGCTACTTAAATATAAAACATTGTACATACTTGCTACTTAAATATAAAACATTGTACATACTTGCTACTTAAATATAAAACATTGTACATACTTGCTACATCAATTCCACAACTAGCAGTAGTTACACAATAGAATAACATTTAAAATAAAATAACGGCCACAGTTTATAACTTAGTATGAGACAATAATTGTATTAGTTATTAAATCAGATTGACTTACAGTAGGTCCTTGATACTATACCACTTGTTCCCTTGGTGCTCCGTGCTATAATGCCCCTGAGCTCCAATGTTCTCAACCTCTTTTTCGAGCGTTGAATCAACAGACAATAAATTTCAAACTATTGTTATCACGTGACAGGCAAACGAAATGTGGTCAAACAGCCAGTATGATTTTAACAAAATTAAAAATGAAGTTAACTAAATGTACTTCTTGTTGAATAGTGATAAATACAATCTTAATTCTCTAATACTATCAATAAAAATAAAATAAAATGTAAACTTTTTAAATTACATAATGCATTTCAAATTGCCAAGACTGCAATCCGCGGAATAACGGCGAGAGCATTATGGTAACAAGACGCTTTACTTTAACTAAACAATAGAGCATCGGTTAAGTTGCAGGTCGGTAACTCTCTGGATCTCGGAACATCTCAATGTTTACTTTATTCTTCAACGGACTAAAGGAATTGTAGTATTTGTAGTGATAGGTTGTAAAGGCAATCTAAAGTAGATACCTGCTTCGTTGTTCGGTAAACTTAAATTGCGTGTGAATGAACGAATGCTTCTGCACTCCAAATAGATGAATAGTTCTTTACCAGCATAGTAACTGCTCACTCATCTATTAGCCACAGGTATTCACAATATGTATTTGTTTGAATGCGTAAAGTATTACGCTCTATAATTTTGCTAGCGGTAGAACTACATGATGTTGTGCCAGTCCAACAACAATACATGCCGCTCCGCCGCGCGTCGCCGCGCAGCCCCCGCGGCGTCGACGTCGTCCGCGACAATACAAGAGCCATTTGTTACACTGACAAACGAACATTAAACACTAGGAAAATAGGATAGCTTGACAAAATACTAATAGGTACTTTTAATATTTCTCTTAATGTTTTCCAAATATTGTCTAAATTGTACTGAAAATATGACATTGTTTATTTCAGTTTTTAGCTACAGGCGAAAGATGCTCTTCCAAAAATGTTTAAGTAGTTTGTGAGTGATTATGTCACTCAGCAGATTGCTTTTCTTTTTACTGACTTTTTAAACGATTGAACTATGTTCTTCTGGAGGTTTTTTTAAATTAATTAATTTATTTCATGGGAAAACAAACAGTACGTAGTATATTAAACATAAACGGAAATAACTTAACAAATATATACTACCCCCGCTAAATAACTTAACAAATATATACTACCCCCGCTAAATAACTTAACAAATATATACTACCCCCGCTAAATAACTTAACAAATATATACTACCCCCGCTAAATAACTTAACAAATATATACTACCCCCGCTAAATAACTTAACAAATATATACTACCCCCGCTAAATAACTTAACAAATATATACTACCCCCGCTAAATTTTCCACAGATTACAGCTTAAATATTTACATACTGATGGCAAACGTTAACTGTCGTCGGCAATTAAATGATACAAATAACAAAACAAAACACTTGTTTGTTCCTCTTATGTATGTTCATCAATACTTTCGTCAATTGCGGACCGATTATGGAAATTCTTATTTCATTTGGTACAAGAAACTTGCGCGGTAGTCCCATATAAATTTTATTAACGTTGCCTGGGTATTTTAGTTAGCTTCAATAATACGTAGGTATTTTCCCCACTTGTCTTTACACTTATGATGTTAAAATAACTTCCCGTCACTGTTATTACATAACTGGTATTCAAGTTTGTGTGGGCAGGTACTACAACTAAAAAGTGAAAAATAAAAACGTTTTACAAAAAAAAAACACTACTAAGTGAAAAATAACTTTAATTTCGGAAGTCGGTGGCAAAACACGAAAATACAAAACTAACGACACCGACTTCCGAAATCAAAGTAATTTTTCACCTTGTAGTGTTTTTTTGGAAGTTGGTTGTTTTTAGGGTTCCGTACCCAAAGGGTAAAACGGGAACCCTATTACTAAGGCTCCGCCGTCTGTCTGTCTGTCCGTCTGTCACCAGGCTGTATCTCATGAACCGTGATAGTTAGACAGTTGAAATTTTCACAGATGATGTATTTCTGTTGCCGCTATAACAAAAATACTAAAAAACAGAATAAAATAAATGTTTAAGGGGGCTCCCATACAACAAACGTATTTTTTTTGCTCGTTTTGCTCGATATTGATAACGGCAACAGGTAGACGCTTGTTATATATTCACTTTAATAATAAATAATTAAATTAAAATAAACTAGTATTTGTCCCATACAACAAACGTGATTTGGTTTTTGCATTAGGGAGGCACTTCGGTATCACCGGATGCCAACCTACCTCTGTCGCGTGGTCGAGGCCTATTTGACGGACAGGGCCGTCATCTACCCCGGTCACCACGGAGATTGGAACCGGCGAGAGATGTCATGCGGTATCCCACAGGGATCGGTCCTGGGGCCGCATCTGTGGGACATCGGGTACGACTGCACCGACCTCCCTAGTGGCGTCAGCGTAGTCTGCTATGCTGATGACACGCTAGTCCTGGCACAAGGGAGTTCGCATCAGGCGGCGGCCGAACTGGTGGCACGTGGGGTTGCGACAATCGTCGATAAGATTCGGCAATTGGGACTCGAGGTGGCTTTGCACAAGTCCGAGGCCTCGACAGCCGGTGGAACTTCGTGGAGCATTTTCGACGTTTGGCTCCCAGACTGGAGCGGGCCGGGGCTGCTTTGAAGCGGCTCCTGCCCAATCTAGGGGGTCCAAACGCCTCCTGCCGGAGGCTCTACGCGGGGATCGTGCGGTCCATAGCCCTTTACGGGGCACCGGTGTGGGCGCGTTCTTTAAGGCTGCGACCAGCCCAGTGGTTGAACGTGGTACGGGGTTACCGCACGGTCTCCCGTGAGGCGGCGAGTCTCTTTGCCGGACTGCCGCCATGGGATCTGGAGGCAAAAGTCCTCGCGCACATCTGGGAGTGGCGCGAGGAAGCGAAACGCCGGGGTGAAACTCCGCTGCCGCGAGAAATCACGGCACAGCGGACAGAGCTCCGGCGGGATCTCATGGCGACATGGAGAGCGCGATTGTCGCAACCCAGCGCTGGGCACGCCACAATTGTGGCGATAAGTCCCCTCTTTGAGGAGTGGCTAGAGAGGCGCCACGGCGTCCTCACCTTCCGCATGACACAGGTCCTCACCGGACACGGTTGTTTCGGGACGTTCCTGTTCAGGATAAAGCGGGAGGAAACGCCCGGGTGTCACCACTGTGTGGAGCGCCCGGAGGACACGGTGGAGCATACGGTGGAGGTCTGCCTGGCTTGGGCGGAGCACCGCCGTGTCCTCACGGAAGCGATCGGTGGCGGCGATCTCTCGCGTCCGGGCCTGGTTCAGGCCATGGTTTGGAGCGAGAGTGCATGGGAGGCCGTCACCTCCTTCTGCGAAGCAGTAATGCTCGCGAAGGAGGAGGCGGAACGCGTGAGGGTGAGGCAAGATTCGCGCCCTCGCGCCCTTAGTCGCCGCAGGAGACGCCCCGGGCGTCGGGAGTCGCTAGCCGATTTCCGGCCACCGTACCGGGCCTGCGGACGGTGAGCGATGGGTAGCTCGCCGTCCGATAAGGACCAAGCCCGGGTCGACGGCGCGTTGTGTTCCACGCGTGCCTCAAAGAGATGTCAGCACCAACTGACGGGGTCCAGTAGAGGAGAGTTTGTCCGAAAGGGATATCGTGGCCCTGGCACACAGGCAACGGAAGGAACACGGTGTGTTTTAGTCAGTAAAAGTCTGACACGCCCTCCCGCTCCGCCCATAGCGGAAAAAAAAAGAAAAGGTAGACGCTTGAAATATTCACAGAATATTTAGTTATATATTCACTTTTAAAATAAATAATTAAGTTAAAATAAAACAAACATTTAAGGGGGCTCCCATACAACAAACGTGATTGTTTCGCCATTTTTAGGGTTCCGTACCCAAAGGGTAAAACGGGAACCCTATTACTAAGGCTCCGCCGTCTGTCTGTCTGTCTGTCCGTCTGTCACCAGGCTGTATCTCATGAACTGTGATAGTTAAACAGTTAAAATTTTCACAGATGATGTATTTTTGTTGCCGCTATAACAACAAATACTAAAAACAAAATAAAATAAATATTTAAGGGGCTTCCATACAACAAACGTTTTTTTTGCTCGTTTTTGCTTGATATTGATAATGGCAACAGGTAGACGCTTGAAATATTCACAGAATGTTTAGGTATATATTCACTTTAAACAGAAATAATTAAATTAAAATAAAAAAAGTATTTAAGGGGGCTCCCATACAACAAACGTCATTTTTTTCCCCTTTTTATGGATAATTGGTACGGAACCCTTCCTGCGCGAATCCGACGCGCACTTGGCCGGTTTTTTAACTAGATGAACAAAACCTACCGGTGTACACAATGATTGTAACAGAAGAATGAGATGAGAATGTACTTATAATCCATTATAATAATATGTACTAAGTATTTTTGTTAAGTTGAATCAAATATTTTCTGTATTTCTTGTAAACAACTAGCAACTTAATTTGTCCGTTTAGTCAAACCATAAGAGGCCCAACTCCCATTCTCTAATAGCCAGCAGACGGGCACGCTCAACAGTATTGGTGGACGTATTAATGAGATTATTCCGTACCAACCTGCAGAGCGGCTCATCCCACAGTCTCTGGGAACACGGGTTTTCGGGCTGAGCCGTATCCGGACAAGCCACTTTCCAGGCAATCACCGCATCGTCGGTTAAACACGGCACTTCAAAGTCAACCTGAGAAAGGGCTAAGATTCTTGTGGTTAATTTTCCGGAGCTGTGGACGAAGGACAGAAACGGGCGTTAAAGCTCACTGGCGTTCCTTTCGTCGGTCCACAGCACCGTAAAATTTAAGTGTACCTAAACACACTAGATTTTTTTAATAACCATACGACTTGCTTAAATTATATGAGCATAAATACTAGGTAGCTATTGGTGAAGCGTTTATGCACTAATCATGTACATTCACGACATAACTTGGCCCTTCTATACTAGTAGAGCCTGTTAAAGGTTTTCCCGTATATTGTCCGCGTTTACCTACACACGCACACCACTGCGTGGTCGCGGTTACTTATCAACATTCCCGGGTATCACCGGGTACCCGTTACTACCCGACGAGCGGGTCAGCTTAGGAATGTCCGCCATTACTCGACCAATCACTGCAAGCCCCGTAAAAGTAGGACAAAGCGTAGCGTTTAATTAAAGCTAGTATCTAGCCTAGACGTATTTACCAAGCAATACGTAGTAGGCTTCTCATCTAAACTAAACATCGAGGGACATTCTAATCAAAATGTTTTCCTTTGCATTTACTAATCCATAATCTACACCTATAATAAAATCGTAGCAAAGTCAAAACTGTACATTGAATATTTTTGAAAAAAAGAAATTGCTACGAGATGAGGAAACGATTCTGATGCCGAAAATATCGTTTGTAGAGTTTTCCCCCATTTGTCTGTTTGTCTGGATGTATGTTCCGGATTGACGCAAAAACTACAGAATGGATTCTGTTCAATTTTTGCACAAATATTCCATAAGTCTGATCAACGTATAGGCTAATTAGTATCACGCTATTTGCTATGGGGGTAGCAATATTACATTACGTTCGTATTCTTCAACAGTTTACCGCGAGATTGTGATTAGACGAGAAAGGAAGTCAGCTATACATCCTGACATGTATAAGAACGACTATTTTAGTCAAATTGTCAGTGAAGTAAACCTATCGGTTCCAGGATCCTGTTTGTAGGTTCAATCCTCAATAGATTTTCTATTTTTGTGATTGTTTTTAATATTGTTTTAATGCTGTAGACTTAAGACTAACAAATAATAATAATCAATAAATATTGAACCATACGTACTGAAAAGTTATAAGTAGCTGTTTGTTGTTCTATACTTACTACTCAGTATAGTTCGATTCGGAACCCAAATTTTGGAAGCCCGACTCGCCCTTGGCCGGTTTTTTCTCTTAAAATTCTTTTTATGGTTGTTTAAAATTTATTGTGTATGTGTCTACGTTAAAACAATCACGAGGAACAAATCAGTTTCCAAATCCTGGCATGCGAGTCGCAAGCACAGCTATTTCAGTATATTGTGGTGTATTATGGTGCTAGAGTTATTATCAACATGTAAGTGTCATGGCGAAGTGAACAATGACATGTAATGAGTAGTAATTAGTGTTTGGTTGGCACGCGTGTTCACGAACGACACAGTTACTACGTGTTCACCAACGACACAGTTACTACGTGTTCACGAACGACACAGTTACTACGTGTTCACGAACGACACAGTTACTACGTGTTCACGAACGACACAGTTACTACGTGGCTAAACATTAAATTATGATAATTGTTATTTTGTCGTTATCTGAGAACATATTTTGTTAATGAATTTGAGTGTACTGAGGAGCGTCACATGTCAGACGGACGTCATGCACGGTGCAAGTAAAACCCAACCGTGCTTGGGCCTTTTCATTCCACCACAGTACATGGACTAACTGATCGACGCGCGAGGAATTATTAGTGTTACAAGTAGATATTCAGTAGTAGGAAGCACAAAGACGGAAAATCCGCAGCCAGGTCCACGCCCGGCTTTGTGCGACCCGACACAGTTGCTAACAAAAGTACTAGCACACGCTCATTGCTTACTTTACAAGCTTATCATTGTTATTAAGGGTTATTTCAGATTTTGACGAAAATAAATAGTTTTCTTCGACAAGTTAACAAAACAAGTGCGTGTCGGACCACGCACATTGAAGGCTTCCGTAGTGGAGATAATTTATCCTTAGAACAAACTTAACATTGTAGTTGAAAAACATGTTTCCTCATACATTCCAACTGCAAAGGTAATTTTGGACGCACAATGTTTATTTATTTATTTTATTATTTATGTACGCACAGAGAGAGATACGACATACGAGAAGCAAAACTTGAAGATTGAATGAAGACGAGAGTGAAAGGAGTTTAATAGAGCGAGAGTCATTTTTTATCAAGCAAGTATTAAAATTACCCATTAAAATAACGTGCTCATACATGGGTCAAAAGTCGCTGAGAGTGGAGTCGAGAGAATTAAAGTAGTCAATGTGAAGATTAGGACTGTAGAGCACAGCAAGCAAAACTTTTGTGTGATGAACAGTAATTTCAAGAAACAAATATTCAGCCAACTGGCTGGAAGGAGTAACTCAGTAAGAAATACCGTGAAGGAGATGAACTGACCACCCTATAGGGTAAATCAGCACGTAGGTACATAGCAACACCTCCTCCACCTTTGCCAGTACTATCGTTGCGGATCAAGACGACGGCTTCAAGAAGGATTCCGATATCAAAAGAACATCCAGGTGAGCACTGCTAAAGGATGCCAGAAGGTCAGAATGGTGACCAGGAACACTGAGCATTTATGTGAGTTATATGCAGATTCTTAGCGTCACTGGAAAAAAGAGAAGAGATTTTATCATGTTAAGTAAGTGATATGGAAGAGTCACTGCCCGCACTAACAAAACTAGTAGAAGAAGAGTACGAGAAGAAGCTGTCGTTAAGATCAGCTACATCATCCATGAATAATAATAATAATGTATAGGGAAGGAGCAACTCGACCAAAACCAGCCGTACCAGCCTGGCAATGCAGGATCGAGCGTCGTATCGATGGGGCCAGGGCACTCATCGGCAAACTATACTGCTTCAGGGAGGGCAATACACGACTACGAGTGATGCGCTTTGTGAGGCGGGCATTCTCGGGGACTGGAATCAGCCCTCGAGAATACTCGGTGCTACATACATGGCTTATGAGGGTGCTAGAGTTGTACGAAATAGATGCAACTATACGCACCTTCCTGATGCCGTGAATGGCGCAATGGAGGACAGTCCTTCGCTATCCAGGATGTCGACAGATCCAGGAGAATGATGAGCCTGTATGGATTAAGCGGGGAATATTTCAGGGTGACAGTTTGAGTCCACTTTGGTTCTGCTTAGCCCTGAATTCTCTAAGTACACTGCTGGAGGATTCAGGTCTAGGCTATCGGTTGAGAAGAGGAGGTCAGGTCATATCTCACCTCCTCTACATGGATGATTTGAAACTCTTTGCCCCCAACAAATCGCGACTGATCGAGCTACTGAAAGTAACTCAAACATTCAGTAGCGCCATCAGGATGGAATTTGGTGTGGATAAATGTGCAGTCGTGCATGTAAAGTGAAGGGAGATTATGGAATCCGAGGGAACTCAACTCTCGGATTCCATACACCTTAGATCCCTCTCCTCATCCAAAATCTATAAGCATTAGGGATCAACGTTGCTGACATGAAGCAATCGCTGAAGGAGCGCTTCTTTGGTTACCTGAAGAAGGTACTTATTAGTCTTCTTTCGGGCGGGAACAAGGTGCGTGCCTTCAACGGTTGGGTCATGCCAGTTTTGATGTACTCTTTTGGCATACTCAAATGGACTCAGACCGAACTGGACGCCCTGGGTAGGGGGGTCCGTACACTGCTGACCGGAAACCGGATGCATCACGCACGATCATCGGTGATGAGACTCTACATCCCGTGGAAGTGCGGGGGTCGAGGCTTTTTAAATGCGAAGACCCTCCACAACCGCGAGGTGTGCAGTCTCAGGCAATATTTTTGAAAAGCCGAACTGGGTATGCACCGTGATGTGGTCGCAGTTGACAAGGACTCACCCCACTCTCCATGGCTAAAGAGAACTGGCAAAAACCACTGGCGGTACTTACTACCGATGACCGCAAGGAGGTATGGCAAAGCAAGGAGCTTCACGGACGCTTCTATCGGTCTCTTCATGAGCCCGGTGTAGATTTCTTAGCGTCCGTATCCTGGCTACGTTTTGGTGACCTTTTCGGGGAAACTGAAGGTTTTGTCTGTGCAATTATGGACGAAGTTATCTTGACGAATAACTACCGGAGACATATTATGAAGGACGGGACGGTTGACGTGTGTCGGGAATGCCACCGTCCAGGTGAGTCCATCAGACATATAATCTCTGGTTGTTCTCGTCTGGCTAACGGCGAGTACTTGCACAGGCATAACCAAGTGGCGAGGATAATTCACCAGCAACTTGCTTTGAAATATAAACTTGTGGATTCTGAGGTACCGTATTACAAGTATGTGCCCGACCCAGTTCTCGAAAATGATCATGTCACATTGTACTGGGATTGGTCTATCATTACTGATCGGTCTAACATTACTGACAGGACTATTGTCACCAATAAGCCCGATATAGTGGTGATAGACCGATTAGCGCGCCGCGCAATGATAATCGATGTCACCATTCCACATGACGAGAATCTCGTGAAAGCTGAGAAAGAGAAACAAATAAAATATCTCGGCTTAGCTCACGAGGTTGTTGACATGTGGAATGTGAGCTCGGCTGTCATTGTGCCGATTGTCGTATCGGCCAATGGCCTGATGGCCGAAAGCCTCGATCAACATCTCTCGAGGCTCTCGTTATGTGGTTGGATCAAGGGCCTGATTCAGAAGGCAGTACTCCTCGGTACGGCTCGCATCGTGAGGAGGTTCCTATCTCTGGAGCCCTAACCACCGGTAGATTGGGCCCTGCTCCCGATATCGGCGAAGCACTATTTTTTATATTTTTAAATGTTTTTATATATTTATTTATATTCTAATATTTAAAAACGTAATTTATATCTATGAATAATGAAATAAAGAAAATAATGTATAATATAAATATGAATATCTAAAATACAATAGTAAAATAATTAAAAAATACCGTAAGTACTAAAAATACTTATTACAAATTTTTCCTTTAACCTCCCCCACTCGCTAGTACATGGGCAGAATTTTTGAAAGAACACATCTATAGAACAGATGGAGTTTGTTGATGGTTCACATTTATTAAAAATAAAGTTATTTAAATAGAAACATAATAAAAATAAAACTAGACGAGAACAATTCAACCCATTCACACATCGAACTTAACTTAAAATGGAACGTGGCCCAATGACGGCTGGGTACTGTCAGAACATCAAAATCTGTCGATATTTAAAAATAAAAAGTAAAATGATTAGCGGTGAGACAAATAAAAATTACTGATTGAATTACCGGCCTAAAATAATTTTGAGCAAGCAAAGCGGCCAAGTTGAGAAGTAGTAAAGTAAATGGACTGAAGACAACAAAAACAACGAATGTGTTACTTGCGCAGATGCGTCTTCCTCGTTCTCTTAGCGGGAGTCACCGAGGTTGCGGCTTTCGGAGATCCAGGTTCTTCAGATTGGGCAGACTCCTCGTTGTCGACTGAATAAGACGGGAATTTGGCGATCAGATCGTGAAGTACGCCTGCCGTTTCGATCTTCAGGCGGGATTTGTCTGGGCAAATAACAACAATCTTGCCTTCCATAGACCAGCAATTAGGCATACCGAAATGCTTACGAGCAGCTGCAATCACACGATGCCGAATTTGTGTCAAGAACTCGGATATAGTGATCCCAGTACACTTGAGAGGTTTCTTGTTATCCCATACAAGTTGCCGGTGCTCCATTTTGAAAAATCGTACTAGTATGGGTCGGGCTTTCTGCTGTGAGAATCCGAGCCTATGACAAACATGGATAATATTCGTGTCCTTACATACCTCAGTCAACTTAATTTGGCTGAATATGATGTTGTGGACCACATCAAGCAACTTCTCATTATCCTTCTCTGGAACACCGTGGAACAGCAGGACCTTTCTCCGCACGGTGGTTTCATGCCTATCAAACCCAGCAGCGAGCAGCTCAATTTGAGTTTTTAATGTAGATAGTGCTTGACAGACAAACAGCTTAAAGTCGGAGAACTCACGTGCGATTGATGCAATGTCTGGTGAAGCTGATGCGGTGCTAGTGGTAGCTTGCTGCAATTTTGCTTCGTATTCCTGCATTTGGGAGTCAAACAATCGCTCGAGGTCCTCCAAACTGGCAACAAGCTTAGTGTCCATGTTCAGTGTGTAGTGAAAGTGAACCAGGTACAAGTGCTACAGAATTAATAACAATAGGTAGTAGGTATGGGAGGGTCTAATATAAAATGAACTGATTTATTTCATTAATAAATTTAAGTAACTATTTTAAAGTTTATATTTTATAAAGAGAAAAAATTCAATTCATTCAGTCAACTTTTGTCTATTTTCTTAAATAATTTTAAATAGATAAAATTAGTTTATTTCAAGTAACAAGACTCATATACAAATATACATAAAATTATACAGACCCAGCAGGATCACAAGCACAGACAAAAAAGAACACTCACATGGTGTTTATGTTCCAAATTTTGAAACATGAACAACATGGATTTCAAAAAAGCAAATCGACAACCACAGCGGCAATTAATTTAATTAACGTAGTTACTAAAAATATTGACCAGAAAACCCCGACAATTGTAATATTTTTTGACATGTCAAAAACCTTTGACTTTGTATTGCGCGAGCTACTATTATAAACATGTGATAAATATGGAATACACGGTAAAGCAAATGCATGGGTAAAAAGTTACCTTACAAACAGATCGCAATATGTAGAAATTACTGCGGATAAACCAAATCAAAACGGTGAACTGTCATTCAAATCCAAATTAGGTTACAATTGCACGTGCGTTCCACAGGGCAGTATTTTAGGCCCCCCACTTTTTCTGCTAAATATCAATGACCTGACAGAAGTAAATGATCATCTCTGCATACTCTTTGCAGACGATGTGGCCGTAATTATCCCTTAAAATAAAGAAAATTATAATGAGGAAACAAATAGTACCGTAACCAGAATAATAACTTGGATGGAAAAGAATAACCTTAAACCTAACATAGATAAAACCAAATATGTACAATTTTGTAATAAAAACTGGAATAAAATGGAATTAAACATCACTTATAAAGATAAACAAATACAACAATCAGATAGTATGACTTTTCTTGGGATAGATCTAGATAAGAGATGTTCCTGGATTTAGGATTAATCATATTGATAAGATATGTGGAAAACTCTTTTGTTTTGGTTATTTTTATGGCGTTTATCTAACCTAACAAGTAGACAAGCCACATTACAGGCTTATCCTGCATATTGACACAATACTGCGTTATGGTATACTGGTATGGGGAAACTCGGTGCATCTCGAAAGAGCTTTCATCGCACAAAAGAGGTGTATACGTGCGATTTATAATGTAGACCCACTTACATCGTGTAAACCACTGTTTCGAAAACTTAGAATACTTACATTAACTGGTATTTATATTGAGGAAGATAAAAAAAAAAATCAGGGTGAGATTTGATAAATTTACATAATTTATCAAATCTCACCCTGATTTTTTTTTTTAAACTGGGAGATAAATGTATGTTCAATACTAGATATCCTAATAGACTAATTATTCCTAGAATGAAAACGGAATTATAAGGGTGAAGTTGCTATCCTATGTGTATACAGATCTATATCAAGACCCCTAACCAAATGAAAGAACTTCTAATGGTCCGCTTCAGAAGGGCTTTACGCAGTTTGTTAATTGAGAATTCCTTCTCTATTTTAAAAGAATTCTTTCAGTTTAAATTTAAATGACCTAATTGTACATATACCATAAATTTGCATGTCATTATGTTATAATTAAATATGTTAAGCTACTATAATAATACCACTGTAAGAACTTTTGTATCCATATTTATCAGCAAATAAATCTTTGACTTTGGTAACAATATGTCTGCTGTAGCATTTCCGGATATAAGGGCAATCCAGTCTGTTGGCGATCATCGCCAGGACGGTGTTGGCGCTGCCCCGTACTCTGCGCACCAGAGACGCGCACCGCTTGCGCATCATCGCGTGAAAGCAGTTGGTGCACGCCCGAGAACATGCCCGAGGCGCTGCAGTGGCGGGGCAGTCCCAACACCGCCCTGAACGCGCTATCATATTATTACCTTTGACTGGCAATGCCCTCCGCTCCCGCTCAATGTCCGCATCGTCTTTTACGTCAGCTGGTACAATGTGACCCAAGTATTTAAAAACTGTTACACTTTCTCAAGCGGTGCATTATTTATATACACAGGGGGGTACACTATTCACACTTCTTAGACTAGCCCCAAACACCATGAATTTACTTTTCCCTGCATTATATTTCAACCCATTGTGGCCCTAAATATTTACAAAGATTACCTTACCTCAGTGGGCGTAGCCAGTGTGTTAAAATTGACTCCGTTTTCAGCTACGAAGAGTTTATTAGTTACGGTATACCTCAAGGTAGTATCTTGGGACCTACCTTATTTCAAATATATACATATAAATGACCTCTGTCAATTACCCCTCATTAATTGTGACATTTTTACCTACGCAGACGACACTGCACTTTTAATATACAGGGTGTAAAGGACAGCCCTCCGCAGACTGATGGGCTGAATTCAGTATATAGCACTAAGATGAACGGTACATGAAATTATTTCAGGAACGTTATGGGAATCCAATGAACCTGATTTGTTTTGTTACCTTACACGCAATGTATCGCTACCGTGGCAAAACGCTCGCAGCGAACGGTTGCGCAGCAAGCTTTCGGACGCCCTCCCCGCCACCCCGGACAGCCGCGCTCCATAACTTATTGTTAGAGAATTTCAACATCCATTGCTGTTTTTTATTTTAGCTGTGTTATTTACATTAATGGAGTACTGCGTACAGAGAATGTAATTTTACATTGAAATAAAGGAATAGTAATTGAAAAAACCGGCCAAGTGTGTGTCGGACCACGTAGTTAGGATGAATTTATCCCTAAAACAAATTTAACATTGTAGTTGAAAAACATGTTCTGCTATACATCGATATACGCCACAGTCAATTTTCCAACAGAAAATTTAAGTTTTTAATTAATTAAAATATACAAATATAGTTTGTAATCGCAAAAAATGTTTTTTTATGTGATAAAACTACAAATTAACAATTTTCTGACTTTTTCCTTTACTTGTGCTGTGAGACTTTGCTTCTGCCCAAATTTCATGATTCTAGGTCAACGGGAAATACCCTATAGGTTTTGATTTTGTGTGAGATACTCGCAATTTTTTTTTATGTGATAAAACTACAAATTGACAATTTTCGGACTTTTCCCTATACTTGTGATGTAAGACCTTGCTTCTTACCAAATTTCATGATTCTAGGTAAACGGGAAGGACCCTATAGGTTTTGATTCATTTGCGAGTATCGAAATATGTCGCAATAATGTCGCTTATATCGCCGTATTTTTGTATTGCGTTGACTTGGAAGCTTGATTTTTTTAGAGCTTCAAGGGACCATAGACTTACGTATTTGATATTATTTTCAACTTGATACCTTTACGCGTTCCTGAGAAAAATTGTCTTGACAGACTGACAGACAGACGGACAGCGAAGTAATAAGGGTTCCGTTTTTTCCTTTTGAGGTACGGAACCCTAAAAATAAAGAACTTTAATTCAAAACAAAATTTCATCCCCCTTTTCACCCCTTAAAGATTGAAATTCTAACAACACCGTTGCATTAGCTTCCAACCATAAGCCTAGATAATAAAGGCGAACGGCAGATTTCGATTGTTTTGTTATAGAATTTATACCACTTATTAAGGCAACTAAGACATTTATTTTCATGTAAGTGTACTATTTTTAGAAGTTCGGATTAATGAATAATATCAATAAAAAGATTTGAATAATTAAACGTAATAAAATCGTAAACTAAACGCAGTTATGTTTTTTTAAAGTTGCCATATGTAAAATAACACTAATAACGAAATGATAGATTAATTATTTAGAAATAGAAATAACATTAAATATAATTAAACACTAATATATTATACCTAACAATGCGTGATTGTTACAAAAAACCATAATAGTTAATAATATAATGATATGAATGATTTTCGTCATCAATATTATTTTTGTTCATATGGCAATTATTTATTGACAGGTAAAGAAAATCTGTATTACTGTTACTGTCTTTCAGTTCAGTTCTGTGGTTCAGTTTTGTGACTGCATCTGAGTAATTTAGCGAATTAACTGTTGCGGTACGCAGTTGGACATAGATATCTCCTAATACAACCCTCACTGAGTAGGTACGATTCTCATCTCAATCTACCTACTTAATAGTAAGTAGAACACTACAAAGATAGCGACAAGCAATCTAGAACATTTACTTTATCACCAAAACAATGTTTATGTACCTTTAAGTAACAATCTACATTGGTACACTAGTACATAACCTTAAAAAATAAAACTCGTTATAACTTTTACGTCCTAACTTCTAAAAATCTAAGAATTTAAAAAGGGCTTGTCTATCTTATTAACTACCAATTAAAACAAAAAATATCCCAAAACACGAAATTTTATTAGCGGTACGAAGTTCCCATACAAGCCTGCCGTTCACCTTTAGTGATTTCCACTTCGAAAATTAAGGACTTTCCATACACAACTTTATCCCCCTTTTTAACCCTTCGGGAGTGGATTTATCTAAAACACTGAGACACGTATGAATTAATTTTTAATTGTCAGCCTATACAAAAAATTTTAAGATCCTAACTTCAAAACTGACAGACTTTCATACAAACTTTCATCCCTTATTTAACTCCCTTAGGGGTTGAATTTCGAAAAATCCTTTCATATTCCTTGTGTACGTCATAAAGAAAACCTCTGTACAAAATTTTAGCTTTCTAGGTCCAAGGGTTTGGGCTGGGCGTTGATGAGTCAGTCAGTCAGTCAGGACTTGTCTTTTTATTTATATAGATAAAAACCGGCCAAGTGCGAGTCGGACTCGCGCACGAAGGATTCCGTACCATCACACTAACATTATAAAGGCGAAAGTTTGTGAGTGTGTGTGTGTGTTTATGTTTGTTACTTCTTCACGCTCTAACGGCTGCACCAATTTTGATAAAATTTTGTATGGAGGTACCATTTTGTAGGATTAAGACATAGGCTACTCTTTATCCCGATGTTCCCACGGGATCGAGAAATACGCGGGTGAAACCGCGGGGCGCAGCTAGTTATTTATAAAAATGGCAAAAAAAACACGTTTGTTGTATAGGAGCCCCCCTTAAATATTTGTTTTATTTTAATTTAATTATTTATTTTTAAAGTGGATATATAACTAAATATTCTGTGTATATTTCAACCGTCTACCAGTTGCCGTTATCAATATCGAGCAAAAACGAGCAAAAAAGGTATGGGAGCCCCCTTAAATATTTATTATATTCTGTTTTTTAATATGTTTTTGTTATAGCGGCTACAGAAATACATAATTTGTGAAAATTTCAACTGTCTAGCTCTCACGGTTCATGAGATACAGCCTGGTGACAGACGGACAGACAGACAGACGGCGGAGCCTTAGTAATAAGGTTCCCGTTTTACCCTTTGGGTACGGAACCCTAAAAAGGGGGGAAAATAAAATAACAAATAAAAGAACCATATTGGGAGCTATATGTTTGAGCCGTTTGGGGTTGAAACACTAGGACCTTGGGGTCCGAGTGATCATCAAGTATTTTGGGCCATCGCCAAGCGGTTGGTCGACTCTTCACGTGACCAGATGGCTGGCCTATTTTTAGTCCAAAGAATCAGTATTACCATCCAACGTGGCAATGCTGCCAGCCTTTTTGGCATTTTTCTCATTGACAGCAATTTCCCGCCAAAAAAAACAGGGAGCGATGATATGGCTACTCTACATTTCATTTCGCAGGCGATCAAGTACAGTGTCATCCAACTTATGAATACGTTACCCGCACCCACGCGCGACCCGCGTATACTCTCTAAGTCCGTCAACGAAGGTACGGGCTCGACCGAAAGTAGTTGATCCGTCAAAACAAGTGTCTAATGATTTTTTTTGGACGGGCAAAAGCATATTGGGAGTAGGGCAAGCTGTCAAATCGTGTTGTAAGTCATTCTTAGTTCGGGCCCCGAACTAATCTTATGTCCGTAAGTGATACGAAGTAGGGAACGCCCGTAACTTTGGCCGAAACTACGGACTTCGTGCTTAGGGAGTAGACCCCCTGATTCGACAGTCGTGTCGACACGTTGACAGCTGGCTCAAGCACCTAAAAAAGAGAGAGCATCCAAACACGGTACGCGGTCAGATGATTTCCCCCCTCTGTAGCCCCATAGTATGAGCGCATGACGTTCTCATTGATGGATCGTGTCCATCTCATGCGCTGCACACTTCCACCGAGAGCTGGGACCGTATCAGAGGCCAGTGGGCCTCGAAGTCCTAAGCCGTCCGGCGGCCAGCATCCCCCACGTCGACAAGCAGGTGGTGGCGTCGCTGGCGTGGGCGGGGAGAAATACTCGTCGCTCGAGCTTGACGCAACTACCGCGGCCGGTGTCGTCACAGCGGGGCTGGGTACCGGCGGCACGCGGCGGTAAGGCGGAGCTGAGCGAATAGTCCGGAGGTGGTGGGCGTGCTGTTCGCGCGGCTGATCTTGTCAACTTCTGTTTAATATAATATATAATGTTTATTTACTGAAAAACAAAGCATTGTAGGACACGTTAAAAAAAAACAGTTTTACAAAAATAAGTACTATATCTACAAACGTGTGGGTGAGCACTGCTCTCCTAGCTAGGTTATGAAAACCTGTGTTAAGGAGAAGCAGTCCGGTCACCTAAGGTATAATGTCGTAAAGGTTACATAGTGCTTCTGATGTTATTGTTACAATTTTGGAGTGTTGAGATGGAGAAAAAGTTACAAGATTATGTTTTATTAAACGTGAAAATAAAATAATTTTAAGGTAAAAAAATGTGTGTGTGTGTGTGTGACGGTGTGTGTGTGTGTGTATGTGAATGTGTGTGTGGGTGTGTGTGTGTGTGCTGTGTTTGCTTGTCCATGTTGTTTATGTTAAGATTTTTTCTGTTTCGTCATATGACTTATTTTGGAGGTACGATTGCACAATCTTTGCAATACGGTTTGTAATACGGTAGCCCGTAGATTTGACAGTCTTCGTTTATTTTATTATACAAGGATCGGATCAAGAAAATGAAAAAAAAATCTCTTTACAAAGGTTGAGCGTACTCGCGGCAGGGTGCATATCCCGTCTTTTCGACGTTTACTACGTTTTTTATTTTCTATAATTTGGTATGGGGTTTTACGATGTAGCAGAATGACGGTCTGTAGTATGAAGTGTTGTCGAACATTTAGAAATTTGCAGAGATTGTATAGTTGGTCAGTTGGAAAGGAATAGGACGAAAAGTAAAATGGCCCTATGTGGTTTTTGCTGTGCCGCCCCAACAGGAAATACAATAAGTTACGATGGATAGGCAAAGTGCAAAATAGACATTGCGTATTATAGTGGGATTGGCAATATACCGAAGAGTTTTAAAGATGTAAGATCAGTTTGCGAAGTCGTCCAGTTAACAGACCGATATGGCATTTAAAATTGAGATTTCTCTCCAAGACTATTCCCAGGTATCTGATACTTTCAACAGAGGTTAAAAGAGGACATTGACAATTTGAACCCTGTATTTGCGGATGACACGTGTGCGCTTTGATTGAAATTGGAGTCTGTGGTTGAGAGACCGAGCTGTTAGAATAAGTCAGGAATTTGGTTTGGAGGTATTTAGGGTGAGTGTGGGAATTAAGCCAATTTAACGCAACGTCAAAGCCAAGCTGAGCTAGATGCTCGAGTTGTGACCAGGAATCCGCGGTGAAGGTTATTGCGGTGTCATCTGCAAAAGATATTACCCTTGCATTATCGATATTGAGATCACACAGGTCATTAATAAAGATTAAGAAAAGATTGGGGCCCAAAATGCTTCCTTGTGGTACCCCATAGTGAATCGAAAGCTCCTCACTGTTATGGCCTTCGATCCTGACTTTTTGCGAACGATTCGAAAGGTAACTTTGGAAAAGATACAGTTGTATTCCCCTGACGCCCATTTTCTCAAGTTTGATTAAGAGTGTGGAAACGGGAACAGTGTCGAACGCTTTAGCGAGATCAAGAAATATTGTAACGACTTTTTTATTTTTATGTTCTATGACAAAACTGGTTAGGTTATGAACAGCGTCACAGGTTGACTTATTTTTGCGAAAGCCATATTGTTGCTGTGAGATTATCTTGCAATGCTCCAGGTAACCAACCAATCTTTGGTTTATCAAGCGTTCAAGATCTTTGGATAAAGCACTTAAAACAGCTATAGGAAGATAGTTATTCGGCAGAGTTCCGTCACCCCCCTTGAAGATTGGATAAATTATTGCCTTTTTAAAAGAAGTTGGAAAAACAGCTGTTTCAAAACAAATATTGAATGTAATATTGTTTATAATTTTCATTCTTATTTTCTCTTTTTTGGAAGTGACATGACAGTTGTCTTCTCTTAGTCAGCAGTTTTTGATTCATGTCTAAAATATGGTGTATACTGCTTTTTGGGGGTAAATGGGTTTCAGGCTTGTTGCGGGTTTTTAAGAAACCCGCAACAAGCCTGACACCCAAGCAAAATAAATATTTAAACTATATGATTGAGTCGAAAATGATTTAAATATTTACCTATAATAAAGAAACCTCGATGTAATGTCAAGTCGTAAAAACCGAGCAAAAGAGGGGCGGGGCGCTAGTTATAAATAAATCTATCATGTTTTCATAATTAATCTTTCCTCTTAAAGGCAACATATTCTAAGTAATACCACCGTATTCGGAGTATTTAGGAGGCACTGAATCATCCTTCCGATTGTATTCAATCTGTAAAGAAAAACACGAGATTGTGTAGACAGGCGTGTTCGGAATGTTTCGTGGAGGAGTCGCGGTAATATCGTCAGGGTTGCGTTCGCTTTCTGGAGTGACTCGTGCTAACTCCGCTGTTGCTGCCGCGGGACTCAAGTGCTGCATTAGCTTGTTCGAGCTGAATCGGGAATGAATGCACTTTTGTCACGAGACGTCATAAGTATACGAGTTCGAAATTAAACAATTGAGATTATTTCAAACTTTAATAATTAGGCGATCAAGCTTGTAACGTAAGCCACATTCTTGTTCTGCTGACGAAGAAGTATCTAGGTATTTCTTCGTCAGTAGAACATGTTGTTCAGACGATATTACGTGGGACGATCCCCACGGAATATCGTCTGAACAACATGTTTATATTACGTGGGGGTCGTGTTTAAATTTTTACATAGATAGTAATTGTTATAACATACAATTTGCTGATGTTGAATAGTAAATTAATGTGTATAAGATTTAAGTATTTGTTAAGTCTCCAATCGATTAGGGATTCTATTAATAAATTTTATTAAACAATTTTAATAACCAGTTTTAATCAGTTACAAACTACGTAAGTTACTGCATACCAGTTTAGAATCACTTAAGTTTCTTTTCCTAGACCGACCAAATCTTCCCATTATCTCGCACAATTGCAATTCACCATCCAACAGTTCATGTGACTGTCCACATTTGTCAAAAACCAACACCATCCAATATTTGGGCATTGTAATAGATAGCCGACTAAATGTCCAACACCACATTGAGGCCTTGGTTCCTAGAATTCGTGAACTTATATATATATTTAAATCCCTTCGTCATATTGCTGATACTTCCATAATTAAAACTGTTTACCTCGCATTGTGCCAACCTTTACTGTCTTATTGTATGACTTCTTGGGGTGGAGCCTCTAAAATGTACCTACTGCAGCTGCAGAGAGCCCAAAGAGCCATACTAAAAGTAAGTTATTTCCTTCCGATGCAATACCCTACGTTTGATCTATATCAGCGGTGTAATGTACTGACTGATAAACAACTTTTTATTATGCTGACAGTTACTAAGAAGCACTGGGAACTTTATTACGACCCCAAAACAATCTCAGGTAAGAGAAGAACCACCGATGTCTGCACGACAACCGGATATAAATTCAGTTTGGCACATCATTTTTACGGTTTCCTGGCTCCATATTTATGTAATAAAATGAACAAGCAGCTGTTAAGGACGCTATCACATTTTTCCTCAAATATCAGTGCTTTTCAGGTACCATTTTAATGAATTAGGAGTCACAACTGCAAGGATATCATTGTCGCAAATTAATGATAATATATTCATCTCCAGAATGGGCACATAAAAATTGTATAGCCCCATACAAATTTTTCACACAAATAAGTTTTAACAATCACAATAAAACCAACAAATGAAAAAAAATAGGTCTGAATAGGAACCAATATAGGCTAAATCCACTGCATAGTTATACATAAAAATAATAACAAACTGTTGCTTAAATAGTCCTCTATACGGTCAACTAAATATTTTGTAAAGTATAAATAACTTTTTTATTTATGATTAAAATAAAAAGCGCCCTCAAATTTCTCCATACATTTTCTACTCGCGGTTCGTCATTCGGTATATTGACTTTTCTCAAAAAAATATTTACGTACAGAAGTGTGTGCTGTATTGTATACTGTGGGTGGACGAAGTTGATACTTTTTCGGACCGAAATAAAAGTAAGTACGATTATTGGAATTTGTTTTAAAAATAAATACATAGTTAAAATTTTTTGTATGAATCATGGTTGTAGATTACGGATAAACATTGTGTTAATAATTATATTATCTTTAATCAAATGGCGGAAATATATATTTTTTCAGATATTCGATACATAGTCAATTTTTTCGTTTTTGGGGGTGGTGATTACGTATGTCATAATTTTTTTTATCCAAGATGGCGGGTGTATTTTTTTAAATAAAAATTCGACATTATTAGCAATTGTGGAGGTTTGTTATCAATTGTTGAAGGTGGTGTTTACAAATATACCATCCAACTTTTGATTCATGATGGCGGATGTAAATTTTGGTGATAAATCGACTTAGTTGTCAATTCATAAATGAGAATAGTAGATGGTTATAACTTTCGACACCAAATATGGTTTTTGATTGTGGTGTGCATTGCTAAAATATTTACATTTGTTATTACAGATGCCACGAATTCAGAAATTTGGATAAAGGACAAAAAAACCATACACGTAGCAGTAAACAAAAGTAATGAGACTTTGTATTTTCATTCAGAAATCACAAATCTACTCTGGAGTTTTGTTACAGACGTTGATATACGTCCGTTGGTAATTTGTTTTATTTGATTTACCTTAGGTACTTACTAATGTTGTCTTTTTAGGGTTCCGTACCAAAATGGTAAAAAAGAACCCTTATGGTGAGACTAAGTCTGTCTGTCCGTCACACCTGGATATCTCAAGAACTACTAATGCTATCAACTTGAAATTAGAATAGTTTTAGATGACGTTTGCCCATCTATTTTGCAAACAAGAAAAAAATAAAAAAAATAGACCTTTTTGCAAAAGGGACTAAAAAAAATGATGAAAATTTGAAATGGAGCTACTAGGGCATGTGGGGTATCATATGAAAGAGCGCTGTTTGCATCTTCTCAAAAATCTTTTTTTTTTTAGGCAGCGTAGTTTCCGTCTTTTGATGAAAAATGTAAAAAAAATACCGTTCCCCTTATCTCGGAAGTTTGCATAGATAAAAATCTGAACTTATTCTATGTGATAGAAGTTTGTGTAAAGGTTACAGGAAAAATAATACGATGTCTCTAAATAACACAGTTTTTCAGAAATCATCAACATCATATATACGTACGGCTCGCTCTTGACCGGTTTTTTATTTTCAGGAGCAAGAATGATATAATTATATATTAAGAGAATATAAGCCAAAAGGCACAAAAATAATCGAGATGGATTTCCTTTTTGAGCAGCTAATCCTTGTAGGTAGCCACACTCCTCTTTTTGATTGCGGCGTGAAGTATCTCATCATGAATAAAGAAAAACAAGGGTTAACAAGATGCTTATACTGTGAAAATTTAAAGACTGTAGCTTCATCAACCCTTTGGTTGTAAAACCTGTGTGATAGACGGACACGTGAGTGACAGCAATAGTGCTCCGCTTGGACCCTTCGGGTACGAAACCCTAGAAAGAGCTGGCCTTCATTCTAAATTTGAACTTTTTTGAAACATGAAATGAAAATATACTTTTTACTACCTATTTTGGTTTTAATTTTTATCAAAAGTACTGAAATCGCACCCCAGTCTCTGTAAATAAAATACTGTTTTCTGAAGGCAATGATTATTTTTAAATATCACAACGAAAGTCTACGATAAACTCCCAGGCTAGTATTAGATAATGTAATGCTCCAACATTTGCCAGCAAAAATAATATTTACAAGTACCTACTTACATCTTTTCTAACTAATAGTAGCCTGGGGAATAATCGTAGGTGCTCCTTGTAAAATGTTTAGGTTGTTAGTTATGTAAAAATATGGTATTTAATCCATATGGCCAGCGCGGCACCGCTTGAAATTTTTGGGTACCTACCTACGCTACGTAATGGCTGATGAATTTTAAAAATACTAAAAACATAATTATCACGCAGATAGTACTTAGCCACAGTTACTAAAATTCGATTGCAAACTTACAACTAACTTTACTCAATCAATACCAGTAAAATTAAAAAAAATATACCTTCAAGTACCAAGATTAATTAAGTTACGTATAAAATCGAGCGGTCAGCGGTTTCAATGTGTGCGTGCGCGTAATGTTGTTGTGTTGCGATTCAGATACCTAAACTCGAGCGAGTTCAAAATGTGATACTCGTAGCGTCCTTAATTTATCCTCTTTCTAGGACTGAGTGCAAGAAAGTTTGTTCGTGGCTTCAAGGCATTGATTACAATTCAACGATAGCGTTTACTAGCATGGAACGATATACATACATTTAACACATACGCACCCATCACGCCATCACCTGCACTCACTCTCACCGACACACCCCCACACAGACTCGCCGACACACCCCCACACAGACTCGCCGACACACCCCCACACAGACTCGCCGACACACCCCCACACAGACTCGCCGACACACCCCCACACAGACTCGCCGACACACCCCCACACAGACTCGCCGACACACCCCCACACAGACTCGCCGACACACCCCCACACAGACTCGCCGACACACCCCCACACAGACTCGCCGACACACCCCCACACAGACTCGCCGACACACCCCCACACAGACTCGCCGACACACCCCCACACAGACTCACTGACACACCCCCACACAGACTCGCCGACACACCCCCACACAGACTCGCCGACACACCCCCACACAGACTCGCCGACACACCCCCACACAGACTCGCCGACACACCCCCACACAGACTCACCGACACACCCCCACACAGACTCGCCGACACACCCCCACACAGACTCGCCGACACACCCCCACACAGACTCGCCGACACACCCCCACACAGACTCACCGACACACCCCCACACAGACTCGCCGACACACCCCCACACAGACTCGCCGACACACCCCCACACAGACTCGCCGACACACCCCCACACAGACTCACCGACACACCCCCACACAGACTCGCCGACACACCCCCACACAGACTCACCGACACACCCCCACACAGACTCGCCGACACACCCCCACACAGACTCGCCGACACACCCCCACACAGACTCGCCGACACACCCCCACACAGACTCACCGACACACCCCCACACAGACTCGCCGACACACACCCACACATCAATATTAGGCCACTTCTACCACCAGACTTGTTTTACTTTAGTTTTAAATTTTCCATTTTGTTTCACTTTTATTATTAATTATTTGTAGATGTGATTTTGTACAATCCGTATGTTCAATGATTGATACAGTCATAGGTCATAAGTGAGTTGTCCGATGGATGGTAAGTCTGGTGATCTGTACAGGTTTTACCTACAACAGAGTCTCTATTAGGTGTTACATTGACTTTGTACTGTGTCTGTGATTATGAGAAAACAATAAAGAATATTATTATTTTAATTTGGCCGTGCTTTAAAAAACACACACAGCTGTAACGTGCTGTAAGATGCCCCGGCGCTGCGCGATGTGCGGCGATGTTCTCGTCACCTCGCGGCGTAATCCTCACATCAGAGCGCTCCGCGGAAACATCCCTGCGCTGTTTATAATAAAATATGTATAAACATCACTCGTCTGTTTATTTAGCGCGCTGTTAGAGCCTTTCCCATCTTACCCCCCCCCCCCCCCCGTCTCACCTTTCATCAGTTCGGCACAACAAGCGACTCATTATAAATAGCGCGCCTCCATCAAATATGGAGCGACCGGCGCAGATACGCTGACTGCGAGGCAAACATTCAAGTGCTACACTTTACTTACAGCTTGCTCATTGTCCCACATGGATGTAGGATGTCTTATAAGTAGGTAATGTTCATTAAATAGCACTTCTCTAATACTGTCCCATCTGCATCTGCGCAGAAATACCCGTTGCCTAAAATACTAGCATGACATTGTGCGATAACAGGGGGCCGATTGCGCTATTTCTCAACGTAATTACCGTTCAAACGGAACGTTTTTGGTTTTGGTTTAGCTGATGTAAGAAACAGTATCGCGCTATTTTTTCTGAGCGACAAAATCATTGACGTTACCCAATACTGAAAGTTCGATCGATCGTTCCTCCAACGTAACTTCCAAAGTAAAGCTAAATCGTTTCCGTTGAAATGATTAGCGCGATACGAAATGTGTCTAACGTAACGTTTTTGGTTATGGTTTAGTTTTGGTATTAACGTTCAAAATTAGCGCGATCGGCCCCCTGATCGGTAACAGCACTGGCACTTGTAAACATGTCTGTTCTACACGATATAATATGGACTAGCTACGAAAAAATTGACTGTGCATTTAGCTTAGTCCCGAGAAATGAGTTACGACATGACTCAATTTATTTGTTGTCGTCCCACATAATGTGAAATGTCTTCATCCTTTATATTTTTACATTCTACGTATATATGTTACGGCTAATACCCGAAGTGCGGCTACACCTAGTTTTAGCCGGTTAGAATTATAGGTCCAGACACTCCCTGTTGGATAAAACCAATTTACCAACAATAGAGGGGATCTGGCGCTCGGCGGCCGCTACCGCGGCACGCTCGCTTCGCTCGCTCGCCTTCGCTTGTTAATGGTTACTGTTCTAACCTAACCTAACCCAAATGATTTTACCCGAAAACAATCGGCTCGTACTAGGTTTAACCAAGAGTAAGTGGCTACACCTAGTTCTAACCGGCTAAAACTAGGTGTAGCCGCACTTCGGGTATTAGCCGTAACATATACATATAGCCGCAGGTAAATATGTCAGTCAATATTAACATCAGGTGAATCAGACCAAACCTCTAAATATTATATACCGCGTTGACGTAAAACGTTGACTTCTCCGAAATAAATGTATTAAGGCATTCGTACAGACCGGCGCGGCGGCGCGGCGCCGCGGGCGGCGCGACACCGGTAGGAAAACCGGTAAAATTTTATGGCAATTGTTCTACCGACAAGTCGCGCCGGTCTGCACGAGCTTTTAGTTGGGCATCACCAAAATGATTGAAATTCAAATCATATTTAGGCTCGCAAAAAAAACGTAATATGTAAATAAAAGCACTTTCTCTTATAAAAATGTAGTTGAAGCGATTTATCTGATCGAGAGGATCCGAATACATTCCATTAGTGGCGATCTCAGAGGTATTAAGATATGTTTGGAAGTATACCGGTGTACCTGCATGCCTCTGTGATACAATAGGTCGCGAGTGCCGCGGCATTGTTCGCCATCTGTATTATATTAACAAACTGCTGTGAAGGGAGGCGTATCATCTGCGTTTGTTACGCTATTCCGCTCGTTAAACTTCACGTACAGACTTCAAACAGCAACAACTATCAACATAACTGATCGACAATAACGCGGAATTTTGTTTCTCGTCATTTTTTTTTTGTTGCTGTTTGTTTGTTTATTTTCCAAAAAAGTGCTTTATATTTCCTTATAGTCTACCTACATTAAAAGCTAGGTTTACATTATTAGATAAGACGCAAAGGAAGAACTTTACCTAAGAACTCCACACTAGGTCGAGCCTGTCTCGTAGAGTCCTTGGGCGGTATTGTTACAATCAAGAAGCACATGAAAAAGTGTTATTATTATATAACAATTAAAACATTGTCTAGACTATGAATAGTTTACATATTATATTATATTTAAAAAAAACTTTTTACAAAAAAAAATAACCGACTTACAAAAAAAGTGAAAAATAACTTTAATTTCGGAAGGTGGCATAAAACTAAAATATAGATCCAAAGACACCGACTTCCCAAATTAAAGTTATTTTTCACTTTGTAGTGTTTTTTTGGAAGTCGGTTATTTTTTTTTCTATAAAGTTTTTTATTTTTCAATTTTTAGTGCCGAACAAGAATTTTCCAAATCGGTTCGTAAATGACGGAGTTATGCGCGAACAAAAAACGCAATGCAGAGTAAACGAAAAGATTGTTAATATAGACAATGTAGATACATTTTTAGATGTTTGTTGATTTTTAAAAAACCGCTTGTCCGATTTCGATAAAATTTTCATGGGACCATTTGGGAAGTATACCCTTTCCAACAAAAAAATATATTTTTAAATCGGTTGGCAAGCGACGGATTTATGCGCGAAAAACATAAAAAAAAAAAATACAAACATCCGAATTGAGAACCTCCTCCTTTTTTAGAAGTCGGTTAAAATAAAATAAATTAAAAACTGATAAAATAATGTTTTGAGAGCAATGTGCACTATGTGTAAGTGTGTGGTATGTATGTGTGCGAGAGAGAGTGTGTGGGTGACTGTGTGGGGTGCGGGTGTGTGAGGGTGTGTGTGTGTGTGTATTTTTTGGTGTGTTACGAAATTACCTTTAAGAGAGCTTCGGTTTCACTGTAGGATTGGGTTAGCAACCAGTTGCGAACAATCTTTTTGACTAGGCCAGTTCTAGAGTTACTGATGTCACACATCTTCACAACTTTGTTGTTTAAGTGACTGAGCATGAATTCTTGCATATGTTGTGCGAAGGTTGTACGTGTTCTTATCGAAGCACACTTAAAAACCCGACGTTTGAGAAGTTACGAGTATTGCGGGGTGTGTGTTACAGTTTTATGTTGTTTCAGTACCATTTTTAAGATGTACAACTGTCGAACATTGAGTAATGCGGCTTCTTGGTACAAAAGAACTGACGGGGATCTGAAAGGTTTTTTGAGCATGACTTTCAAAACCGATCGTTGGGCTCGTTCGCATTGGATCATGGTGGTGATTCCGACTCCACCCCATACTGTTATACAGTAACACAGAATTGACTGAAATAATGCTACATAAACCATGTTTAGAGTTGTCTTGTTGGCAGAGTTACGCAAGAGTTTCATTATGTGAATCAATTTTCTGGTGCGTTTGGCCACCAGATCAATATGAGGCTTGAAAGAGAGCCGCTGGTCTATTAAAACCCCCAGTTAATCGATTCTACCTTTTTGAAACTAAAATTGTTTGATTTCTGTGCTGTATGAAAACTGGACAAGGGAGAGTTGAACTCGCATGATGAGGGTTCGGTACAATAAAATGTGTTATCATTTTTTTTACCCCAAAAACAAATTAACATTGTAGTTGAAAAACATTTTCTCCCATACATTCCAACTGCAAATCTAAGTTTGTACGCACAATATTGAGAGATTTACGATGTTATTTTAACACCATCGATTTTTGGCTCAGTAGTTTCGGAGATAAGGGGGAATGGTACATCATTTCAGCCGAAAGACGTCCACTGCTGGAAATAGGCCTCCCCCAAGCACCGCCACTTCGACCGGTTCTGTGCTTCCCGCATCCAGCGGATACCTGCAATCTTCACAAGATCATCGGTCCACCTTGTAGGAGACCTTCCAACGCTACGTCTTCCGGTACGCGGTCGCCACTCCAGAACCTTTCGGTCTCATCGATCAGCAGTTCTGCGAGCAATGTACCCTGCCCACTGCCACTTAAGCTTGGAAATTCTTTGGGCTATGTCGGTTACCTTGGTTCGCCTGCGGATCTCTTCATTGCTGATTCGATCACTTAGACTTAGAGAAACTCCAAGCATGGCCCTCTCCATTGCCCTTCGGGTGACTTTTAGCCTTCTGATAAGGCCCATTGTGAGCGACCACGTTTCAGTGCCATAGGTCATCACTGGCAACACGCACTGGTCCAAGACTTTCCTCTTGAGATACTGCGGTATATGAGACGAGCAGATATTGCGTAGCTTTCCGAACGCTGCCCAGCCGAGTGGATTCGACGATTGACCTCTATCTCGAAGTTGGACTAACCTAACTGGACAGTTTGTCCGAGGTAAACATACTCGTCCACAACTTCGAGTGTAGCGTCTTCGATCTTCATGAGAGTGGGTGTTACATGGGCATTTGACATGACCTTTGTCTTCTCCATGTTCATTTTAAGACGTACTCTTTCGGAATCTCTACTGAGGTCATCGAACATTGTACTGAGGTCTTCCATAGTCTCAGCCATGACAACTTTACTGTCGGCAAACCGAAGGTGAGTGATGTACTCACCATTGATGTTGATGCCTAGCCCTATCCAGTCCAGAACCTTGAAGACATCCTCCTGTGCAGCGATGAACAGTTTCGGAGAGATAACGTCTCCCTGCCTCACACCTCGCTGCAAAAGGATAGGTTTCGGGGTTTGGTCCTGGAGTCGGACTGATATAGTGGCGTTTTTGTACAGACACTTCAGCACCTCGATGTACCGATAGTCGATCTGGCACCGTTGAAGAGACTGCAGTACAGCCCATGTCTCGATCGAATCGAAGGCTTTCTCGTAGTCCACAAACGCTAAGCAGAGAGGCAGGTTATACTCTTCGGTCTTTTGATAACCTGCCGCAGCGTATGTATGTGGTCTACTGTACCTTTACGGAATCCGGCTTGTTCGGGAGGCTGGAAGTCGTCAAACACGCGCTCGAGACGGTTCGTAATGACTCTTGAAAACAGCTTATAGACATGGCACAGAAGTGAGATGGGCCTATAATTCTTAAGGATGGTATTATCACTCTTTTTAAAGAAAAGGATCACCACTCCTCTGTTCCATGCGTGTGGCGTTTTGTCCTCGAGTATGACGGAATCAAACAGCTTCTGGTGGACCTTGAGAACGGGGTTTCCACCGGCCTTCAGGAGTTTGGCCGTAATTCCATCATCACTCGGCGCCTTGTTGTTTTTGGGCTGCTTCAGAGCCATCCTAATCTCGTACAAGCTGACGTCCGGGATGTCTTCAGTGTAGTGTCGGGTCAATCTAGCTCTTGGGTCGTTTGCCAGATTCGTACCGGGGTTATTTGTTGATGTGTATAACTGTCAAACTCAAACTGAACTTCTCGATCTCCTCTCCCAACAGCTCAAGGGCCCAATTCTGTGAAATAACCAACTTGTCAATAGTGTGTCGGTAGTGTGCCAGTACTGTCTCAATAGAATAGTCATTGACATTTGGTATTCTACAAACTATTTATGGTAATTCACTTGCTACTGTAGTGTCATTGAAACGCCATAGTAAGACTATTGTAATACTTGGTAGTCTGGTCCACTATAAAAAAATAAATGTTACAATGGCATCGTGATGGGCAAGCTTAATTTGTAAATATTCTAAGTATATTTGACAGTTGTTTCTGTCGTGTTTGAATAGTGTTTTAGCCATCGAACCGCCATTATGAAGCCATCGAACATCGGTTTTCCCTATTGTTTGGGTTCAATTTGTTTATTTTTTAAAATTTAAAATAAAGTGTCCGTGTGTGTGTGCGTCTTACGTAGCAAAATTGATAAAGTGGACGTAGTTTTCACTAATGAAGCTGCAAGTGAATGAAACAAAGGTCCGTATAGTGGCTGTTGTTCCTTTTTGCATTGTTGGAATGTCCAAAAGTAAGTTTATATGATTACAAATTAATCGGGTTTTATTGTCATATCGCTTCTTCAGCAATTCTAAAGCTTCCTGATAAGACTTGTTTACAAACGTGGCGAGCTATTGACAAGCTCATACCCTTTCTCGGGAGACAGCGACGGCGGAATGGAATCCCTGCTGAATCTAAGGTTTTTTTATTATAAAAAAAAATATATATCGAAGGCCCTATCTCGGAAACGGTGCGTCGTGGGGCCATGCGTCTCCGAGCCTAAATGGTTTCTATGGTCAAGGTTAACCCGATACTGCAATAAAATTGGTAGGATTTCGGAAAAAAAGTCCTCGCGCTATAGCGCCTGTAAGGCTACAGTCATTAAACGTTATTAAACGCATGTTTTTAGTGAAATTTGATGTTTTTAATAATAAAACGTTTTTATATTATTAAATAAACCCATAATATAAAGATTTAATATATACAAAGTATATTTAAAACCTTCACGACAAGCCCATTCATTTGATAAGTCACACGGTACAGTTGGCAAAACTTTTTATTAATTTTCTATTTTTCCCCAAAAAGTGACCCCCATATTCAAAATTCATTTATTTATGTTACACGGCCGTGTTTGGGTCACAGATATTTAAATTTCAACTTAATCGGTCCAGTAGATTTCAAATCAAATCAAATCAAAGCAAATCGGCTGTGACAGATGAACAGACAGACATACAGACAGACAGACGCACGAGTGATTCTATAAAGGTTATGTTATTTTCCTTTTGAACGTAACTTTGTACGGAACCCTAAAAATCGGGGCTTTTCTAATATTTTACATGCTGCAACGCACAATCTTGTATTACTTGGCTCTATATTCAAACGATTTAGTCATGGTTTAGTTTAACGACTCCACGGTGGAACGAGGTGTAATGAGCTCAGACAGTCACGTCCCGAACATTCACGAACATGCCCGAACACCACGTGTTTAAAACATTAATTTTTACAGCGCCACTATTCGCTTCCCCCGATTTCCCCCGAGTGCTAGTACCGAGTAATACAACGAAGCTACTTACAGCACATACCTACGTAGCGATGCCTTCTCGCGATAGCTTCGCACTCAATAACACCAAGGTTATGTTGTTACGATCTGTTATTACAGCCGACGGCCGCCTCGATTGTGGCTCTCACGAGATTGTCCTCATCCTCATACACTTACAGCGGAAGGTCTACGTGATCGAAATTGCTTCGCATTGTGTGGAATAAATATCAGATGATCACTTTGGAGGCTTCCATTTGAGTGGGCTACTTATTATCTGCAGGGCACGATGCGGTCGCCAAAGTGGCCAAAGTCGACCAAAAGATGGAGTTGCTAGTTAATGCCGCCAGTAAAAGTTTACTACGAGGTGTCGCGGACAGGCGGCGACAGGTGACATGACACGCTCGTGTGCGAGCGACTTAAACTTGTCGCTAATGATATTACTGACAGCTTTTACTGCCGAGTTACATTAGGACAACGACAAGATATGGGAGAGGCCGATGTTCTGTTGTCGATTGCGACGAACCTACTATTATTTAAGTTTTGTCTTAGAAAAAATATTTTTGATTTTATAGGTATTTAGATACCTATGTAACAGACGTTAAGAAAAAGGATCTACGTCTGCCAACAAACTTCTGTGTAGTTTGACAGAAGTAAATGTTATGTCTATAAAATATTTATCTGAATAAATACTTTTTTTTTTTTTTTGTAAAGTCAGGGAGAATTATTGCTTGGAAATTGACAATCAAATTAAACAGGTATTGGTGCTAATTCTATTGTAAACCGAATTATACTTCAATGTTGCATCCTCGAGATTTAACTTAAATTATAGTTTGTGTTTAATGCAATACTATGCCACACTGTTCAAAGATTTAAAAAAAAAAATTGATAGTCTGTGCCATCCGTCAACTGTCACATCATTCGTTCTTTGTGTGTGTACTGCTACGCTGTATATTTCAATAACTTAATCCACATCCTTAAAAATCTTTATATTTTAATTGAGAAAAGTATTCATAAAGTGAAAATTAGTCATGGGAAACGAAAAATGAACATGATGAAGAATATTTAGGCGTCCGATCAAACGCTATAAAAATAAGATACGGGAGAAACGCAAAGTACTTAATTGTCACAATTATGGCGTTTCTTATTTTAAGAGTTATGTGTAATAAACATAATAAATAAATAAAATAAAGTTTATTGTGGTAAATAATTGGTCTTACAAATTGTTGTGTTCGGAATCTTCTTTTAGACAAATAATGCCTGTAGTAGAAGACTCCGCCCCTCCCTATTTTGTATAGCGTGATAATTAACACAATATTTTTTAAATGTAAAAGAATATTAAGTCTAGGCTAACAAAAATAAGAAATTAAAAAAGAAAAAAATTAAAGAGTATACTTAAAGGTTGTGAGTGTACGTGTATGTGTTGTATGTGTGTGTGACTCTATTGTTATCTTAATGAGATAACACGTGATGTTATCCTGATAACAAATTGGTATTTCTTAGCGAGGTAACACGCGATGTTATCCAGAAATACAATAAGTACTTTCTTGATGAGTATGGTATTTTGCTATTCAAAGCCACATCTTTATTATATAATATTTATACCTATATTTACCTTTTAAAGGGCTACTATGTCCATCAAATCTTGTTAAATCTATTCTTTGTTTTCAAACATGAATTCATACACATATCTTATCCTCCCCCTTTAGAAATTACTCCCGTAACACAAAACATTTTCGGCACTTTTAATTGTTTTTGTAAATTCGAGCCTACGCTAAAAATATAGTGAGAGGTCTCACGATAAAGTGAGAGGAGAGTTCAGTGAGTTTTAAGTTAGCTAAACTGTAAGATTTGTGTTGTTGTTAAGTAAAGCCACTAACGACTATATTCATTTTATAATTTTGTATTACTTTTTAACTTGTATCCTACGACTGGCTCTCCGGCAACCGTATCACCATCCCCGCCTGGAGATAGGGAATCTGCAATATTAAAACTTATCGATTTAGGGGCAATTTCTAAATGTTCTGATCTACCACAACAGTTTATTTCACCTGTATTCTTAACGCCTAAGAGTACAGGCGGTTATAGATTTATCTTAAATCTGAAGACCCTTAATAAGTTCTTACCACCCCAACATATTAAAATGGATGATTATACGTACCGTATCCAAATTAATAAAACGTAATGCACTCATGGCAACAACAGATCTAAAAGAATATTATCGTTTTTTAATGCCTATACATATTTCACATAGAAAATATTTGAGATTCCGTTATAATAAAATTTTATATGAATTCAATTGCTCACCATATGGCCTCAGCCTGGCACCACTAGTATTTACAAAATTACTCAAACCCGTTCTGTCTTGTTTGAGGCGCAATGGCCATACAGTAGTATCATAATACAATTGGATGACATTATTTCTATAAGAGATACTTACGACTCATGCCTCAGAACTGTAAATTTAGTATAACAAACATTTGATAAATTAGGTTTAGTTATCAAATTAGAAAAAAGTTCTCTCATACCAAAACCGATTAACAAATTCTTTGGATTTCTCATCAACTCACAGTCCATGTGTTTACAGTTACAACAAGAGAAAATTCAAATAACAAAGGAGCTAATCCATAAATACCGCCGCAAAGATACTGTAGCTATCCGAAATTTTACAAAACTAATCGGCACGTTATCAGCAGCGTGTCCAGCCATAGCGTATGGCTGGGTATATACCAAACGGCTAGAACGGGAGAAATGTTTAACACCTTTTAAGTCAAATGACAACTATGATACAAAAATGATTGTTAGTCCTCTTTTACAAGAAGACTTCTCTTGGTGGGATCAAATATCGCACAGAAATATGAACGAAATTTCGTGATTGCTCCTTCCAATTGGAAATACTCACCGACTCCTCACTCACATGGGCAGCCTGCGAGGTTGAAATTACTAGAGGTCTTAGGTCAATGAAGGAAAGAATACACCACATTAACTTCCTTGAGTTACTGGCAGCGTGTTTGGGCCTAAAAGTCTATGCAAAACAAAACAAATGTAGATGTTCTTCTTAGAATAGATAATACCACTGCCATTGCTTATGTCAACAAAATTCCCTCATTCAACAAATTTCAACAATTTTCGACAAATGTAGCAGTGGTGGAGAATATGTTCACTGCCAACAGTACTAGGCATGCATCCACGTCGGCGGCTTTCAAATCGGGCGGCGCAATGGAAATAATGAAAAAAACTGCTGACTGGACTGGTAACTCAAAATGTTTTGTAAAATTTTACAACCAACCTGTCATGTAACTTGTTCGCTGATGGAATATTCAATTCATAAACCTGTAAGAATAATCTTCTGTTCTTAATCTGCTTCGTTATTTAATTGTTACCAAGTGCAATTTGATTGTTATCAAGTGCCATTTGATTGTTACCAATTTTTAGTCTTTTGATGGTTACAAAGTGTTAACCTTATAATATAAAAACTGATTGTGATCACTGACCGGATTTGTTTTGTTTTGCTTCAAAAACAAATTCCAAACTACTCACACATGAACATGAACATACAGGTTTTGCCATTCCATAATAAAACATACTCTAAACATCTACAATGTAAGTTAAATCTCGACGATGCAACATTGAAGTATAATTTATGGTTAATTGAACTTACCTTAAGTGAACTTCAACGAAAATTATACGAGATGTTGCCTCAAAGAAAGGACATTTGGGTAGGCCGCATATAATTACTCAAACTGCCAGACCATGATAAAAACTAACTGAGAAAAAAAGAAAAATGAACAATAACCCACATAGTCTTCATATTTACAATACTTAATTTAAACAATATAATACTTAACAAAGTAAATATTCATGTCATTGTATATATAAAATTAATCAATGTCAATGTGTACATAAAATACAGATATAATCTTGGTCAGATCATTTGAGAACCATGTAGATTGGTGTCTGACATGGTCTTTTGACGAAAGAACCACACAGATTTGAGTGGACCTGTCCAGTCAGTGCACGCATTTGTGATATTTTTTTTTTTAAATATTTTTTGTTATTTCATACATCATTTTCATATCGTGCAGCTCAACTCGTAACTTAAGGAGCTCAGCGATTCGACGAACAATACCAAAGAAAGGACATTTGGTTAGGCCGCATAAAGTACTCAAACTGCCAGACCTGCATTAAATTTTTTTTGATTGAGAATTGAGAATAAAAATAAAAAAACAATGCTCATAGTCCTCACGTTCATAATAAATAAAATATTATAATACTTTACAAAGTAAATATTCATGTCATTGTTTAGGTATTTAAAATGGTATATATAAAAAGAAAAGTTTAAATAGTTGGCAAAAAAAAAAATCAAATCAAGATTCACTGTAAATTGGAGCAGCTCAATCCCAAGCCTTTTTGTCCTCAATATAGTCTCTAACAGTATAAAATGCTGTCTGGCACAGTTTCCGCCTTATAAAACATTTGAATTTATTAAGTCTTAATTCTTGAATATGGCTAGGAAGTTTATTATAAAAACGTATACACTGGCATCCAAACGAGCCACGTATTTTTTAAGCATGGTTTTAGGAACAATAAATTTGTGCTTGTTCCTAGTATTTACATTATGGATATCACTGTATTTTATAAACAGATTAATATTTGTATGTGCATACAAAAGATTTTCATAAATATACTGAGAAGCTACAGTCGATCTATTAATCTCTTTACATTTGTCTCTGAGGGAGTGTCTGGGGCTTATAATTTATAAATTGAACGAATTTCAAAAATTGTCTGAATGTCGGCGGCATTTCCCCACAACAGAATACCGTACGACATTACACTATGAAAATAACTAAATTATACTAAGCGGGCTGTCTCTATATCAGTTAAATCACGAATTTTTCTAACGGCGTATGCTGCAGAGCTAAGCTTTTTTGACAATTTATCTATATGGGGCCCCATTGAAGCTTGGCATCAAAAGTTATGCCTAAGAACACGGTAGTATCTTCGGGTTTCAACTCTTCACCCTTTATGAGCACACTAGTTTTTACTTGTCTAACATGAGGTATTGCAAACTTAATACATTTAGTTTTTTTCTCGTTAAGAAGTAGGTTATTAACGTTAAACCAGTTAACTACTTTTTCGAGGGCACTATTTACATTGTCAGTAACCAACTGCTGACGTTTGAGTTTGCTAACATTCATGGCTGGTGTATATATTATATAGTGTATCAGGTGCCACATGTATTGTATATGTAGTGGATCAGGCGCCACATGTATTGTATATACAGGGTTACTGGTAACTCGACGTATTCCTTGCACGGCGTCATAGTAAGGTTAAAATGCAACAAATTAAGCTACCAAATGTTCTACCGAAATTCAGTAGTTTTTGAGTTTTTTTAAATAAAGTAATGACAAAAATTACGAAAAATAAAATGTTTAATTTGTGATCTCTGCCAAGTTTTCGGCATTTTGGATTTTTTAATTATTAACAAAGATTTGCTACGGCATCAGCTATGATAATAAAATAAATTCCGGTATAGTCGCACCGTAAATCATTTTTAAATTGTATTTTTCATAAAACAACTAAAAACCTAATTAACTCAAAAACTACAGAATTTCGGTAGAACATTTGGTGGCTTAATTTGTTGCATTTTAACCATACTATGACGTCCTGCAAGGAATACGTCGAGTTACCAGTAACCCTGTATAGTGTATAAGGCGCCACATGTATTGTATATATAGTGGATCAGGCGCCAAATGTATCGTATATATAGTGTATCAGGGGCCACATGTTTTGTATATACAACATGTCCCAAAATTCAACGATAAGCCGGCACCAGAGGATGGACCTACTAATGACTACTCGAGAAAAAAAAAGAAAAAAAAAATACCTCTACTTTTTTTTAAATTACTTAAAAAAATGGAAATTCTTCGAAAATGTATACTCCTTATGACACTTTTAACTACCATGACCACAATTTTTCAAATATTTCAGTTTTTTTGTTTGTATCGGCAACCTAAGTAGTACTACTATTCACCATAATCTTTGAAAATTACAGAATTTTCGTAGTTTTATACAAAAAAAACAACCAAAAAAAATTATTTCCCTAAAATTTTGAAAGATTTTAACGTTCAGTACACTTTAACTCATCGTAGTGTAAAAAAAAAATATGGACACTACTATGCCAAGTTTTTAAAAAAATTAGCGCAACTAACCTAGAATTTAAAATGGTATAATACTTTAGGAAAACTAGCCACAAAAAAAAAAGACACTTTTTCTAATCAAGAACCAAATTTCATAAGTTGTTGTTAATAGTAATCACTTCTACTATGTGCCCAAAATAGATTTTTGTTGTTGGAAAATGTTGAATGAATGAAACAAATGGTGTCAATAAATGTTAATTTATTGCATTATTAATAATATTATAATAAATGTTCGAACTGTTTACCACCGGCATTAATACAGGCACGACATCGCCTTAAAAAAGATCGTTTTTATCTTCTACTATTGATATAATCCGCAGCCTGAGTGATTTTTTGGCGAAGGTCGTTCAGTGTTGCAATGGGTTTCGAGTAGACTCTGTCTTTGAGACAACCCCAATAGAAGAAGTCCAGGGGGTTTAGATCGGGTGAACGGGGTGGCCATAAAATAGGACCAAGTCGCCCTATCCAACGCCCTGGATACTCTTGGTTTAAGTATTCTCGCACAGGACGGGCATAGTGAGCTGGGCAACCATCATTTTGAAACCATATGTTTTGTGGATCACTAATGGGCATGTCTTCTAATAATACTGGCAAGTCATTTTGTAAAAAGTTCAAATAACTATTGCCATCCAAGTTTCCTTGTAATTCAAAAGGCCCAATCACTTTTCCGTTTAATATGCCCGTCCATAGGTTAACCTTGAATTGATATTGGGATTTGTCTTGTCTCATCAGGTGCGGATTTTCATTGCTCCAGCTATGTAGGTTGTGAAGATTTAAATAGCCATCTCTCTTGCAGGTTGATTCATCCGACCATAGAATATTATCCAAGAATTGGGGATCTTCTCTGTGCTTTTGCAGCATCACACGGCAAAATGCGACTCGTAGTGGATAGTCCCGCGGTAATAACGTCTGCACACGCCTGTAGTGATATGGGTGAAGTCTGTGACGTTTTAGGATTCGATGTGCAGTACTTTTTGGGATTCCCGTAGCTATTTCTATGGCACGTACCGAAGTAGTTGAATCATTTTCAATTTCATTGAGAACTTCTTCGTCGCGTTCCGATCTAGGTCTTCCAGCATTTCTCCTGTCAGATGGTAAACGGCCCTCCGAAAACGCTTGATGCACATTAATAAATACTCGATAATTCGGGTATCTTTGAGCATTTGGGTACCTTTCTCGATATAATCTGCTAGCAGCGCTACCATTGCATCGGCACTCTCCATAAATGAGGTGCATATTAGCGTATTCCAACGGTGTGTATGGTAGCGGCATGATAAACGCTAAACAGTCCAAAATACGCCAAAAGTCCAATTCACAAAACACAGTCCAGTTCAAAATAATGCCAGGTTAGTACAGTTTGCAGATCACTTAATCCAGTCCAAAAAGCCAAGCCAAAAGTCGTTAGTACGAGACTCACATCAATTGAATACGAAACGGTGCACAGTAAACAAAGAAGCAGAGCGTACTGACTTTGTACTTTGTAGAGAACAGCAACATTCCTACCTGCCCTATTGTTATTTAACAACAAACATCTATCTATCTCTCTCTAACGTATACTATCTATCTCTTTCTGACTTCTGAACTTCACTGACTACGCACATGTCCCTTCCAAATTCTAAGATTTTGCGAAAGAAATCTATTTTGGGCACATAGTAGAAGTGATTACTATTAACAACAACTTATGAAATTTGGTTCTTGATTAGAAAAAGTGTCATTATTTTTTTTTGCGGCTAGTTTTCCTAAAGTATTATACCATTTTAAAGTCTAGGTTAGTTGCGCTAATTTTTTTAAATGCTTGCCATAGTAGTGTCCATATTTTTTTTTTACACTACGATGAGTTAAAGTGTACTGAACGTTAAAATCTTTCAAAATTTTAGGGAAATAATTTTTTTTGGTTGTTTTTTTTGTATAAAACTACGAAAATTCTGTAATTTTCAAAGATTATGGTGAATAGTAGTACTACTTAGGTTGCCGATACAAACAAAAAAACTGAAATATTTGAAAAATTGTGGTCATGGTAGTTAAAAGTGTCATAAGGAGTATACATTTTCGAAGAATTTCCATTTTTTTAAGTAATTTAAAAAAAAGTAGAGGTATTTTTTTTTTCTTTTTTTTTCTCGAGTAGTCATTAGTAGGTCCATCCTCTGGTGCCGGCTTATCGTTGAATTTTGGGACATGTTGTATAGTGGATCAGGCGCCAAATATATCGTATATATAGTGTATCAGGGGCCACATGTATCGTATATATAGTGTATCAGGCGCCACATGTATTGTATATATAGTGGATCAGGCGCCAAATATATCGTATATATAGTGTATCAGGGGCCACATGTATCGTATATATAGTGTATCAGGCGCCACATGTATTGTATACAGGGTGGAATTTTGTAATGCCACCTGGAGGGAAAGTACTCTTAATACTGCAGATAGAAAGTTTTACTCAAAGGAAACATTCCTTTATTTTTTAATAGAAAGCAAACTGCATTCAAAGATTTTCGAAAATTCTCTTCTCCCACACCCGGGAATAGAACCGGCTAAAATCTGAAAAAATTATACCCTGTACTTTTATTGCATCGATCGTTAGGGTCAATTATAAGGATGAAATCTCTCTAACAAACATGATAAATTAAATGAAAGGAAAACCAGGAAATCATAAATTAAGTAATTTAATTATTTACAAAAAATGGTAAACTAACTAATTAGTTGCTCGAAATGGGCTCCATTCTCTTGGATACACAAATTTATTCTTTTAACGAATTCATTTCTAGTAACCTTTAATAAAGTGTTGTGGTGAATATTATAAATCGTATTCTGAACTTCAACTCTCAACTCATTGTCATTCGCATAAGATTTCATGTAAATTTGATTTTTTACATATCCCCGCAAAAAAATATCTAATGGGGTGAGATCTGGCGATCTCGCAGGCCATCTGATTGTGCCGTTTGTACCAATCCAGGTATTAAAATGGTTATTAATGTAGGCAGTAGTGATTCTGCTGTTATGTGCTGGAGCTCCATCTTGCTGTAGAATTATTTGGTTTCGCTCTTCCTCGGGGAAACCATTTAACTCGTTTTTTAAGAGATCCAGTATTTCAATATACTTGACAGTGTTTAAATGACTTTCGTACACGTGAACTAACACTGCATTATTTTTCATAATTCCGCACCAAACGTTGAAAGAAAATCTTACTTGATTGTTAGTTTCATGAACACGAATAGGATTCACTCGAGACCAATAATGGTTATTGCGGCGATTGTACATGCCATTATTGCTGAAGTTGGTTTCGTCAGACCATACAATGTTACTCAAAAAATTAGGGTTTCGGTCAATTTCTCCAAGCATGTTTTCACAAAATTGTAATCGTCTGTCACGATCCCCAATATGCAATTTTTGCACCAACCGACCTTCAGGATAGCATTTATACTTATACTTTTTCAGCACTTTAAGTACGCGAGTGTGGGTTGTTCCTAATTCATCGGCAGCATCTCTACTTGAAGCCTTTGGAAATGATTCAAAGTATGTTAAAACATCTAGTTCAAAATCAAAATAGTTTTGCTGAATAGTTTGCCGTCTCTTCTTGAAACCACCCGTATTCTTTAAAATTTCTACCATTCTTTTCAATACGAACCGAGTTGGTGCCTGTCGGTCTTGATATCTCTCTCGATACCACCGCAGAGCTAGATTCACGTTTTTGTTATTTAAAAAATAAGCTTCCGTTAAATCAAACTGTTCTTGATAAGCCATTTTCACCGTGAGAAAAAATGTGAAATGAGTTGTAAAAACAATCAAATGTGAATAACATCTATGACAATCTAATTTTCAAATTTTAATCTAACATTCCATATTTAAATTACCTCATACACGCAGCTACGAGTATGTCGCAAAGGAGTCTGCATTACAAAAGATGGATGTAGTTAAAGAGCTTTAACTTGACTCATTGAATTTGTAACTGATTTCCTGGTTTTCCTTTCATTTAAGTTATCATGTTTGTTAGAGAGATTTCATCCTTATAATTGACCCTAACGATCGATGCAATAAAAGTACAGGGTATAATTTTTTCAGATTTTAGCCGGTTCGATTCCCGGGTGTGGGAGAAGAGAATTTTCGAAATCCTTTGAATGCAGGTTGCTTTCTATTCAAAAATAAAGGAGTTTCCTTTGAGTAAAATTTTTTATCTGCAGTATTAAGAGTACTTTCCCTCCAGGTGGCATTACAAAATTCCACCCTATATAGTGGATCAGGCGCCAAATGTATCGTATATAATATATACGATACATGTGGCGCCTGATACACTATATATACTATATATAGTGTATCAGGCGCCACATGTATTGTATATATAGCGGATCAGGCGCCACATATATAATATACAGGGTTAAATTTTGTAATGCCACCTGGAGGGAAAGTACTCTTAATACTGCAGATAGAAAATTTTACTCAAAGGAAACATTCCTTTATTTTTGAATAGAAAGCAAACTGCATTCAAAGATTTTCGAAAATTCTCTTCTCACACACCCGGGAATCGAACCGGCTAAAATCTGAAAAAATTATACCCTGTACTTTTATTGCATCGATCGTTAGGGTCAATTATAAGGATGAAATCTCTCTAACAAACATGATAAATTAAATGAAAGGAAAACCAGAAAATCTGAAGTTACAAATTCAATGAGTCAAGTTAAAGCTCTTTAACTGACATCCATCTTTTGTAATGCAGACTCCTTTGCGACATACTCGTAGCTGCGTGTATGAGGTAATTTAAATATGGAATGTTAGATTAAAATTTGAAAATTAGATTGTCAGAGTTGTTATTCACATTTGATTGTTTTTACAACCCATTTCACATTTTGTCTCACGGTGAAAATGGCTTATCAAGAACAGTTTGATTTAATGGAAGCTTATTTTTTAAATAACAAAAACGTGAATCTAGCTCTGCGGTGGTATGGAGAGAGATATCAAGACCGACAGGCACCAACTCGGTTCGTATTGAAAAGAATGGTAGAAAATTTAAAGAATACGGGTGGTTTCAAGAAGAGACGGCAAACTATTCAGCAAAACTATTTCGATTTTGAACTAGATGTTTTAACATACTTTGAATCATTTCCAAAGGCTTCAAGTAGATGATGATGTGATGGCTTCAAGGAGATGCTGACGATGAATTAGGAACAACCCACACTCGCGTACTTAAAGTGCTGAAAAAGTATAAGTATAAATGCTATCCTGAAGGTCGGTTGGTGCAAAAATTGCATATTGGGGATCGTGACAGACGATTACAATTTTGTGAAAACATGCTTTGGAGAAATTGACTGAAACCCTAATTTTTTGAGTAACATTGTATGGTCTGACGAAACCAACTTTAGCAATAATGGCATGTACAATCGCCGCAATAACCATTGTTGGTCTCGAGTGAATCCTGTTCGTGTTCATGAAACTAACAATCAAGTAAGATTTTCTTTCAACGTTTGGTGCGGAATTATGAGAAATAATGTAGTGTTAGTCCACGTGTACGAAGGTCATTTAAACACTGTCAAGTATATTGAAATACTGGATCTCTTAAGAAACGAGTTAAATGGTTTCCCCGAGGAAGAGCGAAACCAAATAATTCTACAGCAAGATGGTGCTCCAGCACATAACAGCAGAATCACTACTGCCTACATTAATAACCATTTTAATACCTGGATTGGTACAAACGGCACAATCAGATGGCCTGCGAGATCGCCAGATCTCACCCCATCAGATTTTTTTTTGTGGGGATATGTAAAAAATCAAATTTACATGAAATCTTACATGAAGTTCAGAATACGATTTATAATATTCACCACAACACTTTATTAAAGGTTACTAGAAATGAATTCGTTGAAAGAATAAATTTGTGTATCCAAGAGAATGGAGCCCATTTCGAGCAACTAATTAGTTAATTTACCATTTTTTGTAAATAATTAAATTAATTTAAGATTTCCTGGTTTTCCTTTCATTGAATTTATCATGTTTGTTAGAGAGATTTCATCCTTATAATTTACGATTTGTTTCGATTCTCGACGGTTCAATTCCCGGGTGTGGGAGAAGAGAATTTTCGAAAATCTTTGAATGCAGTTTGCTTTCTATTCAAAAATAAAGGAATGTTTCCTTTGAGTAAAACTTTCTATCTGCAGTATTAAGAGTACTTTCCCTCCAGGTGGCATTACAAAATTCCACCCTGTATATAGTGGATCAGGCGCCACATGTATTGTCTGTCGTTCCCACACCGCGCGCCGCCGCCGTCGTGACGTCACGTATCATGTCACTCGCTCCACACGCAGCAGACCCGCGTGCCCGACAGTGCACAGTGTTGCTACTCTACTGTCACCCGCTAATTGATATTATGCTGATAGCTGTCAACAAGCTAATGTCATAATGGAAAATTGCTGTACTGTGCCGCACTCTAAACGATAATAGAGAGCTTCTGGGCATAATAATAAAGTGACATAGCACTACAATGGTCATAGGCTGAAAATTAATTTATTAGCTATTAAATTCAGGTTTTCCATTTATTTTTGTTCATAATGCTTTAAGTGAAAGCACACGCGATACAGACATTTTCTAACGTCGAAGCATAAAAGTGTGACAGTGATTGGAAAATATTTGATCGTCCATAAAGTACTTATGTTTATGCTTCACCCACGACAGCTGACCCGCCAATGAGGGGCCGGCTCGGCGGCGTAAACCTCGCTTTAATAAGGACGCCGGGCACTCCTCGGAGGCGAGGTACGGAGGGTGACGTAGACGTGAGGCGGGTGGGAGGGCAAGGTGGAGGGCTCGCGATGTACCAGCAACAGGTGCTCCTCACGCAACGACTTTATAGCCATAGAAAGAGCCTAGCAGTCACAGTCCAACGGCAAACAGCAATACAACCGTTCTATGGGACCATTCCCGTAATTGAACGAACGTTCGCATACTAATGTCAGTATCAAGCTGTCAACAATGCAATCAATATTTACCAACATGGTTAACGTAGTTGGGACATACTTAAGATTCTCGCTAAGATGAGATTGCGACATGAATTTGAAACTTTTTAAGGATAAAGATATAATTATTTGTAAATATGTGTAACATTATACATACGTTATAAATATAAGTACGAGATTTACTGAATTGCTTATTTGTGCGCAAATAAGCGTCAATTCTTTAACAAGTTTTAAAATTTTTAGGGTTCCGTTCCTCAAAAGGAAAAAACGAAACCCTTATAGGATCACTCGTGTGTCTGTCTGTCTGTCCATCTGTCACAGCCGATTTACTCCGAATCTACTGGACCGATTTAGATGAAACTCGGTACACATATGTATTTCTGTGACTCAAACACGGACGTGTAACTTAAATAAATGAATTTTCAACGTGGGGGTTACTTTTGGGGGTCAAATTGGAAAAATAAAAAAAGGAAAGGGCTTGATGTAAGGATTTCAGATATATATTTTTAATAATTTTATAAAGTTATTTAAGAAAATGGATGAAAATTGACCATTCCAGAAGGGCTAATCTGAACATAAATCTGAAGTATCGGCCGAATGTTCGGTCTTTTCTTTACTACGGCTAACTATTGCTGACTACGGCGAAAAAATAAATAAAAATTGCAGTCGAAGGGATAAGCCAAAACTGTGACTTGAAGTCGGGTAAGGACTCAAAGTCAAAAAAAGAAACTATGGAAGTTATAAAACGGCCGAACATTCGGCCGATACTTCGGTTTAGCGCTTCGGAGTAGACCCCCTGTCCATTTTTGACCCTTAATCGCCGAAACTACTGAGCCTAAAATTTTGAAAAAAATACAGAAAACAGTTATTTACGTATAGATTACAGGAAAATCTATAAGAAGTCTATGATCTTAAAATAAAATGGTAAATCACTCAATATTGTGCGTACAAACTTACATTTATTTGCAGTTGGAATGTATGGGGAACATGTCTATCAACTACAATGTTAAGAACCCTTCATTGTGAGTGGTCCGAGACGCACTCGGCCGGTTTTTCAACAACTGTTGGTTAAAATTAGTGACGGGTGGAACACTGCTCAACCCGTCACAAATTCACAATACGCATAGATATACAAATATGCTATAATATAATAGCTGGAGCATTTTCAGTAGTTAGATGCGCCGCTCGGTGGCCGCGCGCTAATAGCCATTAGCGCGTGGCATTGTCCATTCCTCACGCCTCGTTCCAGGATTCCACGCTTCATTCGAGCCGTAAAAAGCCGTTGAACGAGGGATAATTACTGGTACTCCTGAAAACCAATGTAAATGCATTTTGCAAATTAATTTACGCAATAATCTGTGGTAGTCTTAAACTATATTCAACTCGAAACTTACAGTGATAAAAAACCTAAAAAGTTAGTCATTTTAAATATTCGTGCGCGCACCGACAATGTGAATGTCGGAAATATAGCTCATGATTGGACGGAGGTATTTAATATTGACTAAAACACTGTACGCTCTCTAAAAGTGGGCTCGCGAGTCGCTGTGCCGGGCTACACAGCTTCGCAACAAATCGACGAGAGCGCCATCTACGAAGAACTAAGCGCACGCAAAGAACATTAAAGGGCCTATCGCCGTTGTTCGCCAAAAACCATTTTTTTTTGAATCCGTGATTGTAAATGGATACCTACAACAAGGACAAAATTGTGCATTACCGTGTTTTGTTAGTCGCGCCTGTCTCCGTGATCAACCTTCCACTCAAAGGAACCTCTAGAACAATTGGGAAACGCCGCAGCAGAGAAAAGGCGAGTCGTGCTTGGATTTTTCTCTGTTGAATTTGTTCTTTGATTGGGTGAACTCGCAGAAACTACGTTCATACAGATCCACCTATTTACAATCTACATCCATTGCTATATAACCTCCACTCTAAGGTATGGTATTATCCTGTGGGGTTGATGTGTGGAGCAAATAGAGTCATGTCGTCCAGTCTTTAGGAAATATAAAATACTAACTCTACCATGTATTTATATATTAGAATCCTGTATATTTGTTTTCAAACATGAGAGACTTCTTCAGCAAGCGACAAGCTACTACGCCCCACGATCTATGTACGAGTATACGAATAAGTTATTTCAACCGAGGACGAATCTCACTTTTACAGGTAACAACAGCTATATTAGGTGCATAAAATTGTATAACAAAATACCAAACTCCATAAACTCAATTTTTTTTAATGTATGTTCACAGATTACTCCGTCAATTGTGGACAGATTTAGAAAATTCTTATTTTGTATGGCAGGGTATACTCCCGAGGTGATCCCATTGCCACCAAATCAGAATCTGATGAGAGGATCCCATGGAAATCGAGGGAAATCCTCAAACTTTATAGGCATACCTATAAGGATTTGAGTATTTTTTATAGTAACTCGTGCATTTACACTCGAAAAGCACCATTTGGTGAAGTGGAACTGATGATGAAGACCACAGATGGCCACCGGAACTACTTAATAATAAGTAACTCACCGTTGCGATTCGATTAGGCACTTCAATATGGTTGCTAAGCAATTTATGCTCGTCAAAATGCATATGGTGAAGTCACCATCAGTTCTCCTGGTTCTTTCCAGGAGAACTCCTCAACAATTAACGCCCCTGCATCGGGAAAAGCAATATTTTGTAAAAGGTGATGAGCATTTGACATTACGTTATTGTTAATTAGATAAAATACAAACTGACCCACTAAAAAGTGAAAAATAAAAAACTTTTTACAAAAAAAAAAACAACCGACTTCCAAAAAAAAAACACTACAAAGTGAAAAATAACTTTAATTTCGGAAGTCAGTGGCAAAAAACTAAAATCCAGATCCAAAGACACCGACTTCCGAAATTAAAGTTATTTTTCACTTTGTAGTGTTTTTTTTTTTTGTCATTTTAAATTATGATTATGGTGGCGAATCTCTCCTATCGTTGACATGATTATTATTGACATTTAGAATTATTATTTTTTAATTTTTAAATTGACATTTATTTAATTCAATAATACAATTTTAAGGGGATTATCTGTTTAATGACTGCATGATTGACGGCACGGTTGGTGCAGTGGTTAAGTGATTGACTGCTGCGCTGCGTGTCGCGGGTTCGATTCCCGCACGGAACAAATATTTGTATGACCTGTACTGTAAGTAGTTCCGGGTCTGGGTGTTTGTATATGTGAGTTTAAATGTTTGTAAACGCACCCACGATACAGGAGAAATTCCTAGTGTGGGGCAACGTTTTAAAAAAAAAGAAAAGAAAAGAAAGATGATTATGATCAATTAATTTAAATAAAATATTGTAAGGGATATATAATCAAAAGTCCGTTTTAAACACTAAAATACCTTTTAATTTACTTATCAGGTAACTTCACAATTTCTCTTTGTCTCACATTCACTCACGAATATTGTCGTTGTTAAAAAGCGAGCGAACAAAGAATGGCGGGCTATATATACAGGCTGGCTTGTCACTACCCCACTCTGGATTTGGCTTGACAACGTGGCATCGCGGGATTGGCAGGCAACTATGGCACGTGGAGTAGTGACGTAGCTATTGGCTGGCATATCGGCTCGTCGGGGCATCCCCGGCTGGTAAGCTGATGGCAGTGCGTTACAATATGTAGCTTTATTTTGTATTTGCGCGCCGAAATTAAAGGCAGAATAAGGGAACAATTTTGTACGTTTTACCAACCTTCTGTACCTTATTTAGTAAATGATTTTGATTTTTTTTATTTCATTTTTTACAACTAGCGCATGCTTACAATCCACTCCTCTATTCCACAGTGACCAATTTAGTTAAGTACCTACATATAAATTAGTTGAGCCCGCGGCGGACGCAGATTATTATATTATGTTCACTTTATTAATTACCTGGCAGTTGTCCAACCTGCCGCTACAAATGTAATGGCGCATAGCGACACGTCCACACAATCATCCTACATTGATCTACTGGCTGGTCGCCGCTGCCGCGCTGTGGCCCAAGTGTTGGTAAACACAGATGAGTATCAATTTTTACGATGTGAACGACGAACGTTCAGAAAAGAGTGAAGTGCGTCGTTGGCTCAGTGGTTAATTTCCGGCGCTCACCCGCTGTAATAACATTCCGCTGTTCACCGGGGCGGCGCGGCGGCGGCGTCGACGGCTTACTGACGGCTTTATTTATAACGTGACATTATAATAACTACAAGCTACAAATCACAGTTCTGAGTAATGAGTGTGATTACTGTAATTTTGGTCTAGAACAAAAAACTCGGCAGTTCAGCTTAGCATTGATAAGCAAAGTCACTTATTATGCGATATGTCATGGAAAAGGGATCATAGAGTGGATAAGAAAGAGTCGTTATTTGAGTAATATTAAATCTAAATGATTACTTTGATTACCTTTGACTGCACAAATCTTAAAAATTAGTATTCTGAAAATATCATGAAACACGAATAATGAGTAGGTTCACGTTACACAATCACGGTATAAGTACCTGCTACTACTGCGACGAATCACATTTGCACGGAGCTGAGAGTAGTTAGCTGCTACTACTGCGACGAATCACATTTGCACGGAGCTGAGAGTAGTTAGCTGGGGGAGACTTGGAGAGTGAAGCGAACGAGCGATTCGCTTTAAATACGTACTACCGACGCACCGTGCTATGTGGTGTGCCCTTCACGTGATGTAGAAACACATTGAATTATACACGATGTTGATGATTCTCAACCACAGGAATGGAGGACAAAACAAAACCTTTACACACATGACAATTAATATAAAAAGTTTTTTATTTCGTAAAATGAACAGGCCATTAAAAGTTTTAGGTTGTTGTCAACTATGCTATTGAATCTTTGCAATAAAGTAAGTACTTATAGTATTCTCTGCAATAGTCTGCTCAGTGCCGTAGCTTTAAAATATTGTGTTATGTGTTCTGACTTCATACAGGAAAGAATTTGAAAACTGACGAAGATAAAGATTGACTGCACCTACACACAAACTAGCTGTTGGAAAGTTTTTGTTTTGTGTACAGTTGCTTGCAGTGTTATACTCGTACCTACCTAATAGTAGGGATTCGTTCCTAGTTATAATATGATAGTGTGCTTGGTTATAATTTACATTAAACTGCAACTGTCCGCGCGTCTGGCTCCTCCCAAATGTATTGTATGCTATTTCCTTTGTTTGCATTATAAAAGAGCGCAGTAAAAGTTTACAAAGGACACATCGCGCGGAATGGCGGCAGAACGATAAACTAGTTCAATCAACATTTTATGGAGCGCCTCAATTTTATTATGTCGGCGCAGGTGTAGGGACGTGGAGGTACTGGAGCTTGTCGGCTATCACCCTGGTAGATAACCAGTTCATCATCATCATCATCATCCGCAGACCGACTTCACCCACGCCGGGCAAAGGCCCCTCGGTTCTTGTGCCAATGCCCATGCCCCTGTATGTAACTAGTTACCTACTTAATGAGGCAGTGTTCAACGACAACCATGAATCGAAACCTACTAATGGAGTAAGCTAAAGTACCGACCTATTTCTCAGTAGCTCACAAACTTTATGCACCTTTATGAAAGCAGATGAAAACCGTTTCCGTCCAAGGGATTGATTGTAGAACAATGATCGTTAGATGTCGTCTCACTATGATTGTAGAACAATGATCGTTAGATGTCGTCTCACTACGATTGTAGAACAATGCTCGTTAGATGTCGTCTCACTACGATTGTAGAACAATGATCGTTAGATGTCTCACTATGATTGTAGAACAATGCTCGTTAGATGTCGTCTCACTACGATTGTAGAACAATGATCGTTAGATGTCGTCTCACTACGATTGTAGAACAATGATCGTTAGATGTCGTCTCACTACGATTGTAGAACAATGATCGTTAGATGTCGTCTCACTACGATTGTAGAACAATGATCGTTAGATGTCGTCTCACTACGATTGTAGAACAATGATCGTTAGATGTCGTCTCACTACGATTGTAGAACAATGATCGTTAGATGTCGTCTCACTACGATTGTAGAACAATGATCGTTAGATGTCGTCTCACTACGATTGTAGAACAATGATCGTTAGATGTCGTCTCACTACGATTGTAGAACAATGATCGTTAGATGTCGTCTCACTACGATTGTAGAACAATGATCGTTAGATGTCGTCTCACTACGATTGTAGAACAATGATCGTTAGATGTCGTCTCACTACGATTGTAGAACAATGATCGTTAGATGTCGTCTCACTACGATTGTAGAACAATGATCGTTAGATGTCGTCTCACTACGATTGTAGAACAATGATCGTTAGATGTCGTCTCACTACGATTGTAGAACAATGATCGTTAGATGTCGTCTCACTACGATTGTAGAACAATGATCGTTAGATGTCGTCTCACTACGATTGTAGAACAATGATCGTTAGATGTCTCACTATGATTGTAGAACAATGATCGTTAGATGTCGTCTCACTATGATTGTAGAACAATGATCGTTAGATGTCGTCTCACTACGATTGTAGAACAATGATCGTTAGATGTCGTCTCACTACGATTGTAGAACAATGATCGTTAGATGTCTCACTATGATTGTAGAACAATGATCGTTAGATGTCGTCTCACTATGATTGTAGAACAATGATCGTTAGATGTCGTCTCACTATAATTGTAGAACAATGATCGTTAGATGTCGTCTCACTATGATTGTAGAACAATGGTCGTTAGATGTCGTCTCACTATGATTGTAGAACAATGATCGTTAGATGTCGTCTCACTATGATTGTAGAACAATGATCGTTAGATGTCGTCTCACTACGATTGTAGAACAATGATCGTTAGATGTCGTCTCACTACGATTGTAGAACAATGCTCGTTAGATGTCGTCTCACTACGATTGTAGAACAATGATCGTTAGATGTCGTCTCACTACGATTGTAGAACAATGATCGTTAGATGTCGTCTCACTACGATTGTAGAACAATGATCGTTAGATGTCGTCTCACTATGATTGTAGAACAATGATCGTTAGATGTCGTCTCACTACGATTGTAGAACAATGCTCGTTAGATGTCGTCTCACTACGATTGTAGAACAATGATCGTTAGATGTCGTCTCACTACGATTGTAGAACAATGATCGTTAGATGTCGTCTCACTACGATTGTAGAAAAATGATCGTTAAGGCGACGGGTCCTACGTATACTGGTGCAACCCGCAAAATGACGAAAACTGTTTTATTGTATCAAAAGTCTTACAATAACCCATATTTTGTATTCTGCAAAATGTATTTTTAAATATCAATTAGTGTCGGAGATACAAACATGTAAACTGATGTATGTGACATTGTTTTAAGCCGAGCTACTGTCACACTGATGTAAGTTACTTGCACCACTGTAGGTGGTTGTGATCCACGCGCATGCGCGCGGCGACGTTACAGCGCGCACGTCCTACACTGGTATAAGTGCAATAGCTTCAGTTCACGTATTCAAATTGTTAGGAATTATGTAAATTGACCAGGATTTTGTTCGTGTTTAGTGACATTGCTATCAAGAAATAATCAAAAGCGTTCACGAGGTCAAAAAATGATCGATTTAATCACACTAATATTATAAAGGCGAAAGTTTGCGAGTGTGTGTATGTTTGTTACTTCTTCACGCTCAAACGGCTGGGCCAATTTTGATAAAATTTTGTATGGATGTAGCTGACATCCTGGATTAAGACATAGGCTACTGTTTATCCCGATATTCCCACGAGATCGAGGCTTACGCGGGTGAAACCGCGGGGCGCAGCTAGTATAAAATAAGCGCAAAAATACAAACACACCCGAAAACAACAAACGTAAGAATCAATTCAACATTTTAAATACTACAACACATTGAAGGTGAGTTTGATGATTCTGATTTCACTGATACACCGTTAAGTAGTTAAGTTTAAACAAAAATAGCAAAAAAAAAAGAAATATAAGGGCAGATTGCGAGAAAGATTCCAAAACATGTGGGTTAATGAAAAAACGAAAGTACAATTTAAACAGAGGTTTGGAATATATAAGCCAGACGGGAAAAATAAACCAATAGACCGAAATGAAAGCAATTTGCAAATGTGTAAGAAAATGTTTTGAAAAAAGTGGAAGAAACTGCAAGACGCAAGATATTTAGAATTTTTTGGGAATTAGGGAATCACACTCGGCAATGGGACTTTATTACTAATATGTTTCGAAGCTGGAAAAGAAACGGGGAGTGACTGGAAATTAGTAGTAGTAGGTATTCAAAGAAATTGCACTCTCCGGTATTCGTTACCGGTGACAAGAGGTAGTAGTAGCAGGTATTCAAAGAAATTGCACTCTCCGGTATTCGTTACCGGTGACAAGAGGTAGTAGTAGCAGGTATTCAAAGAAATTGCACTCTCCGGTATTCGTTACCGGTGACAAGAGGTAGTAGTAGTAGGTATTCAAAGAAATTGCACTCTCCGGTATTCGTTACCGGTGACAAGAGGTAGTAGTAGTAGGTATTCAAAGAAATTGCACTCTCCGGTATTCGTTACCGGTGACAAGAGGTAGTAGTAGCAGGTATTCAAAGAAATTGCACTCTCCGGTATTCGTTACCGGTGACAAGAGGTAGTAGTAGTAGGTATTCAAAGAAATTGCACTCTCCGGTATTCGTTACCGGTGACAAGAGGTAGTAGTAGCAGGTATTCAAAGAAATTGCACTCTCCGGTATTCGTTACCGGTGACAAGAGGTAGTAGTAGCAGGTATTCAAAGAAATTGCAATCTCCGGTATTCGTTACCGGTGACAAGAGGTAGTAGTAGCAGGTATTCAAAGAAATTGCACTCTCCGGTATTCGTTACCGGTGACAAGAGGTAGTAGTAGTAGGTATTCAAAGAAATTGCACTCTCCGGTATTCGTTACCGGTGACAAGAGGTAGTAGTAGCAGGTATTCAAAGAAATTGCACTCTCCGGTCTTCGTTACCGGTGACAAGAGGTAGTAGTAGCAGGTATTCAAAGAAATTGCACTCTCCGGTATTCGTTACCGGTGACAAGAGGTAGTAGTAGCAGGTATTCAAAGAAATTGCACTCTCCGGTATTCGTTACCGGTGACAAGAGGTAGTACTAGTAGGTATTCAAAGAAATTGCACTCTCCGGTATTCGTTACCGGTGACAAGAGGTAGTAGTAGCATTGAAAAGGTCTTTGTCTGTAAGAAAATGTGGTCAATTTAAACACCTTATCTGTAAAATAGAATTCTGTAAAAACGGCGTTGAAGAAATATGATAAAAGATTGGAGGTAATAGAAGAGGATCGTAGAGAAGAGCACTCAAATCACCCAGTAAAGGCACCTGGGACTGCCAAAGAAACTGTTTGCTCCCATGTGAAGATGTTCCAACCGGTCGTTCCAATCTACACAATTGGCATTTAGCCGAAAAAGATGGAGCCTGGCAGTTAAAAGAGATTGACAAATATTTATCTAAGGATGATAAAACTATAGTCGCTGTTATTTTTATTTTGATAATTATTTCTGAAACAGGGCTCGGAAACCGGTTAGTTTTCTATGCAACCTTAACCGTTATTATAAAGGGTTTCGAACATATTTCGTTAATTATTTAATATTTTGTTACGAAATCAATGCTGAACTTAATGTGATGAAGCAATCTTTGAAGCTAATATGAATTGTATCAAAAATAATTAGTATCTCCGGAAATAAAAATTAACCGGTTTCAAGCCCTGGTCTGAAAGACTGAATAAATAATTAGCACTAAGGTAAACGGATAAGTAAGTTGAGAAGATATTTTTTGTTTTTTTTTTATTTTTATAAGAGTTGAAGTGGTTGATAAGAATGTCAAAATTATTAGGAATAAACCTTTTTTTTTTTTTTTGTTTCAATTTACACTAAAAGTAATCAAGTTTATTTGTTTAACGCAGTAATACATAGATCAATGTAATCAAGTTTATTTGTTTAACGCAGTAATACATAGATCAATGTAATCAAGTTTATTTGTTTAACGCAGTAATACATAGATCAATGTAATCAAGTTTATTTGTTTAACGCAGTAATACATAGATCAATGTAATCAAGTTTATTTGTTTAACGCAGTAACACATAGATCAATGTAATCAAGTTTATTTGTTTAACGCAGTAATACATAGATCAATGTAATCAAGTTTATTTGTTTAACGCAGTAATACATAGATCAATGTAATCAAGTTTATTTGTTTAACGCAGTAATACATAGATCAATGTAATCAAGTTTATTTGTTCAACGCAGTAATACATAGATCAATGTAATCAAGTTTATTTGTTTAACGCAGTAACACATAGATCAATGTAATCAAGTTTATTTGTTTAACGCAGTAATACATAGATCAATGTAATAAAGTTTATTTGTTTAACGCAGTAATACATAGATCAATGTAATCAAGTTTATTTGTTTAACGCAGTAATACATAGATCAATGTAATCAAGTTTATTTGTTTAACGCAGTAACACATAGATCAATGTAATCAAGTTTATTTGTTTAACGCAGTAATACATAGATCAATGTAATCAAGTTTATTTGTTTAACGCAGTAATACATAGATCAATGTAATCAAGTTTATTTGTTTAACGCAGTAACACATAGATCAATGTAATCAAGTTTATTTGTTTAACGCAGTAACACATAGATCAATGGTACAAGTCGTTCTCAGTACTAAGTAAAATGGCGCAAGCGTTCAAAGTCAATAAAAGAAATTTATTTTTATAATTACAAGCTTTAAAAATGTATTAATGCACACAAAAAAGCATCTTAAATAAAGTTTTGTCCTTCCTTTTCCCTTAATTTGCAAAAAAAAAAGTACACTATAAACTGGTACAAGTGGTTGTTTGTACCAGTTTACTTGTTTTAGCATATTAAAGAAAACAAGCTACACAAATGCAAGTGCTATTTTCTAAAGGATAGAAATATTTTAAAAATTAACTATTTTAATAATAATAATATAATACAACGTTTATTTCAGAATGATGCTCTAACTATGCAGTCTTTTTCTAATAATATTCAAGTATATCATATCAAAATGTCTGTTCAGTAATGTCAAAGTTACAAGCTTTAGAACTTTTGAATCGCTCTCCTGTAAAGTTGTGTTTTTGCACTTGCATTAGTATACGTAGGACCCGTCGATTACACAATGACAAAAGTAAAAAATATCGCGTCAATGAAAATATTTAAAAATGGAAATAATCAATGGAAATAATAATAGTTAAAGTCTAGTTGTACGAGTATGTGTCACAGAGAAACTCATCAAGGGTGTAATAGCACTTTTCTATCTAAAATGATTTTAACTGCTGCTTAAACTGATTTAAGTTGGATAATGACTTGAAGTGTACATGTAGATTTTTAAACAGAATAGCTTTTTTTTTTTTTGGGTGGGAAATTATCAAATAACTTCTCCCGCTCTGGACGGAGCGGGAGGGCGTGTCAGACTTTTACTGACTAAAACCCACCCGTGTTCCTTCATTTGCCTGTGTGCCAGGGCCACGATATCCCTTTCGGACAAACTCGCAACCCTGGCAGGCATTGGCCCTAATGGACCCCGTCAATTCGTGCTGACGTCTCTTTGAGGCGCACGTGGAACACGACGCGCCGTCGACTCGGGCCTGGTCCTTATCGGACGGCGAGCTACCCATCGCTCACCGTCCGCAAGCCCGCGCCTACGGTGGCCGGGAATCGGCTTGCGACTCCCGACGCGGACGCCCAGGGCGTCTCCTGCGGTGACTAGGGGCGTGAGGGCGCGAATCCTGCCTCTCCCTCACGCGCTCCGCCTCCTCCTTCGCGAGCATTACTGCTTCGCAGAAGGAGGTGACGGCCTCCCATGCACTCTCGCTCCGAACCATGGCCTGAACCAGGGCTGGAGGCGAGAGATCGCCGCCGCCGATCGCCTCCGTTAGGACACGGCGGTGCTCCGCCCAAGCTGGGCAGACCTCCACCGTATGCTCCACCGTGTCCTCCGGCGATCTACACAGTGGTGACACCCGGGCGTTTCCTCCCGCTTTATCCTGAACAGGAACCTCCCGAAACAACCGTGTCCGGTGAGGACCTGCGTCAGGCGGAAGGTGAGGACGCCGTGGCGCCTCTCTAGCCACTCCTCAAAGAGGGGACTTATTGCCACAATTGTGGCGTGCCCAGAAACAGAATAGCTACCGCTAATAATTTTGCGGAACACATCGTACGTCCGCACTGTACGAAGAATCAGTTTGAAGTGATTTTTTAATGCTCGTTCGAACTTCGAACACTGTTATGGTGGGAAAAAATCGCGCTAGGCGTATTTATTCCGCCGCGTTTTTATTACGTCCCGTGGGAACGTGGGCTAAGTGCTTCAGGCGCGCACATCTACCTGTGTTATACACTACGTTATTAACTGAGTGTGCCAGACACTAAATACATTGCAAAGTATCGTACATTATAATAACTGTAACTATCGCAGGTTGTGGAGGAGTTCGATTCATGTGTCGTCGTGTGTATAAAGAGTTTTTTTTTATGGCTTCGTGCGGTTTGCACATTTAGCCAGTATCAAGAAAATTAGTTCCGTAATTGGTTCTATGTGGTGCCGGACGTAAAGAATAGTACCATCGTATTTATTCCCGTGGGTGTGTAAAAGGCGACTAAGGGACTTACTAGAGAATGGGCAGCACCGCTCTATAAGCATTTTAACACCATACTGTAATCACCAACCCGCCTGCCAAGCATGGCGTTTATGAAAATGGCCCCCTCCTTTTGGGGGAGGCCTATGTCCAGCAGTGAACGTCTTTCGGCTGCAAAGATGAAGTAAAATTAGGTAACAAGTACAAAGTTTGTTTAAATGATGATTAAATGAATTATTACACATTAATATTCGGATAAAACAAAACTGCTAAACATGACGCTTCTCCAAGAACCATCGTGTCAAGAGTTGTGTGCAGTCTCCGTTTATACATGTTGAACCTGCTGTGTATCGCAAGTCATCTGTCATAATTGCTACACGTGTGACCGTGTGCCGTTTGAACCGAGTGCTCCTCTATGGCGCACATTAACCTCTGCCACTTTATTGCTGCACCATCTCTCTATACGTAGCTCCAACGTTTCGTTACATAAAAAATTCCTAGTCCATAGTTTCTGAATAGCCTCTCCACACTATTAATACAAATGATGAACATGCGATTCAGCCATTAAAGTTAAGATTATATCTCAAATAAAGTGTGTTACACAAAACCTTGTTATAAGTTCATAATATTTAAATGTTTAGCTTCAGTAAATATAACAGTAAGTATACCTCGACGTTTTGTTAATATTAGGAATTTGCTCGCTTCGCCTGCTGAACTAATACTGAACGACCCTCGTTAAACTTACAACGATTACGATTACATCCCCGGGGGGACATCCCCGGGGGGACATCCCCGGGGCAGTCTGGCCTCGTTTAGTACTCGCTGTACGTGTCTATGTTAGTATGATTGTGATAGTTTTGTCCACAGATATTTCCACGCAGTAAGCTCATTATTGAGGGGCTGATAGAGTCATCGGTTCATTCTGTTAACATCAGTAAGCCGCAATGGGCGACCCTTTTATATAATTGCGTGAATATGGAAGTGAAGAGTCTATTATAAGAATCGTATCACAAAGCTGTCGGTTACGCTTACAAGTTTCGAAAAGTATAAAAAAAATCTTATTGCTATCTGCAGTATGCCGATTATAGTAATACCATTTTTTTTTAAACCTATAATAATATAAATAATAAAAAATCAAATGTTTATTTGTACACTTTAAAACATACTTACGTACACAAGGATTATATAAATGTTGTACAATAGAGTCACATTAAAGGGCGAACTGATGCCTCCTAAACTAGGCTAAAAGCCTGTGTTTTAGGAGTCAATGTTCCTCCAGATATAATCGCATACAACTGGTATTGAGTGCCATGCAAGTACTTAAAGAAATCATAAAAACAAAAAAAAAAGACATAAAAACATATTAAAAACAAAAAGTGGTCTAATCCAAATACAGTATTACTTAGTTGTATTTATATTAAGAGACAATTGTAATAAGATTCTCGGTTTCGTCATACGTTAACTTCTGCAACCAGTTTGTTAGTTTGATTTTAACTTCGTGTTTAATCAGGGGGTCTACTCCGAAGCTCTAAACCGAAATATCGGCCGAATGTTTGGTCGTTTTATAACTTCCATAGTTTCCTTTTTTGACTTTGAGTCCTTACCCGACTTCAAGTCACTGACTTTGGCTTATCTCTTCGACCGCCTTTTTTTTCTTACTTTTATAGTTAGCCGTAGTAAAGAAGCGACCGAACATTCGGCCGATACTTCGTTTTAGCGCTTCGGAGTAGGCCCCCAGGGAGTATATGAGTATAAGTTTATTTATTTTATAATACAGTCGAGAGCTAGTAGACTATATCGCACACGGGAGCGCCTTTGCGTCTTTTCAGCTTATCATGATCCAGATGTAACGCAGAGTGTTTCTGCAGGACCGCGCGGAGCACAACAAGTTTTCTCACAGTCAATACTTCGGCTTCAGAATAAAGTTGATTGGTCGAAAACTCCCTGCGCTTAAAGTACATGACTTTCAAGATCGCCCTTTGAGCTCTTTCAACTTTAAGTAAGGAGGTTTTGTAGGTTCCACCCCAAACCGGGATACAATATAAAACAATTGATTGACAAAGGCTCCGATAAACTAACAAAGCTAAATCGGGATCAGCAGAGTGCCTAAGCTCCTTAAATATGTAAATTAATTTTCTGCTCCTTGTACACAGGGATTCGATAAGGGGTTGCCAGCTTAGTTTATAATCAATGTGGACTCCTAAATATTGTATGTCCGGAACTAAAGACAGAAATGGGTAGCTGCAATTGGCGGCCTCACCTGAGCAAATGTGGGCTTTGATTCGTCCTGATTCCAGTGGAGGAGTTAAAGTGTTAGGTAGCGAAAATCTAATGACCTTCGTCTTTGCTACGTTAAGGGTGAGTAAATTCTCTGAGAGCTACTCCATGACAAGGCGAAGCGACTGTTCCACCCTTTTACTTGCTCTGTCCCAGTCAGTATCATAAACTATCAACGCTGTGTCATCGGCGTACGTGAATATGTCGCAATTTGGAATGTGTGCTGGAATTGATGTAGAGCAAAAAGAGAGGGGGCTCGAGGATGCTACCCTGCGAAACACCAAAGCTGATATATCTATCATCACTCTTTGTAGACACGATTTTAACCCGTTGAGTGCGATTAGAAAGATAATCTTTAAATATGTCCAATGCAAGGCCACGAATCCCAAATCTTTCCATTTTCGAGATCAAGGTGGGAACAGACACTGTGTCGAACGCCTTAGATAAGTCAAGGAAGATACCATAGCATTTCATGCCTTTGTCCAAGTTGTTAACTAATGTTTTAGTAAGGTCAGCTACAGCATCCTCCGTTGAGATTCCCGGTCTAAAACCGTACTGATTGTTTGCGATGATTTTGTGTTTAGTGAGATACGCAACGAGACAATTGTTCCATTCGAGGATCTTAGATAAAGAGCTTAGTACGGAAATTGGACGGTAGTTAGTTTCATTGGCTCTATCTCCACTCTTGAAATTAGGGTGCACCACCGCTTTTTTGAGGACGTAGGGAAAGATTTCAGTATCAATAGCACGATTGAAGATGTGTGTGATGGGAGATGATAGAATATAGCTCGATTGTTTCATTACTTTAGCTGATATGTTGTCGAAGCCAGTGGCACAATCAGAACGCAAGGTGCTGATCAGCCGTTCCACTTGTATTTCATCTACCGGCATTATGACGAGAGACTGGCAAGGTGGAGGTTTTGGAGGGCTTCTAATTAGATTCGGGTTAGATCTTGGGAGAGGAGTCACTTGAGACGCTAGTTTACGAGCTATTTCAGTGAAGAAGCAATTAATACGATTTGCTGAGGTCTTAGGATCATCAGAGAGTTGAAGAAGGTCTTTAGGAGATTGCGGTTGAGAAGAAGAGTTGGTAATAGCTCTAATTGCCCTCCAAGTGGCTTTAGGGTTATTGCTGGCCTTTTGCAATTCATTTTTATCATGTCAGTCAAAAAACGAAAGCGGGTGCTTTAGTTTTTTTAATAAGGTATTTTTTTTAAGGATATCTTTTGTAAGTAATTTGAAGGACCGTATTTTCAGGGTCTTTTTTTAATCTGTAATGCATCCTATCACGGTTGCGTATACACCTAACCAAGCCCTGAGTCATAATGTAATTGCTTCGACATGGAAACTTCGTAATTTTTAATCTGTAATGCATCCCATCACGGTTGCGTATACACCTAACCAAGCCCTGAGTCATAATGTAATTGCTTCGACATGGAAACTTCGTAATTTTTAATCTGTAATGCATCCTATCACGGTTGCGTATACACCTCACCAAGCCCTGAGTCATAATGTAATTGCTTCGACATGGAAACTTCGTAATTTTTAATCTGTAATGCATCCCATCACGGTTGCGTATACACCTAACCAAGCCCTGAGTCATAATGTAATTGCTTCGACATGGAAACTTCGTAATTTTTAATCTGTAATGCATCCTATCACGGTTGCGTATACACCTAACCAAGCCCTGAGTCATAATGTAATTGCTTCGACATGGAAACTTCGTAATTTTTAATCTGTAATGCATCCCATCACGGTTGCGTATACACCTAACCAAGCCCTGAGTCATAATGTAATTGCTTCGACGGAAACTTCGTAATTTTTAATCTGTAATGCATCCTATCACGGTTGCGTATACACCTAACCAAGCCCTGAGTCATAATGTAATTGCTTCGACATGGAAACTTCGTAATTTTTAATCTGCAATGCATCCTATCACGGTTGCGTATACACCTAACCAAGCCCTGAGTCATAATGTAATTGCTTCGACATGGAAGCTTCGTAATTTTTAATCTGTAATGCATCCCATCACGGTTGCGTATACACCTAACCAAGCCCTGAGTCATAATGTAATTGCTTCGACATGGAAACTTCGTAATTTTTAATCTGTAATGCATCCCATCACGGTTGCGTATACACCTAACCAAGCCCTGAGTCATAATGTAATTGCTTCGACATGGAAACTTCGTAATTTTTAATCTGTAATGCATCCCATCACGGTTGCGTATACACCTAACCAAGCCCTGAGTCATAATGTAATTGCTTCGACATGGAAACTTCGTAATTTTTAATCTGTAATGCATCCTATCACGGTTGCGTATACACCTAACCAAGCCCTGAGTCATAATGTAATTGCTTCGACGGAAACTTCGTAATTTTCCACTTCATAAATATTGATTTATAAAATATTCCACTTGAAATCAGTGAACTAAATAGGAATTGTTTAGCAGACTGAATCCGAGCTTCCAGTGTTGAGGTAAATAGTTTAATTTCACGAACTACCAGTATCCATTGATTATGTAGTCAGAGAGTCTCGCTCGCTTCCTGCATGCGAATGTTTCTATGACGTCACAACTTGTATCACTACAGTTTGTAGCGCTCCGCTGACAAGTAATCGAATAGCCATGTTTATACGCGTCTGATCGTTTTATGCGATCGTTCTGAAAATAGTTCACGAGACTGTGTTTAGTTGTTATAATGTGAACCTACATTATCTGTAAACGTTCAGCGAGCGGTGTTCTTGTTCTGGCGCGATTTGAAACGAGTTTATCTGAACCACGACGCGCGGCGCGACGCTGACTACATTGTCGCTGATCAGATAATTGTGTGAAAAAACACCAGGGCAATTATTGTTGAGGTCAATGAGCTCTATCCATACGCATAAAGAAAAAAGTAAAAAAACAAAGTTGGTCTCAAAGTCAATAAAATCATAGTTTTGGCCCACTATGCGGCGCCGCCATTAGAAAGATTCGTCATTTAACTGATTTAGAGATAGCCCGTTTAGTATACATGAGTTATTTTCATAGAGTGATGTCGTACGGTATTCTGTTGTGGGGGAATGCTGACAATTCAAATGCTGAATATTCAGACAATTTTTCTTTTACAAAAAATGGCAATTCGTTCAATTTATAACAGTCCCAGACACTCCCTCAGAGACAAATTTATAGAGATTAATATAATGACTGTGCCTTCTCCGTATATTCACAAAAATCTTTTGTATGCACATCAAAATATTAATCTGTTTAAAACATACAGTGTTATCTAACCATAATGTAAATACTAGGAACAAACACTAAGTTTTTGTTCGTACAACCAGGCTCCAAAAAATAGGTGGCTCGTTTAGATGCCAATGTATACATTTTTATAATAAACTTCCTAGCCATATTGAAGAACTAAGCCTAAATAAATTCAAATGTTTTATAAAACGGAAACTGCCAGAAAGCCTTTTATACGGATAAAAACTTTATTGAGGACAAACATTTTTGCCCCCCTTTTGCCTCCCTTAAAGCTCTAAAAAAATCAAGCTTCAAGTGAACGTAATAAAAAAATACGGCGATATAAGCGACATTATGAGTGATTAGTGATTTTATTTAATTTTCCAAAACTGTATCTTTTATAATAGTAACGTGTGGAAACGTAGTGGATTGTACATTTACTTATAGCATACTCTGTATCTAGATTTAATATACAATGCACGAATGTTTGTCTTCCCAAATAAAATAAAATAAAATAAAATTATTGCGACATATTTCGATACTCGCAAATGAATCAAAACCTATAGGGTACTTCCCGTTGACCTAGAATCATGAACTTTGGCAAGAAGCAAGCTTACAGCACAAGTATAGGATAAAGTCCGAAAATTGCAAATTTGTAGTTTTATCACATAAAAAAAAAATGCGAATATCTCGCACATAAATCAAAACCTATAGGGTACTTTCCATTGACCTAGAATCCTGAAATTTGGGCAGAAGCAAGGTCTCACAGCACAGCACAAGTAAAGGAAAAAGTCCGAAAATTGTTAATTTGTAGTTTTATAACATAAAAAAAAAAATTTGGCGATTTCAAACCTACATTTTTAGTTGGAAAATTGACCGTGGCGTATATCGATGTATGGGAGAACATGTTTTTCAACTACAATATTAAGTTTATTTTAGGGATAAATTCATCCTAACTACGGAACCCTTCATTTTGCGTGGTCTGACACACACTTGGCCGGTTTTTTTTAGTTTTTACAAAGTTCCCTCGAAGGGGGATTGGGGGATGGCAAAGTTTGTATAGAAGAATTTTAACGCGCAGTGCGATTAACTCGAAACTCAATATTTAAACTTAAAACCAAAAATATAGAATAACGTGTACCTATCAGGGTTTAAAAACTTACCCCTTTTTTTTTTTTTGGATGGGAAATTATCCAATAACTTCTCCCTCTCTGGGCGGAGTGGGAGGGCGTGTCAGACTTTTACTGACTAAAACCCACCCGTGTTCCTTCCGTTGCCTGTGTGCCAGGGCCACGATATCCCTTTCGGACAAACTCGCAACCCTGGCAGGCATTGGTCCTAACGGACCCCGTCTGTTGGTGCTGACATCTCTTTGAGGCGCGCGTGGAACACAACGCGCCGTCGACCCGGGCCTGGTCCTTATCGGACGGCGAGCTACCCGTCTCTCACCGTCCACAGGCCTACCAAAAACCTACCCCTAAAGCGCTGAAAAGGGGTAGTCAAAAAGAAAACCGTGACTGACTGGTCTATCAACACACAGCTCAAACCGCTGAACTGATTGGGCTGAAATTTAGCACATAGATAGTTATTATGACGTAGGCATCCGCTAAGAAGGAGTTTTAGGAAATTTGACCTTTAAGGGGGTGGAAGGGCCCGATTTTGTTTTTATGAAAAATTGTATTTTTCGAGTTAATAAACCTGAAACTTGGCATGAATAATTACTTATGTAAATTATAAAGTTTGTATTTTTTTGTTTTTTTTAACTACCCCTTAATATTTAAAGTTTATATAGAAGAATTTTACCGCGCGGACCGATTAACTCGATACTCAGTATTTACTTCAAAATAAAAATTAAGTATAACATGTATCAGGGTTTTTCGAAAGTTTACCCCTAACGGGGTGAAAAGGGGTAGTCAATTTTATAAGGGAGGATTTTACTGAATTGTATTTACAAAAGGTATTGCATTTACCAACTAGTAACGTCTCTCTGCTTTACTAATACCTACGTAAACTGAACGTATATATAATGCTACGATCTATGAAGCTCGTTCTCCAAACGATAGCCTACGTTATTGTGGTCTGAAGTAGACGGAAAAAAGGAAGTGATGAAGTAGGTACAGTTTCTGTTGTGCCTGTATTTGGTTCAAACAACACACTTTGAGGTTATCGAACACAAATATCTCGAGTCTGGACACACTCATGGAGGTCGACAGTATGCACAGTGCAATAGAAAATCAGATGTGCCTTATGCCAGTTTGTTCGATGATCGACCTGTGTAATGTTAGGTATAAGATTAGCAAGATCAAACAGAACAGTAAAGAAAAAGCCGGGAACTAAGAAACTTTACGAACCCATAGTAATGAATTACACAAAGATTTTAGACCTGAAGAATTTGAGAAATAGCTTGATGGTAAATAGACCTATTGGCTCAGAGGAGAAAAAATGCAATGGCTCAAAATAAAATGTTTTAGGTTTGAGAAAAGCGACCTAACATTGTTCTGTTTAGTTAGGAATACCGTATCCGATTATAAAGAACTTACATAAACTGCTTCCCATGGGGGTAGGCAGAAACTATAGGATGCCACCTGTTACGCTCCTTACATACTTCTTTTTAGTCGGCTACATTCATAAATCTGGTCATACACGCACGCCGGTTGCGAGTACTACGCACCTGACGTTTCTGAAGAACATTACCAATTAGGTCACTATAATGTCCTCCTAGGGCGTTACCACTCACCTCTGCTTTGTAAATACCTTTTGTTAGTCGCCTTTCACTCATTCTCTCAACATGACCAAACCATCTAAGCATACTCTTTTCAATTTCTGTCACTACATAAAAAAAAAAAAACTGCACCGTTGCCTTATCACATAACTTTTCAGACTATCATTCATAGTAACGCCAGACATGCTTCGCAAGGAACGCATTTCCACAGCATTTATTCGACTTTCATGCTTCTTTGCCACACCCCGCATTCACTCATCATAAAGAACTTGATCTTTAAAAAAATAAAACAACTGAAACTAACTCAAACAGTAAGACTGCGAAAGCAAACAAATGTCGTAGAAACAAACAATGAATTTAATTGTAGCACTTACATTAAAAAAAAAGCCTATTGCAAAAAGCTCCCTATCACCAAAGCAAAGAATAAAGATTTACTAAAAATGTGCACTGACAAAATAATTCCTTCTGAACTGCACCATTGGTACCAGAATTTGCCAGATAGTGAAGGTCAAGACATTCCTGAAGAAGAAAACTCGGATGAAGATTTGTAGACAATTATTCTTCATGTGAGTTCTGTTCGTCTTAATCGTTTATTTTTGACTGATTTACCAAACAAAGGTTTGATTTTTAAATTAATCTATAGATTGTTTTTAGTTCTAAGGATTTATTTTATGTTTTTTTAATGATAAATATTATTTTGTTAACTTTCGAAACTGATTCATACATTATTTATATTAAAAAAGTACGTATTTCTTAAAATATACCAGTATTTTAAGAAATACTTCATCCAGACCTCGACCAAAGGCCCAATGGCAAGAAGTCATTACTTTATATAATTATATATATGTTTTTTTAAACATTTACTTGTTAATATTTAAAATAATTACTTTTTTTATCCTCTATTAAAAAGAACCAGGCTCTTCATAATTAATTACAATCTAACCTATAAGACTAATAAGTAATTTGAATCTAACTTAATTTGCTACGTGATAATTATTTTAAAACTTGGAATAGTGTTGATAGTACTTTACACAAGTCTGTTCCACTTTCTTAGAGTCTGATATAATAATATAAACACTTTGTTCATGTGTTATGTCAATATGTGTGTCATTGTCACTATTATGTCTGCACTTTTCACACTACACTAACTCAAAAGGTTTTGAGTATAATCATATTGATATCTAAGATGTTATAGGAAAAACAATATAACTAAAACTAAAAGTGGCTTAATTCATAGTTTTGTATTTGTCAGTCAATGAGTTCTTGCAGTAAACTGACGAATTATTGTTGTTTTTAAATTAATTTAATTACTTACCTACTAATCAGTTTAAAATGGAATACAATCAGTTTTCCTTGTGTTACGACCCGCCGAACTAAAATCAAAGTATTCTCGGCCCTTGACTTCAAAAAGGTTGAAAACCCCTGATTTAAATGAATACCTACTTTAAAAGATATGACTTATTCAAAATTACGCGTGACAATATTACGAGTATTATGGTTGACGGCGCGCGGCGGTACTGCGCTAGCAATAGTCAAGGAAAGGGTCATCGGCTCTTTTTTTTTTTTTGAGTCAATAACCCTTTCCTTGACTATTGTGCTACGACAGAAAAAACGGCTAAACAGATTTGGATGAAATTTGGCACGCAGGTAGACTTAATCACCTGGATTATAGATACTTTAATACCGGTAGTACGTGTTCGTGGGATAATTTCCGAACTCCACGCAGGCCAAGGCGCGGGAATAAACTAGTTAAAAATAAAGTTAGAATTGAGTTTGTTAGAAGTGACAGGAAATATCTCTATGAGAGAATTTTCTTTTACAAGTTTACTAGTCAGAGTTCAGACGATATAATCTAAACTTGGACTAAACTATTCCATTCGAATGGCGAATTTGATTAACAACTATTGATCGCAAATATCGCAATTATGATCTACAAAAGAATTCAAAGATTAATTGTCTAACCAGTGATACCAATACCTATATTTTTATTCTTCAGATAAATAATAAATGGAAATAATGATGCTATTACATTGTCAAAAATTAAATAAATATCAATGTCAATTAACTTACAATTTATCATTATGGAATTCGTCAATAGTATAATAAAAAAATTCCAATAAAAAAAAAAACAACAATCAAAAAATCAATCAATCAATTTGATTTTTTTTCGGATTATCTAAAGTACTACATACATCTTTTTTAATACAGTTGCTCAAAAAGTGGTGCATTGCAGGGACGTATAGCATTCGGGATGTGGGCTATTACATACTAGTGCTTTTTTTTACCTTTCCCGAACTCGTGCGTCTCTTTCCCAACTGTCAAAATAATGTCTATTAAAAAGAAAAACCAACCATGAAGTTTTTACTAAAGAGTTTTTGTGATTCATACAAATACGTATATTTCTAAAAAGAAGCTACTAATTTATTTCAATATCAGATTTAATGATTTATTTGAATGGTTAGGTTAGGTTTCATTTCATTTCATCTCATTAAATTTCATTTTCATTTCATCTCATTAAATTTCATTTTCATTTCATCTCATTAAATTTCATTTTCATTTCATATCAATAAAAAAAAAATACTGAAGACTAAGCTGTATGGATAATTCCCTTTGCCTACCAAAATGGGTGAAGAAAAAAAAAACTGTTTATATTCTACGGTTGGCGCCATTTTTCAGAAATTTTCTTTGCGAGTTTAGTTGTTTGTTGCACAAAATGAGTAATTTCGACCCTATTTTTTTTGGATTAACACTACCGAAACTGGAATTGCACAAAATGCTTCGGAGAACATTTTACCGGAAAAGTCAAAAAGTCGTTACATATCTACATACGTCGAATTTATTGCGTGGAGAGAAGAGAAAAAAGCAAATAGGTTTCCAGAAAATGTTATGTTGGCATACTTCTCCGAACTCTCAGCAAAATTAAAACCGTCTACGTTATGGTCGAGGTTTTCAATGATAAAAAGTATGCTGAAAATAAGGAACAACGTGGATATAAGTGAATACCCAAAATTAAATGCTTTCTTAAAACGACAATCAGACAGTTTTACAAGTAAAAATTCGAAAATATTAACATCCAATGAAGTGGAAAGGTTTTTGAACGAAGCTCCCGATGATCGTTATTTAGCCACAAAGGTAATTTATTAATAGATAAGATTCCGAACACAAAAAATAAGATACCGAGAAGCTTTGTTGTTGAAGGAGATTTTCTTAGAATAGTGCAAAAATATATGAATCAGCGGTCCCAAAAAGGAAAAACCGACCGTTTTTTTCAAAATTACCAGAAAGGGAAGTGTACAGCTCAAGCAATCGGGATAAACAAATTTGGTAATATGCCAAAAGAAATAGCTACGTTTCTTGGTCTGCCGGATGCTGGGTATTACACTGGGCACAGCTTCAGGAGGACCTCTGCTACATTATTGGCAGATTAAGGAGCCAATTTGACGTCCTTAAAGCGACTAGGAGGTTGGAAATCAGACAAAGTTGCAGAAAGCTATGTTGGTGATTCATTAAACAACAAACTAGAAACTGGGAAAAAAATCACGCAATCCATTAATTTAAGGTCCAGTCCGTCTCCTTCACATGTTGAAGAGAACGTTCGTCCATCTACCTTCGTTGATAATGATAATTCATCAGATCCAATTCCATCAACTAGCAAACGCCATTGTCTGACAAATATACATGAACAATCATACGAAATTAAAAAATAGTTTGTCTCAAACAGTAAATATGCAACCTAAAACTTCCCCAGTTAGTTTAAAAAACTGTGCCAATTTCAATGTACATGTGTACTATAACTTTTATAAGAAATAAATGATTAGTTAGTTGAGTTTATTGTGTTTTTATTATTTTATTAAATTGCTTCATTTTTTCGCAACTGTATTAAAAATAGTCATTCAGTACACCTGCGGAACCGTCATTGCAACTTGTTCCGACTGTCAACCCTCGCCTTCGGCTGCGCCTCGGCTCGGGTAGACATTTGTCGTAACTCTTTGCAATGACAGCCTTTCCGCACTTGTAATGAAATATACTATTATGTGGTACTGTGTTGAATGTTACAATAAAATAACTTGTTATATATTGCAATTAACCGTTGAGCCCCTGACGTAACAAACGTCAGAATCGCTCATGCCCCGGCTTATCTTAATGGCGTGACATGTTTATGACAGCGGCCGGCGGCACGCACAAAAAAAGGTTTCAATAAGTTTCTAAGGACTTAAGATCTTTTGTGTAAATTGAGTCGGCTTCGTAATTAGACAGGCCGTAATAAACAATTGGAACGATGGATCTGGAAAGTGTATTGTTTTTCAAAAAAAAATATGATTTCAGATAACAGCTGTAATTGTTTTGTGTCCTATGTTATGTCTATTTCTGATAAAATGACTGTTTCAATTTACACGAAATTTTGCACGTTACATTATAAATAGATAAGTAATCTAACAACAGCGTTTTTTAGAGAGTTCTACGTAAAATTTGCGTAATAATAAATCCCAAACATCACAGTGCATGGGGCCGCCATTAGACGTATGATTTTTCGAAACATTTCATATGTGTGTCGGATCGTCAATTGTTCTTTAAGTTGGCATATCGTATTTTGTCTCTGGAAATGTTTTGTTTTGTAGAATATCTACCAAGGCTAATTGCGTAACACACTATCAGTAGGAATCGGTTTCAATTTGACAGTTCAACAACATTCATTGCGTTATTTACGTTGTTGAGCAGACAATTTTTTCTAACATAGTATGAAGCAATGGATTAGCAATATACTTCAAAATCATTCCGATTCCGATTCAAACTGCGTTACGCAATTAGGGTACAGGCCCGACGAGTAAACCCGCCACAAACAGTATTAGACTTAATCTTAGTAGAAATTCAGCTGTTGGCGTGAGTTTGGCAACGCACCAGTGCGTTTGAAGGGTGCTGGACACCCAACGCTACGGTGCGTTTTGACGGTTTAAATGGTATGAGAGAAAATTTAAAACACATATTAAAAGTACACTTTGTAAACAAGCATATTACAAGATAGAGAATTATATCCAGGATAGGAATGCTTGAAAACATGCTGGTCCAGCTCCACAGGACAATCTAGAGTCTAGACAAAATCAAACTGGTTGCTATTGTAATTGTACCTATAATTTGCTATTTTTATGATATTGATTTTACATTCTGTGATGACTCACACACTGACATATTACTTTAACATTTTTAGGAAAACATATACTTTTAGGATGTTTGTAAATATGTGAGCACCATGTATCTATCTCATAATTAAGTTATTTTTTATTGCTTAGTTTTTAATTCTACTTACCTATTATGGTATAGTAATTTTATTCTAGGTGGATCGTCTTCACATATAATCATATAATTAAAGTACTGAAACAAAATATTGCAAAACATTTTAATAAAGTAACGATGGAGTTACTTGCCCATTCTTCTCCATACGAAACTACCTTACATTTTGACGTTCAAAAGTGCCTCTTATGTGCCTATTTAAAATAAATAATTTGACTTTGACTTATAAATAAGCTGGAAATTAACACATTTAGTACATTAGTTACCCTCGTGTTTCAATCACTTGTCTGAGAGTAATCTATCCCACGTTGCATGTCTCCCACACTGCTACTTATGAATGGAGCACATGACGTCACTCAACGTGCGCCAGGCGGCGCTCGCCAATGATTTCGATGATGGATGGCTGGCAGCCGCAGCCGCCCCCGCAGCGCAGGCAATGAACCGAGCACATCATGAACACGCCCCAGCTGTCCGCTACATCTGCACTGGTCACAACAATCTGAATATAAACACTGGTACACTTGACCTTGTCCTCTTGCCTCACTAGCGGATATTTGTTTCGTTCGCTAAAACTAGCAAGTTTAGCCATTTCAACCGTGGACGGCATGTTCGTTGAATGACAGTTGTGTCCACCTGATGGAAGTCTATGTAACATCAAGTGCTTGGTGATGCGTCGTCTTGTTTGATGTGGCTGTAATTTTATAGACCGACTCGCCTACGGGCTCTATGGCGGTAAGCTGTATTTGTTGAACATGGGCCTCTACAGGCTACAGACGTGCGTGGGTTAAATTACAAGAACTTATTACTGAGTGGTGCTATTAGCGTTAATGATGCCATGCTATCCGTATATCTTCACACAGCTAGCTTAAAAGGCGGCGTTGCAGAGCACCTACTGAACAATCTCTGCTGAATCGGTTAACACTCATGATCGCATATATACAACACATAGTTGATCGAGCGAGTGAAGCGTCTCTGCTTCAAGTTGCAAAATTTGCTTTTTCTCTATCAGTTTGTCGCTACTCCTCTACGGGTCGTATTTTACGATCGATCTAGACGAAACCTGGGAGTCTACCCCGAACATAAATCTGAAGTATCGGCCGAAGGTTCGGTCGTTTCTTTACTACGGCTAACTATCGCTTACTACGGCGAAAAAAAAAGACAGTCTAAGAGATAAGCCAAAGTCAATACTGTGACTTGAAGTCGGGTAAGGACTCAAAGTCAAAAAGGAAACTTTTGGGAAATTAAAACAGCCGAACATTCGGCCAATACTTCGGTTTAGCGCTTCGGAGTTGAGACCCCCTGGTATACAGGTTTTACAACTTTATAGATTTTTGTCTCGTCGCGAATTTTTGATTGGAGGAGTACGTCCTCCAAAAAGGGACAAATACTAGGCTAAAAGGAGGCTACTGATATCTCCACCCTATGAGATCCGATTTCGATTATTCTTTTTTTATTTGAAAGGTAGTAACGATGTTGGTTTCATACAAATTTGGTGAAGATCTGATGTGGATCTTCGGCGTGATGAGCAGAATAGCTCCTCAAAATGCAGTAAATTGCATTTTTTTTTCTGTCAGTGGAATCGGGCATTTAATTACTAGCTAGGGATTGATGGAGCACCTGGGACCACTTTCTCGTCACAAAACTAGGCTGCAGCGTTACCTGTGCCAACTAAAACCTATTTGTTATTTTTAGGGTTCCGTACCTCAAAAGTAAAATACGGAACCGTTAAAGAATCACTCGATAGCGATAAGACGGCGGGGTACCGCATAAGTAAGTCAGACCCTTCATTTGATTGACTATCTACATATTAATTTACTAGCATTTCTGACCAACTTGTTTCGATACGATCAAATTTTTGTTGCAAATCTACTTCCATTGGGTGTTAAATTGTTACGTGAGTTTGCAATCACCCTATTTTAGCTATTTAGTTATTCCTTTAAACTTAGGGTCAGCTCACACCGAGACGAGACGGACGTGACGATATTGGAAGAGGCCAGTGATTTCACGCTGCGCCGCGCGCCGCCGCGAGATGCATAGTAAAGTCGTTGACAACACGACGCCTCGCTGCGCAGCGAGACGCCGCACAGTGGGCCCATACTGAAAATTAGTGGACTTAGGCAACAAAGTTCCTATATCGATGCGATTTTTTTTTTATATGACGTGTACGTGCGTATTCCTGACAACTTTTATTCTTATAAAATTTCTTCTAAAGTTGATAGTTTGTCTTGAAAAAAATTAATTAGATTTTTTTGTATGGAGCGAATCACGTTTAATTTTTTTTCTTCAATTGTACTAATACGTTGAGTGTGTGGCGTGAGTATATGATAGCTAGGGTCATTCTCTATCCATGAAAAAAAAATCAGCGCCGGCCATCTGCGGCAGCGCGAGTAATCATTCGGTAAAAAAAAAATGATTTGGAAGAATTTTTTTGTCATTTAAAATAAATTCAAAGCATATTTTTTGCCTCATTTGGCTGTTTTCACCTTCTTTTTAGTTAAATAAATAGTTTTAATAGCGCATACGTACTTATAACTAGTAATTCTGGTAGAGATTTAGTTATTATTGCATGTTATCGGTAGCACCTGCATTGTGATTGATGACTCATTTGTTTGTGCACTCGGCTAAGCGCATAACTAATGAGTCATCGAAAAATGCTCGTCTCTGATTGGCTGAATAATTTTCACTCACTGTTATGTCCACTACTTGAGTAATTAACACTAACTATAAATATAAAGACATTCATTAAGTCCATCTAGTTTATTTACATTAGAACTATGGCTGGATTTTGTACCAACCTAGATCTTTTTGTGAAATTAAGAAGTGGCGGTGATCTGAAAAATCATATGTTTCTGTATGAAAGTATCATTTCTGTCTTAACTACCGAAGTTTCTGAAGAAGACAAGAACCGAATCAAGGAGTTCTGTCGACTTTTTTGTGTAAATTTAAATAAAAAGTGGATAGAGTCAAGTAGAAATCAAAAAACTTTTATGAATCGTGTAATTAATCGCAAGTGGTTGGAAAAAAACATCAACTGGCCTGTTTGTGACAGTGTTGATCTGAGAAGTGTGATGGGCTTTTCGGACGCAGCCTTATCTGAGCTTGTGGATATAGATTGCCATGTTCGTACTCTTGCAGTATGTACTGCGGAAGCGGGAACATCTACAGAAAAGGAGCACAGAAAACCGTTCGAAGAGTTAAGTAATAAGCAAAAGAAAAGACGTTCTACTTCCATAGTAGAAGAAAATTCCGAGGAAGAGTTGCAGCACTGGTACATAACAAAATTGAAAGACAACGGCAAAACGAATCTGGCAAAAGTGATCGAATACCTTTCCAGTAATCCAGATGCGCTGACTATTCAAAAAGCAGAGCTTAATTACTGTCTCTGAAGATAAGTGTTTAGCTCTTTATACATCAGTTGCGCTCTCGAAATGGAAGTACTTAGCTCTTCGACAATTTCTGAAAGAAGAAAACTGTGCTGCCTTTCCATCTTATCCAAAGCTTGTAAATGCCAAGAAAAGATGTTACCCACCACAAGAGAGTATGGAGATTACCGAAAACGGAGCTCACATTAAATTGCAAGCGCTATTGGACCACACTGTGGAGAGGATATTACTTGATATAAATACTGTTGATAGGTCTCAAAATGAAGAACTCAAGTTGACCTGGAAATGGGGACTTGATGGTTCTTCGTCGCAGAGTAACTATAAACAGAAAACGTCAAACACAGCTACAGAGTTCGATGATTCATCAGTAGTCATGATAAGCATCGTCCCTCTTCGGCTAGTATCTACTAGGCCATCATCTGGGAATGAAAATCTAGTTTGGGAGAACCTTGCTCAACTCTGTACTGTCGACCAGTGAAGTTCACTTTCACTTCGGAGACAGCTGACTTTATAAAGTCTGAAGAGTCTGAGATGAAAAAACAAATTGATGAACGAATATCTACACAGTGTGGAAATATTATTGTATCACATGAATTGCATATGACCATGATTGATGGAAAAGTGGCCAATATTATTGCTGGAGTACCATCATATGCAACGTGTCCCATTTGCTTGGCAAAACCGAGTGAGATGAATAATTTAGACGCTTTGACTTCTAAACCACTTCGTGAAGAAATTTACAAACAAGGAATTTCTTCACTGCATATGAAGATTCGGTGTATGGAATGTCTTCTCCATATATCTTATAATCCGGATTTTCAACGATGTACTGCTCGCGGCGAACATAAGGCTTTGAAACAAGCTAAAAAAAATACCACACAGCAAGAGTTTCGTGAGCAAACTGGAATGCTGATTGATATAGTCAAACAGGTATGTATTTAATTTTCGCTCTCTTTATGTTGTTTGTGAATTATATCTCTATGTATTGTATATTACAGTATTGTTTTCCCATTTTAGGGTTTTGGAACTACAAACGACGGGAATACAGCGAGGCGCTTTTTCCAAGATTACAAAAGATCTTCCAGAATAACGGGAATTGACGAAAATCTGATTTTCAGATTTTCCGTTATTCTACAAGCCATATCATCAGGCAAAAACATTGACTGTGAAAAATTTAGAAGATACTGTAGAGAAACAGCTGATGTGTACGTGCAACACTATTCGTGGTACTACATGCCAGTTAGTGTACATAAACTTCTAATGCACGGTGCGGACATCTGTAACCACTTTGGTGTTTTGCCAATCGGTAAGTAAAAAATAAATATAGTTTGATGTATTATTTGACTCGATTGCGTTTTGAAATTAAAATGTATGTACTTATTCGTTTTAGGTACCTTATCTGAAGAAGCTTCGGAAGCCCGTAATAAGGACTTCAGAAACGTCAGGGAGAGGCACACTCGGAAAACGGGGAGAATAGCAACAAACGAAGATATCCTCCATGGACTTCTAATAAGCTCTGATCCCCACATATCCTACATAAGGCCTAAAATAATGAAACAGGTTCATAATGAGTTGTTGCCTGAAGCAACTCAGTTGTTACAGACTACTGAGCCTCCCTGTGACAGTGAAATTATGGAGGAAGAAGAATGCCTCATAGCAGAGTCCGAAAATTTTCCGGACCCACTAGCACTTCTGGAACAAGAAATAATGTGATCCGGCTCTAAATTATTCCCACAAAGGCCCATCAGGGTTAGGAATATGACAAACAGCCCTTTTCAGGGCTACAATTTCTTCACAGTTTCATATTGATCATACGTACGATAACTTATACTATAATAATATACATACAGTTGATTATGTAGGTAATTATCAACGACTTGCCCGTACAAATTTAAATTATTTCACCTATCATTAACAAAATTAGTATAACCTGAAACATTACGATATATTTATTCAACAATAGATAACGTGCAGTTAAAAAATAACACAGCCAATCAGAGACGAGCATTTTTCGATGACTCATTAGTTATGCGCGCACAAACAAATGAGTCATCAATCACAATGCAGAGCACCTGCATTGTGATTGATGACTCATTTGTACCGATAACATGCAATAATAACTAAATCTCTACCAGAATTACTAGTTCTAAGTACGTATGCGCTATTAAAACTATTTATTTAACTAAAAAGAAGGTGAAAACAGCCAAATGAGACAAAAAATATGCTTTGAATTTATTTTAAATGACAAAAAAATTCTTCCAAATTATTATTTTTTTACCGAATGATTACTCGCGCTGCCGCAGATGGCCGGCGCTGTTTTTTTTTTCGTGGATAGAGAATGACCCTAGCTATCATATACTCACGCCACACACTCAACATATTAGTACAATTGAAGAAAAAAAATTAAACGTGATTCGCTCCATACAAAAAAATCTAATTAATTTTTTTCAAGACAAACTATCAACTTTAGAAGAAATTTTATAAGAATAAAAGTTGTCAGGAATAATATAACACGTCATATAAAAAAAAAATCGCATCGATATAGGAACTTTGTTGCCTAAGTCCACTAATTTTCAGTATGGGCCCACTGTGCGCCGCGCGGCGCAGGGGAACGTGTCTACATTCGCCACGTACTCCCACCCCGCCCCGCGTCCACCCGCAGTCTACCATTTGCAAGCGCATGAGAACGACGTACGGCTGCGCCTCCGGGTGTCGCCCGGCGCAGCGCGGCGCGCGATGTGTCGCATTACGCCACGAGGCGTAGTGCTGCAAGCTGTAACGTATTCTAAGTTCTCACAATGAAATGTGTGTCTTTTCGTGTAGAAAATAAAGTTATATTTTGAGTCGCTCTTTTAAAGTGTGCGCGCAGCGTCGCGTCGCGTCGCGTCTCGGTCTAAGCTGACCCTTAGACTTAGGCGGTACCCCGCCGCGACATTATAGCGCCATTTCAATGAGCAAACCGTATCGTGCCACCCATCAATTTCTAAAATTAAAATATACATATATAGGTATTACTCAATTGAATTTGATGGCTCAAGGATAGCCATTATTTTTGACTTTTTAAATGTTCGCTTTTCTTTTTTGCGTTGGGGTTTTTTTAAATTTTAAATTAAATTGTTTGTTTAACATTTTTAAACTTTGTAACAAAAGAAGTTATGATAAGTACAATGTTTCTCCTAAATCATCTTTAATCTTAATAGCAATAGTTACTTACCTGCCTGACCTGTATTTTGGTGCGTTTTCAGCGAGCTCGAGTCCTGTTTGGTAGTCGTAATTCCTGGTTTTTACATACTTTTTGGTCGAAAAACACGTTTTTTGACCGTTCGTCGCGACGCGTTCGTCGACGATAAGCCCTGACGAAGCGAGTTGGACCGTTTGCTTGAGCTTATCGAGATCATCTTTGGTCTCAGTGCTGATTATGAGTCCTCCTTTTCCGATTTTGCGTACGCCTCGTACTTTCAGCTTCATTTCTCCAGGGCATATGATTTTTGGCCGAAGTTCTTGGGTTCGTAAATGGTTTTGGAGTTATCACAGGGATAAATCGCCACAGCTGTTATAGAACCTACTGGCTTGGCACGCGACGATGGGAAGAGACCAGACGGAATGACCATAATGTCTTGGAAGTTAGGTCAGCCTTTGGTATGGGATGCAACATGTGTCGACACCCTTGCGCCATCCCATCTTCCTAGCACGGCGAGCTGTGCTGGGGCGGCTGCTGCAGGTGCAGAAAACCTCAAACGGCGAAAATATTCCAATCTTATTGGGAGTTATATGTTCGAGCCGTTTGGGGTTGAAACACTAGGGCCATCTGGTCCAAGTGCCCACTTGATTTTTCAAGATATCGCCAAGCGGTTGGTCGACTCTTCACGTGACCAGAGGGCTGGTCTATTTTTCGGGCAAAGAATCAGCATCGCCATACAACGTGGCAATGCTGCCAGCCTTTTGGGCAACGAATTTTTTGATGCCCTATGATTCTATCCCCCTCCTTTTTTAGGGTTCCGTACCCAAAGGGTAAAACGGGAACCCTATTACTAAGGTTTCGCCGTCTGTCTGTCCGTCTGTCACCAGGCTGTATCTCATGATCCGTGATAGCTTACAGACCGACAGACAGATCCGTGATACTTAACAGAAATACATCATCTGTGAAAATTTCAACTGTCTAGTTGAAATTTTCACAGATGATGTATTTCTGTTGCCGCTATAGCAACAAATACTAAAAACCAGAATAACATAAATATTTAAGGGGGTTCCCATACAACAAACGTGATTTTTTTGCTCGATATTGATAACGGTAACAGGTAGACACTTGAAATATTCACAGAATATTTAGTTATATATCCACGTTAAAAATCAATAATTAAATTAAAATAAAACAAATATTTAAGGGGGGCTCCCATACACCAAACGTGATTTTTTTGCCGTTTTTATAGATAATGGGACGGAACCCTTCATGCGCGAGTCCGATTCGCACTTGGCCGGTTTTTATATATAATATATTGTTATTTTAAATCTGTTAGCGTAAATAAGTAGAACGTAGAACTTTAATGAATAAATTAAATTACTGAAATGAATCTTGTATGTTTATTTATATGTGTGTAGGTACCTAAATGGTTAAATAAATAAACAAAATTTAATTGTGGCAAAAAAGTTTGTGCTCGCTAGGTCAACTGTTTGCAGAAATACTAGGTAGTTTATAGGGACCCAGATATATTCCCCTTTTTAAAACAATCATTTGGAGAAATAAAACTGTCAGCCAGCCAGTAAAAGACAATTTACGATTATAATAAAACTTTTTACAAAAAAAAAAACAACCGACTTCCAAAAAAAAACACTACAAAGTGAAAAATAACTTTAACTTCGGAAGTCGGTGTCTTTGAATCTGTATTTTAGTTTTTGCCACCGACTCCTGAAGTTAAAGTTATTTTTCACTTTGTAGTGTTTTTTTTGAAAGTCGGTTGTTTTTTTGTTGTAAAAAGTTTTTTATTTTTCACTTTTTAGTGGGTCACTTTTTAATTTATCTACAATAGCCTAATGTCAAATGCTTATCAACTTTTACAAAATATTGTTTTTCCCGATGTAGGGGCGTTAATTGTTGAGTAGTAGAGGGTATCAGTTCTCCTGGTAAGAACCAGGAGAACTGATGGTGACTTCACCATATGCATTTTGACGAGCATAAATTGCTTATCAACCATATTACAGTGCCTTATCGAATCGCAACGGTGAAATACTTATTATTAAATAGTTCCGGTGGCCATCTGTGGTCTTCATCATCAGTTCCACTTCACCAAATAGTGCTTTCCGAGAGCAAATGCACGAGTTACTATAAAAAAATACTCAAATCGCTATAGGTATGCCTATAAAATTTGAGGATTTCCCTCGATTTCCATGGGATCCCCTCATCAGATTTTGATTTAGAGGCAATGGGACCACCTCAGAAGCATACCCTTCCAAACAAAAAAATTTTTTTCAAAATCCGTCCACAATTGACGGAGTAATCGGTGAACATACATATAAAAAAAAACGTACTGCCGAACATATAACCTCTTCCTTTTTGGAAGTCGGTTAGAAATACAAGTTTGTTTGGCGCTCACTCGCTCACAACGCTCATATAGCTGGCACCGCTCACACAGTTCGCATCACTCAGTGGGTTCTTGTTACACTTCCACAGATAAACCATCGGTGCGTATAAAGAACCGCGGTGGAGAGTTTCGCTTGTGCCGCGTTCCGATGCGGACGCGTTTTCTTTGTTTCGATTAGCGCAGCGCAAGCTGTCACTCGTAATTTACCCGCCATGAGTAATGAACAAGTGGCGAATGAGCTGCTGGCGTTCCTGCAGCAGAAGCTAGATGTGATGGATGAGGTGTCTGCTGTCCAGATCTGCGCATCGAACTTCAGCGAGGATGTTGTTGTTCAGTGTACTGAATAAGCGCGACCAGATGGTGTCCCGCCGGTGTGACGGGACTAAGAGGAGCCTGCAGGATATAATCACGCTGTTCAAGGAGACCGATCCTGACGACGTGCCAACGTTCGTGGCGAAGGAGCTACACAAGCTTCCTCCTATCACCTTCGACCACGTCGATGTAACGAGCCTTCTGAAGCACATTGTCTTTCTGAGGGATGTCCGCCTCGAGGATGTGCTAGCGAAATAAGATGCATCCCAAAACACTGGCTGATTTGCGTAAAGGAGTTAGCGAGTTGCGCAACAGTGTGGCGGTAATTAGGTCACCTGCAGATGCGTCAAACGTGAACCCGGCCGGGCTCGATATATCGTCGTCGAATTCCGCGTCAGCAGTTTCGTCGCCAGCGCATCCGTCGATTGCGGAGCTTGCAGAGTGCCCCACTGCAGCCGGCGCACCCTGCAGCTCCGTGCTCGCCACGGTGGCTCCGCCTCGCAGCGCCGCCCGAACCCCTCGCCCCATCCCACTACCAGTGTCTGCAGCCCAGGCGAAACCCCTACAAAAGGATTTCACTAGCGTCACCGCGAGTGCCCCTGGCGCTCCTAGTATCAAGCCCATACCAGAAAAGGCGCCGAATAGGGCTGATAATGATAACGGTTTCGTGACGGTGTAAAGAAGAAAGCGCCGATCGCGAATTAACAAGAACCGCTGCGGCAAAGCTCCTACTGAGCCCGAAGTGAGCCTACGTGCCTTTAAGCCGAACACACCGGTGTACATCTCCCGCCTGCAGTACACCGCTAAGGCGGAGGACATCGTGGAGTACGTGCACCAAAAGACGAGGTACATGCCGAGGGTGCAGTTACTGGAATCGCGCCGGAACGTCAACTTCAAAGCGTTCGTCGTGCGTGTACCGAACTGTTATCTGCCCCTCGTCATGGAAGAAGACTTTTGGCCGCAGGACGTGGTGTTCCGTCGCTTCCGCGGACAAATTCCACAGGACAGCACAAAGTCAATATAGTGCAAAGTGAAGTGCTACTAACATAGACTTAAGAATTCTTATTAACACAAGTTTTGTTTACATTACAATATGTATGTTTAGGTTAAGGTATTTTTCTATGGGCCTGAGTCGCCTGAAATAAACGAAATGTCGCGCGAGTCTGCACGAGCCTCATGAAATGAAAAATGAAATCATTTATTCTGTACATAGGATATCGCAATCACTTTAACACGTGTCACATGGTTTGTAAACCATTTATATTTTGTTAAGTACTTGGTACTTCTTGACGGGCCTACAATGGGCCATATCTATTAACACTGTAACTTGAAAACATTGTAAAACCCCTTTTTTTTTTTAAAGAGTTACCTTTTAGTTAGTTCCTTGCCGGCTCTTCTCCATAGGAAACAGCCAATTGGAACCGTGCACCTAGCTTCTGACGTTTCGTAAGTGCCTATGTAGGTTTATGTGAAATGAAATATTTTGATTTTGTCATATTAAAAAATAAAAATAAGCTAGATGTAGACGGCATTTTCTATCTGACTACCCCTGAGAAGAAATAGCGAAACAAACTCAGGGTCAAAGTCTCTTTTAAAGTTCAGGTCGACATAATCTTGGTCAGATCATGGTGAGGGCCATGTAGATCCGTGTCTGAAATGGTCTTTTGTTGAAAGAACGACATAAATTTGAGTGGACCTGTCCAATCAGAGCAAGCATTTGTCAGTAATCATGCGGCTCAACTCAAGACATAAGCAGCTCAACGACTCGACGAACAATACCAAAAAAAGGACATTTGGGTAGGCCGCAACAAGAGCTCAAAATAACAGACCATCATTAAAACTAACTGAGAAAACCGGCCAAGTGCGTGTAAGACTCGCGCACGAAGGGTTCCGTACCATTATCTATAAAAACCGGCCAAGTGCTAGTCTGGCTCGCGCACGAAGGGTTCCGTACCATTATCTATAAAAACCGGCCAAGTGCGAGTCGGAATCGCGCACGAAGGGTTCCGTACTAATATCTTTAAAAATAAAAACCGGCCAAGTGCGAGTCGGACTCGCGCACGAAGGGTTCCGTACCATTATCTTTTAAAATGGGAAAAAAATCAAGTTTGTTGTTTGGAAGCCCCCCTTAAATATTTATTTTATTTTTAAAGTGAATATATAACTAAATATTCTGTGAATATTTCAAGCGTCTACCTGTTGCCATTATCAATATCGAGCAAAAACGTGCAAAAAAAAAGCCTTTGTAGTATGGGAAGCCCTTAAATATTTATTTTATTCTGGTTTTTAGTATTTTTTGTTAGAGGCAACAGAAATACATCATCTGCGAAAATTTTAACTGTCTAACTATCACGGTTTATGAGATACAGCCTGGTGACAGACGGACAGACAGACAGACAGACAGACAGACGGACAGACAGACAGACGGCGGAGCCTTAGTAATAGGGTTCCCGTTTTACCCTTTGGGTACGGAACCCTAAAAAACGGCAAAAAATCACGTCGCTTGTATGTTTTTAGTATTTGTTGCTATAGCGGCAACAGAAATACATCACCTGTGAAAATTTCAACTGTCTAACTATCACGGTTCATGAGATACAGCCTCGTGACAGACGGACAGACAGACAGACGGCGGAGCCTTAGTAATAGGGTTCCCGTTTTACCCTTTGGGTAAACCTTAAAAAAGAAAAAAAAAGGAAAATATTTAAAACAAATTATCCACATAGTGCTCACATTCACAATAAATTAAAGTATTAGATATAATACTTTTCAAAGTAAATATTCATGTAATTTGGTATATTATAATATTCAGCAATGTCAATATGTCCAAAAAATTATATATCCTACTATAATGATGATTTAGCATAATAATTAAAATGTCAAGGTTTCCAGTTTTATCACAAGGCTAGCAGAGCGAGCAGCTCAATCCCAAGCTTTTTTGTCAAGAGCGTATACGCCGTACGGCGTTTCATACAAACTTTCAAGCCCTTGTTTTTCGAAACGACTGAACCGATTTTAATGAAACTTCATACGCATAAGCTGGATATAAAGGTCTAAAAAATTTGTTAAGAACATTTTCGAAAAATAGTGTTACAGCCAAATTAGACCGATTTTAAATTTTCCATAGAAACAGAGATTTCCAGTTATCTGTTTTTAAATAAGACATTTCGAAAATGTTCTGAATTAACTTTTTAGAACTTTGTAGGTATCCTGCTTATGTGTATGAAGTTTCATTAAAATTGGTTCAGTTATTTCGAAAAATAAGGGCTTGAAAGTTTGTATGAAATGCCGTACGGCGTATACGCTCTTATCAACCATTCTCCTCTGCGCGGCGCTTCCTTCCGCGATGGAAAGCGGAACTATGTTTTATTTATGCGGTACAAGCACGGACAATATAGTTTCATTCACGTAAAGTGAGCTTACGTGTTATTCTCTGCTTTCAGATAAATAAAACTCAGCACAATACGAACTTAAGAACAATTTTTTTTTGTTCCTCGTTCGTGATCGTCTTGTCATACTTTGGAACTATTTCCAAAGTCTGAAATGACGATCGCTTATGTGTGTCGACACTGTGTTTGCAATAAGGATACCTACTGCAACGAACAAGTGAGCATACAACAAGTGAGCATACAACAAGATAGAGATGTAGCGAGCGTAGGTCCGTAGGTAACGAGTGTTATTGTAATGTGGGCCTTGAGTACAGCTTGCGTCAGCGCGCAGAGGTCAGGGCAGGTGAAGCGACGCCGACGCCGAGGTGCGACACGCCGTGTTACTGTCAGCCCGCATCCAGCTGCAGAAGAACCACTGGCTCTACCACGAAAACAACTCTCCGTGTTTCTTACTGCCTAAAGTACCTACTTTATCAGATCAAACTTAGTACCACCACGCATATTATTATCATAGACATCGAACAAAACGTTTAGGGCACACCCAATTTTATACAATCTAAAAATAATGCTTTCAATAAAACTAAGCGTGAAAAGAAGAGACTGTCTGACCTTTTTTCTATTGCTTGGTAAGCGGGGGACGCTCCCCAGCAACCTTCTGCAGCTGTCTGTCCCGTGGTATAATAGAATGCGAGCTAGCACTGACTTGTTAATTGTTACGTCTCCGCGCGAGTTCGTTCGTTCACAAGCGCAATTTGATTTATTGTGTTACGGCAATTAGACAGGAAAACAAAAAATATGGTGATAATTATTTTTTAAACCCATGTGTCGCAATAGCGGGCAAATGTGGTTGTCATCCGGCTGCTAATGACATGTGTGGTACGTGTGTTTATTTGTCATCTGCGTTTAGTGGCGTGGATCGATGTGATCGTGATGGACTGTGTCTGTTGTTGCAGGACCCGTGCGTGTGCGCAGACTGTCGGTGAACAGTCCGTCGCCGCCACCTGCCAGGGAACTGATCAAACAGTAAGTGCCAGCAACATGAATAGAATATTTAATTGCTCAGAATGTAGGTATTTACAATAAGGTGGTTACAATAATATTAAAGAATCCTTGTACATTCTACCATTTTGGCATGCAAACATTGATGCAGGTCATCAACAAACACACAAACTTTAACAAAACTAAAATTTATCAGCAAGAAAGTTCGATACGGAGTAGTAACATTTATTTATCTTCTTTTTGAAAGATGTTACTGGTTCCTCTTTTATGGAATTAGGAATGTGGTTAAAATAACCGGTGCCATACCAAAGACACTTTTCCTTAACAAAGTAGTCCTATATCCACCGTTTTGGTATTGAGATCGCAAAGTCACATCTCGGTATCTGCTTTCCGATAAAGTTAAAAATAGATGTCGATTACATTTAACAAAAATAGCAATTTCTAAAATGTAAAGGCACGGAAATGTCAATAAGTTATGACTTTTAAAAATTGAAACACAGCTGTCAGTAACTTTCAAACCAAATATTGCTCGTAGGCAGCGTTTTTGGGCCTTAAAAATACTCTCTCTTTCGGTACAATTGCCCCAATATATAATACCAAACCTTAAAATGGAAACGACAAGACTATATAGTAGTACTGTTTTGATATTGACTTTTTTTTTAAGATTGTAAAGTGCATATGCTGATGCGCTAAGTTTTTTACGGATTGCTTCTGTCTGTGCCTTCCATGTCAGTTGACTGTCAATTAATATTCCTAGAAATTAACATAAATTAACATAAAACATCTACTCTGTCCACATTTTGACTATTATAATTAATATTTAGATCATTCATACGAAGTCTTTGGTAAAAATGCATTATCTTTGTTTTTTGTATATTTATTTGTAAGTTGTTACTATTTAGCCAATTTATTATTATTTTAATGGTATAGTTTATACCGTTTTCATAATTTTCATTATTGTCGCATAAATAAATATTTAAGGGGGCTCCCATACAACAAACGTGATATTTTTGCCATTTTTATAGATAATGGTACGGAACCCTTCGTGCGCGAGTCCGACTCGCACTTGGCCGGTTTTTTTATTTTGGTCGTTTTTGCTCGATATTGATAACGGTAACAGGTAGACACTTGAAATATTCACAGAATATTTAGTTATACATATATGCACTTTGAAAATCAATAATTAAATTAAAATAAAACAAATATTTAAGGGAGGCTCCCATACAAGAAACGTGATTTTTTTGCCGTCTTTATAGATAATGGTACGGAACCCTTCGTGCGCGAGTCCGACTCGCACTTGGCCGGTTTTTTAATGAAAGCGTCGCAGAAAAGCGCCAAGCCATCTCTTGAGTCTTAAGTCACATACTTTTGGACGACAGCGGTTTCTCTTGTTGCGAAGAGATCGACTTCGGGCACACCCCACCGTCAGAAAATTGCCTCCGTGGCTGACGGTAGCAGATCTCACTCGGGTACTGATCTTCCCCTTGATGGGCAATCTGTAATGCCGTTCAGGTTCCCTCGTAAGTGGAATGCTGTCATCATTATGTTGAATCGAACGGTCAATTGCAATAACCTGGTTGTTAGCTCCAGTAAGTTTAATGAACGAGTTGCGCCCTGATTCCAGATGTATGCCACCAGAGTCTTGTTGTCTGATTGTATTAGGATGTGGGCATTTCGTAGCAGTGCACCCTGGGACCTGATGACGGCAAAGACGGTATACATCTCCTTCATATTTGATTGCCAGGCTTTTTGGTTTGTAGCCCATTTGCCTGAAAGTATTGACAGCAAGAGCTGTACCCTGTGACAGTAAAGCCGGCCGCCAGAGGAAAATTTTGCATGCCCAACAAACTTTGAAGCTCTCTTAATGAGCAGCTGTCTCAGCTCAACATGTTTGTTAGACAGCTTCTTATACCTAGAACCTTCCGGGTGGACAAGGTTACTGATCTGAGTGTCCCAGACCAGCCCTAAGTATTCCAATTTGCATGTGGGCACGGTTACGGACTTCTGGTAATTTACATGCCAACCTAAAGATTCCAAGATGGCCAGCGTTTCCGCAGCTTCTGCCATAAGCTTGGATTTGTTCTGACAAGCCAGGAGCTAACCAATCGATTGTCTGAAGAAAGTCTACTACATATATCTGTGATATTAGATGAAAATGCTTTGTTGCTACATAAATATTTAGAGCCAAACAGCTTCTTTCAGCTTTTTTTTGGTTGCAAATTGGGCGCAATCCCCCATCTGATTTCTTTAATATGAACATTTTTGAGAAAAAGCCCGGGTCTAGGGTCAATGGTCTGTCTAAAATACCCTTACTTTCCAAGTCCTTGACCATTTGTGTGATTTCCGGGGAAACTTTCATGGCAAATTCTAAAAAATGACTAGTTGGGTATTTTAGAGGAGGTTTCTTCCTGAAGGGCAAGCGGTAACTGGCTATTGACTTTATAATAAACTGGCTTGCCCCTAGTTGAGCTCATTTTATAACCGACTTCCAAAAAAGGAGGAGGTTCTCAATTCGGCGGTATGTTTTTTTTTTTTTTTGTATGTTTGTTACGCGATTACTCCGTTAATTATGGACCGACTTTGAAAATTCTTCTTTTGTTTGAAAGGGTATACTACCGAGGTGGTCCCATTGCCACCAAATCAGAATCAGATGAGGGGATCCCATGGAAATCGAGGAAAATCCTCAAACTTTATAGGCAAACCTATAGCGATTTGGGTATTTTTTATAGTAAGTGCATTTGCTCTCGGAAAGCACCATTTGGTGGAGTGTAACTGATGATGGAGACCACATATGGCCATCGGAACAATATAATAATGAGGACCCCTCTTTAACGGGTTGCGATTAAGCAATTTATGCTGCTTACTATGCATATGGTGAGTGGCAGTAAGTTTTTCTTAATTATGTACAAAAATTCGTAGCCGACTACCTAACCAAATATAGTTATATTTTTAAAATTCATTCCCGCCCTAGGGATGGAAGCAGCGTTTGCCACCCGCTATTCAGATCAAACAAACACTACTTTCCGAGTATGAGAAATGAAAAAGAGTTTATGACATCCATCCTGAGGTCCCGGTGGAGGTCAGTGTTTGTAATGAACCAGGGCGCGTTGACTATGTCCCTGAGTACTTTGTTTTAAAATCGTTGTATAATTTGACGTTTGCTTTGGCTGGTGCAGTCCCGCAACTGAATACCGTAGGTCCCTACAGGCTTTAAAACTTGTTCTATAACAACAATTTGTTAGATATTGACAATGGAGACTGTCTACCAAGTAGCCAATACATTTTTTTGTATCTAATATCTTGTTCGGATCTTTTGTTTTAACATGCTCTTTCCAGCGCAGTTTTGCATCCAGGATCATGCCGAGATATTTAGCAGAAATTCCGTATTTTATTGGTTGATTATTCATGAACACCGGGAAGTATTGTGGCTTTTTATTGGTGAAGTCAATGTGGATAGACTTGCTTTCATTGAGTTTGATACGCCATATTGCAGTTCACTCATAGACACGGTTTACGGACTCTTGAACCTTTGCTATGGCTTCCTCGTGACTATTTCCAACAGCCACGATAGCTGTTTCGTCAGTAAAAGTTGCAATGTAATTATTTTCTAGCCCAGGGATATCGCAGGTGTATAGTAGAGATAGCACCAGAAAACTAAATTTAATGTATATTTTTAAGAATAGCAGTAGCAGGCGGCGATAGTTTCTGCCTACCCCCATGGGAAGAAGGCGTGAGTTTATGTATGTATGTATGTATTTTTAAGAATCTGAGACACAGCGCTGATGCTTCAACGATTTACATGGTCTACACTGCCCTATGTCAGTCCTTGTTAATTTATTGCATACCTGTATGGGGTGGAACCTATAAAACTCTCTTTCTGACGCTGGAAAGAGCGCAAAGGGCAAATCTAAAGGTGATATACTTTAAACCACGGTTTTACTCAACTGCCAAGATATATGTCGAATGTCAGGTTATGACTGTGAGGCAATTATATATTAAAAAAAACCGGTCAAGAGCGTTTCAGACTCGCGCACCGAGGGTCCGTACGTATATATGATGGTGATGATTTCTGAAAAACTGTGTTATTTAGAGACATCGTTTTATTTTTCCTGTAACCTTTTCATAAACTTCTATCACAGAATAATTTCAGATTTTTGTCTATGAGAACTTCGGAGATAATGGGGGGGGGGAGGGAACGGTATTTTTTTTTACATTTTTCATCAAAAGTCGAAAACTATGATGCCTAAAAAAAATGTTTGAGAATGAGCAAACAGCGTTCTTTCATATGATACCCCACATGCCCTAATAGACTCCATTCGAATTTTTAAGACCCCCTTTCAGGCCCTGTTGCAAAAAGATCTATTTTTTAAATTTCTTTCTTGTTTGCAAAATAGTTGGGTAAACGTCATCTAAAACTATTAGAAATTTCAAGTTGATAGCATTAGTAGTTCTTGAAATATCGAGCTGTGACAGACAGACAGACTTAGTCTCACCATAAGGGTTCCTTTTTACCATTTTGTAACTAGGCTAACTAAAGTACAATGTGCGGTTGCTGACCGTACATCTTGGCGGGCAAAAGATATCATAAAGATAACTTATTATAAATTATTTTGCTAATGTAACTAACAATCATAAAACCAATGTGAATAAAATTAATTATAAGTTAAAAAGAATGAGGTGTCGCATAGGTAGCATTTCTGATCGAGGTCAGTTCGATGTTTTCAGTGGATGCTGCAGCTCTTGGTGGCTTCTGTGGCGGTAATCCGCCGCAGCGTTTGCAGTACACGTAGGCTCCTCCCGCGACGACTACTGACAAGATCAGAAGTCCCATCGTAGTGTACGAAACTACGTATTGGTGCACATCGTGTTGCGACATTTCTGTCTGCCTCGTTTCATCTTCCAATTCTTTCAACGAATTATGAAGTTTTCCATAATCGTTTCTTGCAAATTGGGTATTTTGTTGTTTGCATGTTATGGAATGTTCTCGGCATGTTCTTAGTTCCAACTTGAATATTCTGTTGTTGCACCTTAGGCTTACTGTATGTTGCATTATGAACTGTTTTCGTTTGTATGTTTTGCTGTTGACTGTTAAAGTTTCGTGGGCGGTTCGGGTTTGTACCCGGTTCCATTGAAATGAATTTGGTTTCAATGAATTTCAGGAACTCCTTTAATGGTGGCATTTCCCTTGGATTTTCCATGGTTTCCTTGAAAGACTGGCGTGTGTCTGAATCCAATTTTTGCATTAAAATGTGGACTACTAAGGGATCCCAATTCGAAGTATCGTATTGTAGATTCTTAATAGCCTCAAGGCACTCGATAGTCGTATCATGCATCCTTTTCAGTAGAGATGCCGTTGGGGCTTGTATGTTGGGCAGATTTAATAGAGTGATTGCTTGATAGGTAAATAATTGTCTCTTATTATCGTACCTCTGTTGAAGGATCTGCCAACTGGCTTCGTAATTATCAGCACTAATGTTCATGTGCTGTATTAATCGCTCCATTCAAAGAAATTGATGTACTAACTCTGCCTTCCCTTTATATCTTAGAAAGTATTTTATATGTTCGCAAAAACTTAGGACTTTTCAAAATAAGAAGCGATTTCCATAATATAAATACACGTAGTAAACATGAAATTGTGATACCCAAATTTAGATTAACTAAAACAAGCAAATCGTTTCTTATAAACAGTATCCGCTTCTATAACAAGTTGCCAAAGTCGGTTATAGAACTTAGGGATGGAAAGTTCAAAACCCACATCAAACGTGTCCTAATCAAAAAAGCATACTATAAGATTAAGGACTACGTTGAAGACAAGGAAGTTTGGCAATAATTCCTTCTGCACATTTGGCTTCCCTGGTACCTACCTCATTAACGGCATAACTATGTGAACGTCTATTAACTGCTCCTAAATTACGATTTTTATTTCTGTTTTTTACATACTTTGACATAACCTACAAATTTTAATTTAAAATATTTATTAGTGACTTGTGGACAGAATATCTATTCAGTTTTTTTTTTACAGTTGTAATGACAATGTTGTCATTTGGTTTAAATATGTAGGTTTTTATTTTTATTACTTTAGTAATATTTTATATAGATTCTTTTTTAATTTGTGAATGTGAGAACGTTGTAGGCTTAATAGACTGTAGCTTTGTAAACTATCTTTTATTTTGTTAAGTACTTGGTACTTGTTGACGGGCCTACACTGTCCTCCCATACCTATTAACACTGTAACTTATAACATTGTTAAAGCCCACTTTTTTTTAAAAGAGTAACCATGGAGTTTCTTGCCGGCTCTTCTCCATAGGAAACGACCAATTGGAACCGTGCACCTAGCTTCTGACGTTTCATAAGTGCCCATGTAGGTTTATGTGAAATAAAAAATTTTGATTTTGATTTTTTTGATTTTGCTCCGGCTCTCCCTTCAATTTCGCTTTCAAATGTTGCATTTTCTGAGCATTAGGGATAAAAGTGTTATGATGCACGATTTCTAGGAATATGTCCTTAAATGTTGTCCACTGGGCATAGCTACCACTGAAAACCGGAAGCTCAATTTTGGGCGTAGATTTTTCCTGGTGTTTGCTATCCCAAATCTTCTTGTTAATTTGTTCCTTGCTGAATTCATACAGCCTTTATAATCTGTTATAATCACTTTTATCCCTAATGCTCAGAAAATGCAACATTGAAAGCGAAATTAATTTTACATTTTTATAACATATTTTATTAAATTAATTTAATGATAAACTACACTAAATTAATTTAATAAAAAATGTATAAAAGGCGAATGTTGTGCGAGCTCGATGCTAAACCGAAGACTCACGTACTTGCGTCCGTGATGATACTACATATTCTTATTTAACAATATTTGCAGTATTTTGTAACTAGGCTAACTAAAGTACAATGTGCGGTTGCTGCCTGTACATTGTTTTTTGTCGATATGAAGGTATATATTTATTATTATTATCTTTTTCCTCATCATTGCATTTCTTTCTCTTTTATTTTTCATTTATAGTTTTAAATAATGTAGATACTTTAATTTATTTCTCAATTTGTTTAGAAATTTAATTTATTTAATGTTATGAAAGTCAATTCCGAGGCTGCAAGGTTGTGTCTATGTAAGTCCTGCAACCTTTTTTTTTTTTTTTTTTTGGGTGGGAAATTATCAAATAACTTCTCCCGCTCTGGGCGGAGCGGGAGGGCGTGTCAGACTTTTACTGACTAAAACCCACCCGTGTTCCTTCCGTTGCCTGTGTGCCAGGGCCACGATATCCCTTTCGGACAAACTCGCAACCCCGGCAGGCATTGGTCCTAACGGACCCCGTCAGTTTGTGCTGACATCTCTTTGAGGCGCGCGTGGAACACAACGCGCCGTCGACCCGGGCCTGGTCCTTATCGGACGGCGAGCTACCCATCGCTCACCATCCGCAGGCCCGCGCCTACGGTGGCCGGAAATCGGCTTGCGACTCCCGACGCCCGGGGCGTCTCCTGCGGCGACTAAGGGCGCGAGGGCGCGAACCTTGTCTCACCTTCACGCGTTCCGCCTCCTCCTTCGCTAGCATAACTGCTTCGCAGAAGGAGGTGACGGCCTCCCATGCACTCTCGCTCCGAACCATGGCCTGAACCAGGGCCGGACGCGAGAGATCGCCGCCGCCGATCGCCTCCGTGAGGACACGGCGGTGCTCCGCCCAAGCTGGGCAGACCTCCACCGTATGCTCCACCGTGTCCTCCGGGCGATCCACACAGTGGTGACACCCGGGCGTTTCCTCCCGCTTTATCCTGAACAGGAACCTCCCGAAACAACCGTGTCCGGTGAGGACCTGCGTCAGGCGGAAGGTGAGGACGCCGTGGCGCCTCTCTAGCCACTCCTCAAAGAGGGGACTTATCGCCACAATTGTGGCGTGCCCAGCGCTGGGTTGCGACAATCGCACTCTCCATGTCGCCATGAGATCCCGCCGGAGCTCTGTCCGCCGTGCCGTGATTTCTCGCGGCAGCGGAGTTTCACCCCGGCGTTTCGCCTCCTCGCGCCACTCCCAGATGTGCGCGAGGACTTTTGCCTCCAGATCCCATGGCGGCAGTCCGGCAAGTCCTGCAACCTAAGAACCACTAACTCTCAAAATACAAGCTTGACTTGGGAGTTGGTAGATCATTTATTATGTGCTGCTGTATAACCATCAAACATCTTTATACATTGTTCTTTATCAATTAAGATTTTGTTGTATTTTAAGACTGAAATATTATTTTTTATTAAATTATTAATTATTAAAAAATGAGGGGCTACTCCGAACATAAATCTGAAGTATCGGCCGAATGTTCGGTCTTTTCTTTACTACGGCTAACTATTCGAGTCGGACTCGCGCACGAATGGTTCCGTACCATTATCTATAAAAATGGCAGAAAAATCACGTTTGTTGTATGGGAGCCCCCTTAAATATTTATTTTATTCTGTTTTTCAGTATTTGTTGCTATAGCGGCAACAGAAATGCGTCATCTGTGAAAATTTCAACTGTCTAACTATCACGGTTCATGAGATTCAGCCTGGTGACAGACGGACAGACAGACAGACAGACAGACGGCGGAGCCTTAGTAATAGGGTTCCCGTTTTACCATTTGGGTACGGAACCCTAAAAAGGCAGTCGATGAGATAAGCCAAAGTCAAAACTGTGACTTGAAGTCGGGTAAGGACTCAAAGTCAAAAAAATAAACTATGGAAGTTATAAAAAGGCCGAACGATCGGCCGATACTTCGGTTTAGCGCTTCGGAGTAGACCCCCAGGACAGAACCAAGTACACTCCCTTGTAGTACTCTAGCTTTTATCAGCCTTTTTTTTTTTTTTTGGTGGGAAATTATCAAATAACTCTCCCGCTCTGGGCGGAGTGGGAGGGCGTGTCAGACTTTTACTGACTAAAACCCATCCGTGTTCTTTCCCTTGCCTGTGTGCCAGGGCCACGATATCCCTTTCGGACAAACTCGCAACCCTGGCAGGCATTGGTCCTAACGGACCCCGTCAGTTGGTGCTGACATCTCTTTGAGGTGCGCGTGCAACACAACGCGCCGTCGACCCGGGCCTGGGGGTCTACTCCCTAAGTCCGTTAACGAAGCAACGGGCCCGTCCGACAGTAGTCCGATACGTCGCAGTGAACACTACTCCCTAATGATTTTGGATTCATCAGTTTCTAACGGAATCATAGACAATCTTCGTGAACGAATGACGCATGACTATAGAGTTGCGCAATTTTACCGGTCGATTACCGGTTTACTTATTTTGTGGTTTTCAGGTTTAAATATTCAAAAATTAATATTTTTCTCGTTTGAAACGACCGCATTTTTAACAATATACTTTTTATTATGTCTAAATATAGAATTGAATTATTTTTGCCATTTTTGTTCCGAAACCGGCATTATCCTGTTGATACCTTTGCCTATTTTGTTTTTGACGGCAATGTTCAAATGAAATGTCAGTCAGAGTTCGTACTAGGCGGGATGAATTACTTATTTTATTTTAATTTCAATATATGTTGAAAAATGGCCTCAACCACTGTACCAAAAAGTGTGGAAAACAAGTGTCTAGTTGAACTTTTTGGACGGGCAAAAACGCATCGGGAGTAGGGACAACTGTCAAATCGTGTTGTCATTCATTCTTCGTTCGGGCCCGGAACGAATCATCCGTCCGAAGGTGATAAAGAGTAGGAAACGCCCGTAACAAAGGCCGACACAACGGACTTCGTGCTTAGGGAGTAGACCCCCTGGTCCTTATCGGACGGCGAGCTACCCGTCATTCACCGTCCACAGGCCCGCGCCTACCGTGGCCGAAAATCGGCTTGCGACTCCTGACGCCCGGGGCGTCTCCTGCGGCGACTAGGGGCGCGAACCTTGCCTCTCCCTCACGCGTTCCGCCTTCTCCTTCGCGAGAATTACTGCTTCGCAGAAAGAGGTGATGGCCTCCCATGCACTCTCGCTCTGAATCATGGCCTGAACCAGGGCCGGACGAGAGAGATCGCCGCCGCCAATCGCCTCCGTGAGGACACGGCGGTGCTCCGCCCAAGCCGGGCAGATCTCCACCGTATGCTCCACCGTGTCCTCCGGGCGATCCACACAGTGGTGACACCCGGGCGTTTCCTCCCTCTTTATCCTAAACAGGAACCTCCCGAAACATCCGTGTCCGGAGAGGACCTGCGCCAGGCGGAAGGTGAGGACGCCGTGGCGCCACTCTAGCCACTACTCAAATAGGGGACTTATCGCCACGATTGTGGCGTGCCCAAGCTTTTATCTGCCTAAGGTCTGAATAAACGTTTCTTTGTCTTATCCTAAATTGTCTGTTTGATATATAGGACTCTAAGATGTCTGAAAATTGTTGAGGCATTATTGTTTTTAGTTCATAAATGAGGCCATCGTGCCATACTTTATCGAAAGCCTGTTCCTGCTTTAAAAAGAAAATCTCTTATCAATTATTACTGCAAAAATATGACCGTATTACTTTAAAACCCAGACGCACCCTACTTGAGATGATGACCCTATTTAGTATATGTCGTAATAAAGTCGACTGTACTGATCTAGTGAACAGTTTGTGCTACCTGATCCCTCGCGTGAGGTTCGCTCCAGACACTTGTTTGCAACTACTTTTTGTAGAACCAACTCAGGCGTACGCTCACCGCTTGACACCTACAATAGGCAGTTTAGCTCAACTGATATTATGTTTCTCAGCAAAACTTTATTTAAAAATGAAATTGTTACAACCTTAAGTGATCAAAACCCTAATAATTAAGTAATGTTTAATTTTATTTTGTTTATTTTTATACCGTTCTTTCTAACAACTGTAGATCTGTTTAATAATATGTGGATAACGTTGTGAGTAGTGTATTTGTTACCTCTATTATTAAGTTCTAACCTATGTTTACTTATTATTACACTACTGTTTGTTGTCCCTAAATAAATAAATAAATAAATAAACATCAAGGAAAACCGTGGAACACACCTTCTCCTCTAGTGTTCTTTCAATAATATAAGTAATTCTGTGTACTTGGTCGAGCGTAGTGTTGCTCTCTAAATACGAACTGGTAATCGAAGTTAATCGATTTTCAGTTTCAATAAGAGGCTTCAATCTTTTTGGAAATAATTTCTCATGTAGTTATGACAACACAGGCAACAGTGAGATTGGTCTGTAAGATGTAGACAAAGGATGTTAATCATACAGGTATCTACTTCACACACGTTTTCCTGAAATGTTCATAACCATTATGAATGAGTAGTTTTATGTGTCAGTATGTAATATTGTGCCAAGTCTCGCAGCTAATCCCTTTAATCAGAAAATACGATTTATAATGGAGTGCCATGTATAAAGCACGATCCATCACATTGTTATTGTTGTTGTTGTTTGCTGACTTGCGCGTCACCGGCGTCACTGCGCGCGTCTGAACCTCCTCGACGTTCCTTTGAAGCGGTTGCAGATATAGAGAGCTCTGAATTATTTCAGCCTGTTTAGCAACAAAAAAAACAACCTCAACTTAAACATTGTGTCATACATATATTGAGGTAGCCCCAGTAACTTACAAAAGTACTTGTTTCGGAGCTGTCTCACTCTTCCCTTTAGTGGTTGCTTTACAATGATGAGGCTAAAAAGTAAATAGAGAGTATAGAAAAAATAAAAATAAAATAAAATTGTAATTTAGCAGCTCTCGGTGTATGAGGTGTGCACAACTGCACGTGTGTGTGTATATGTGTGTGTGTGTGTGTATGTATAAGGGAGTGCGTGTGTGTACCGTTTTTTTCTTTTCTTGTTTTTCTTAATCTTTTCAGAATGTTTTCTGTTTCTTCATAATTTTGTTAGGGATCTCAGCCATTCAGATAATGTTTTCTTTACAATCGTATTATACAGGGGATGTATCTATCTAATTTACGGTTCAGTTTATTAAAGATGTAGGTGGATTGTGTAACATATTGTCGTCTAGCAAAGGCAGTTCGAATCCCTGGGGAAACATAAAGTTTTGTAATTGAGAGCAAGTTGCTAACTTTATACAACATGTCCCAGAATGAACGCACAACGTCTTACTGGGTTATTGTACGAGTACTCATCATTATCAACAACTTTTACTATGGGACCAAACCCGAAATCGCGAAAAAAAATCAGCTGTTCCCTACATTTTGATGAGTTATTCGAACATAAATGTAGGGAAGAGCTGATTTTTAGGGTTCCGTAAACTCCGCCGTCTGTCTGTCTGTCTATCCGTCTGTCACCAGGCTGTATCTCATGAACCGTGATAGTTAGACAGTTGAAATTTTCACAGATGATGCATTTCTGTTGCCGCTATAACAACAAATACTAAAAAACAGAATAAAATAAATATTAGGGGGGCTCCCATACAACAAACGTGATTTTTTTGCTCGTTTTTGCTCGATATTGATAACGGCAACAGGTAGACGCTTGAAACATTCACAGAATATTTAGTTATATATTTACTTTAATAATTATTAATTAAATTAAAATAAAACAAATATTTAAGGGGGCTCCTGCGCGAGTCCGACTCGCACTTGGCCGGTTTTTTTGCGATTTCAGGTTTGGTCTCATACTAAAAGTTGTTCATAATGATGAGTACAACGACCCCTTAAGACGTTGTGCGTAGGAAACCTAAATAGTTCAAAGTAAATCATCTTATAAGTGATCGCTGAGCTCGTTCCAGGTCGAGGAATTTGAGTTTTGTAGGTCCACCAATAATCGGAATGCAGTAAGTTATTATAGATATAGATTGTGCCAGAGCTATAAATATCTTATTTATAAGTTGCGCGGACATAACTCGTAAAGTTTTAGAAGACCCAAATGAGCTTCCGGACAGAGCAGCAGATCCGTACCGTACCGTATCGTAGGGGGGTCTACTCTCTAAGTCCGTCAACTAAAATACGGGCTTGTTCGAAAGCATTTCGAAACTACGGAGTGAACCCTACTCCCTAAAGATTTCGGATTCATGTGTTTCAAACGGACATAGACAATAGTAGACAATATTCGTGAATATTCATGAAGATAGAGTTGCGCTATTTTACTGGTCGATTACCGGTTTACTTATTTTGTGGTTTTCTAGCTTATTAAACAGAAATTTATATTGTTATCATTAGAAAATGTCCACGTTTTTTAGGGTTCCGTACCCAAAGGGTAAAACGGGAACCCTATTACTAAGGCTCCGCCGTCTGTCTGTCTGACTATCTGTCTGACTGTCTGTCTGTCTGTCTGTCTGTCCGTCCGTCACCAGGCTGTATCTCATGAATCGTGATAGTTAGGCAGTTGAAATGTTCACAGATGATGTATTTCTGTTGCCGCTATAACAACAAATACTGAAAAACAGAATAAAATAAATATTTAAGGGGGCTCCCATACAACAAACGTGATTGTTCTGCTCGTTTTTGCTTAATATTGATAACGGCAACAGGTAGATGCTTGAAATATTCACAGAATATTTAGTTATATATTCACTTTAAAAAGTAATAATTAAGTTAAAATAAAACAAATATTTAAGGGGGGCTCCCATACAACAAACGTGATTTTTTTGCCATTTTTATAGATAATGGTACGGAACCCTTCATGCGCGAGTCCGACTCGCACTTGGCCGGTTTTTTCTTTTTGACGGAAATTTTTAAATGAAATGTCAAAGTTGTTTATTTATTTACTATAGTAGCCGAGTTTTTGTTAAAATACGTAAATTCATTTTGAGAAATGGCCCCAATCGCTCCAGCAGCAACTCACGCCCAAATAGAGGCTCTCCTCAACTTTATGAGTGAGAACGGAGAGTTGGCTCGCGGACTATTGAGGGGTGCCGACGCCGACGGAAGAATAAGGTCAAAACGGCTGTGGGAAAACCTGTTTAACTCCCTTAATTCAATAGGAAGTTGCACAAAGTCCGTGGAGCAGTGGCAAAGGGGTGAGTTTAATACATTACTCGTCAATATTTATTAATATGATTTTAAGGTCTTGTTATCAGTAAAGTGCCTCCAAAATGCATCCTCCAAATAATTATCTGTAGGACTTACGAGTATACTGGTTTTATGTCGTTTTTAATGCAATTAAAATTCACCAAAAATAACAAAATTTTAGGTGTGATATGTGAAATGATAAAAAAACATTTGGCCAAAAAAGCTGCTGGAGCTGCCAGACGGTTAGCATGTGCTACGGGTGGAGGTCCATCGGTAGCACCAACCCTCTCCCAACTAGAATTGAGGATACTATCAATTATAGGAGAGGGTTTTGGAGAGCCGCAAACCGAGGCGAGAGTGTCAGCTTTTCCATCGGTAATAATTACATTTATAATTTATGATCGTAATTTTGGCTCAATGGTAAAAAACAAAAACAGCAATAGTGTATTTATAATTATGTTGCATAGTCTGTGGCTTCTTTTTCCTATAAAAGAAAAAATTACAGATAATAATTAATAATTTGTTTTAACATATAATATTTATTATATAATATTTATTATATCATATTTATTATATCATATTTATTATATCATAATTATTTATTTGTTGTAACATTGTTTTTGTTGTACAGGGTCCACCTGTAAGACAAGAGCCAGCAGCCATCTCACCTACCCATACATTTTTTATTTTATTTATTTACATCTGCTGCTACACCTGCAAACCCACTCTCCCAGGAGCAACCCTTAATTTCCACTGAGGCACTGGAGCTGGAGTTGCTAATGCAAAATCAGCGAAGTAAGTATTATTGTTTAGTAGAAAAGAGATTAAATAAATGATGTTTCAGAAAATTAATTAAACCAACAAAAAATTGTCTTTTGTTTATAGCATTAAGGCGCAGATATATGATTTTAGTGACTTATAAATCTGTTATTACGCCTTCATATAATGCAAGTATGTTATGCAAAAAATTTATGTTAAACTAGAACGCATACACATCGATTCTATATGTGAATATTTAAGTATTGTAGTAAAATACTTTATGATACAAATTCAGGAAGTAATGTCTACCCAAAGCATAAAAACCGGTCAAGAGCGAGTCGGACTCGCGCACCGAGGGTTCCGTACTTATATATGATGTTGATGATTTCCGAAAAACTGTGCTATTTAGAGACATCGTGTTTATTTTTCCTGTAATCTTTACATAAACTTCTATCACATAGAATAATTTCAGATTTTTCTTTATGCAAACTTCGGAGATAAGGGGGGAACGGTATTTTTTTTTACATTTTTTATCAAAAGTCGAAAACTATGATGCCTAAGAAAATATATATATTTGAGAATGTGCCAACAGCTCTCTTTCATATGATACCCCGCATGCCCTAGTAGACTTCATTCGAATTTTTAAGACCCCCTTTCAGGCCCTGTTGCAAGAAAGATGTTTTTTTTTTTAATTCTTGTTTGCAAAATAGTTGGGTAAACGTCTTCTAAAACCATTTCAAATTTCAAGTTGATAGCATTAGTAGTTCTTGAGATATCCAGCTGTGACAGACAGACAGACTTAGTGTCACCATAAGGGTTCCTTTTTACCAATTTTGGTACGGAACCCTAAAAACGATATTACTTTCAAATTACTTAAGATATTTTTATTGTTTTTTTTGTATGAATCTGTTTTATTATCTATAATTCTATGTGTGATTTTATTCAAAAATTCATATTTTCGTTACTAAAAATAAATATTCACTATGAAAATGAATGGTGGCGTGGCGTGAGCGCGACGCGCATTTGTATGGCCAAGGTCAACGGCGACTATCTGACCCTTAAACCCTCGTCGTCCACGTGTTCGGCGACACCTCGCTGCCGACTCAGCGAGAAGCCGAATTATTGAGGTGGAAGAACAGAGGGTGCTACTAGAAACCAGGAGAAATGAGGTGCTTGGTGAAATAAATGTTGCCATTGCTGCATTGCGGACCTATGTAACTTGGTACGGGACCACATTTCTAGAAATAGTTAAATAGCTGGCAATTTAATTATTTCTAGAAAAGTGTTCCCGTGGCAGTCATGGGGAGAGGCCTTTGCCCAGCAGTGGGATGACGCAGACTACATTTATTTCCCGAGCTCCTCATTTCTTTTGCTGCTTGGAGTTTCTGGTCTTCCAACTTGATTAGGTACTGAATTTGTCTATGTTACTAGAAATTAAAATTAAAATAGAAAAGTACAAAAATAGTAAGTATAAGTTGATTTGTAAAAATATCTGTTGATTGTTTATGGTTGATTCTTAATTTGAGATTAGTCTAACATAAAAGAAAATCTATGTTTTGATTGTTATAGTGCATTGTTGATTGTTAATGTCCGTCAGCTCTTCCTACTTACTACCGTTCTAAGGCAACACAAGGAATTGATCTATGACTCCAACTATAAACGTAGGCGCATGGATCAAATGTGTGTACTCGTAAACACCAACCATACACGTCTTTCATGCGAAGATTGTTCTATTCCTGGGTCCCTATATCTATATCTATAATGAAATTAACTGTCACTTACACATCTATTCTCTAAACAAGACCCATGTCTAAAAATAAGGTGAAAGAGTACTTTTTGACACTATCTTATGAAGAGACAGAAAATCTTTTAACTGTACCAGAGTAACCAGGCCTCCTTTAACTAAGCAATTTTTCATCTTAAACAACTTTTGACTACCTTCTCAACATATACTATCACATAGACATGCACACTCACACACACACCCCTACACACTCACCCCTACACACTTACTCTCACTCCTGTCCACACTCTACAACATATCTAAGTGCAATCAATTTCTCTATTTTAATAACTAAAATACTGTTTATTAATTGAAGTGCTCTGTAAGATTTAACAAAATTGTAAAAGTTGGCTAAAAATGTCCAGTGTCCAGAGAGGTATGGCGCTGTATGCCGAGATACAGGTTTTTCATTTAGTTCGGCTGCAGATGCTCCCATGTTGTTTTATTTACATTAATAGCCTACTTTTCTTTTTCGCATTATGGGCAATATTTTTGGTGTCAATAAATAAATAAATTATTAATTTTATTATTATTTCCGACAAAGCTTTTATTTTGTAAATCTTTTTTTTTTATCTTCATTTATTACCAGTCCCAACACCCAATGGCCAGTAAGCAAAATAAAAACTTTATAAATACCCTAATCAATAACATAAATCTTATGCATTTATTGACATGTTTAATTAGGAAAGTTTTCTTGTGAGACTGCTTGGTTACCTATTTCTTTCCAGCAATTGCACTAATCTGTCTCTCGCTCTTTGTCCTTGCTGAAGAGCTTGATGGGCGGATATACACTTATTTCCGTGTCTACTGTGCTCTAATTGTAGGTCTTCATCGGTAAGGGAAGGTGCTTCAATACCCGCCCTATTACACATATTGTGTAAAACACAGCAGGCAAGGACAAATTTATGTGTGTTCACCAGTTCAATGTGTTATAAGAAAAACATAGTTTTAGTATAAATTGTGACAAATACGTACTGTGACTGGTGCATAATGCAGCTTTCTTGCTGCTAAGAGGCATCTCCATCGACCTTTTAAAATTCCAAATGTACGCTTTCTAATGGAGCGAGTACGTTTTTGACGGTTATTGTATCTCCCTTCTGGAGAATCTTCGATAGCATTGTCTATTGGGGTCTCATCATGAATTCCCTAAGTGGGTACCCAGAATCCCCTGTAACAACAGTTGTTGGTAAACAATCGCTGCAGAACAAATCTGCCGCAGGCAACACCTTGGAACTTACTTATTATACTATTATTTAGAAGTTTTGTTTTTTTTACTTTTGTACAAAAACCAAATAACAGCCAGCAGAAAAAAATTACAAGAGACATAAATCTTATAAGTACAAGTACATACCCAATAGATGTACTGTCTCCTGCTGTAGACTCTGCAGGTGAGCTTTTATTTCATGGTGCGAACAAATAAAAGAATCGTGTGTCGCTCCACCATTTGAAATTTTGCATTCTGCATCACATATCTGTAAGACATACCAAACAAATTCAATATTGTGAGAACAAGCACTCAAATATATTCATGACATAATTGTCATGTACTATGAGAGAATGCACTAGGCTAACTTTATATATTTTGCAAGTTAATGACATAGTGTACTTTATCTGTACCTACGTAACTTGGAACATCTTTTACATAAAATACTTACAACTTGGACATTTAAGGAGTGAAAATGTTTCTTATTAAAGAAACGCTCCTCATATTCATTGGGTTTCACCAAAACCACATGCGTACAGTCAATGCAGACTATGCCTGGCAGACCATATTTATCATAAAATCTGTAAACCTCAATTGGTCCAATAGAGGTTTTTAATCCTTATAAGAAAGAGGATCGATTGGCATAAAAAAAAGTTTTTGTGAAAATTGCCCATTTTCCTGCTGACTGTACATTTTTTTCAAAATCAGTGAATGGGGATCAAAATTCCATAAAAAATTATGGATAGTCTCTTAAGACCATTTTCGCGTAGCTGCAACGGATAAGGTCCTTCCCCTTACTGCTCCGCTGAAAGTTTCCATCCTGTATATAAATGTACTTTGTGGTATCAACTGACATATCGATCCGTCGAAACAAGTGTCAAATTATTTTTTTCGTACGGGCAAACACATCGGGAGTAGGGACAACTGTCAAATCGTCATTCATTCTTCGTTCGAGCATCCAACTAATCCTAAGTCCGTAGGTGATAGGAAAGAGGTGAGAGGAGTAGGAAACGCCCGTAACTAAGGCCGAAACCACGGACGTCGTGCTTAGGGAGTAGACCCCTTCTGATCTCGATCGCTCCGTCACGTCGCACGGTGGGCTGAAAATCGGCTTTCATAGACTTAGGGATTTCAATTTGCAAGTGCTTGTTTTTATGCTGGATATCGCTTTTATTAGTCATTACTATGTACAAAAATGACACTCGAGTTAATTCTGCCCAAAAACGAAGGAAATATAATTTTTTTACGAAAAATTTGTATGAAGCTAGTATGAAAAATCGAATTATCTCCTAAACGGCATGTTTAACCGTAATATCCTTGGAGGTGGTCATAGTGCTAATTATTTATAATTTTTTGGTTGCCGATTTGACGAAAAATTTCACGCCGTTTTTTTTTAAAAATCGTCAAAATATTTTTATTTGTTTTTCCATAAGAAACGATTCCTTTTAGTGTTTATGTTGAAGAACACGGACTTTTAACTACACGTAACATAAAATAGCATCACTCCTATATTTCCGAAGGAGTTGGCAGAGGTTTATAGTACACCCACACGTAGACAACTATGTTTGAGCTAGATATTTATCAACACATCATGAGTTTTAAAACTTTTCATACAACCAAATTACCAATTGTTTACTCTTCTAATGAGTCCGAAAAGAAGTGATTAAGTAACTATACTGATTAGGTCTTCTAATGAGTCTTTATAGGTGATTTAATGATTTTCAACATCTCACGACAATGCCAACTATGGATTTCAACTTTTCCTGATAAGTAAGCTAATTTGTTAATTAGCAGTGCTATGAGTTCTAAGAATAGTTAGTGACAATTATTATAAATTTTCATTAGCTAATGAGAAGATAATAATGAGGGTAGTTACCTAATTATTGGCGTTTTGCAATAAAAGGGCTAAAGTTTTGTTTTATAATTTAGTTTTTTCACAACTGTGTAACTGCTAACACTGAATCTGCGACTATAAAATCGTAGAATGGAAAGTTTAATCACCAATTTAGACTTGTTTGTTCTTCTCACTTTGCTCTTCATTTGATCATGAAGTATTGTTCAGTGCAGTTGTATCCCGCATAGGCGATTGCCTGTCTGACGAAGATCGTGTTGTTCTCAAAGAATTTTGTCGGATATTTACGCGAGCCGCTTTACAAAGGTGGCAGAAATCCAACCGATTCCTTGATAATTTCAGGAGAAAGTACGAGAATTGGTTGGGAGCAAATATTGATTGGCCGAGTTTTGTGAAAACTTTAGTTAATCAAAAACCAAGTGTTGATGAGATACCAAGAGCGCCCTCAGTCTCTCCAGAACCGTTGACATCAACGACCATTGGAACAATGACGAAAAGATCCCGTAAACCATTCGAAGATCTGGGAAGTAAACAAAAAAAGAGAAGATCTGATGAACACACAGGCGAAGATTCCAGTGAATTGGCATATGCAGCTGCAGCTCATTCATTCTTCGTTCGAGCATCCAACTAATCCTAAGTCCGTAGGTGATAGGAAAGAGGTGAGAGGAGTAGGAAACGCCCGTAACTAAGGCCGAAACCACGGACGTCGTGCTTAGGGAGTAGACCCCTTCTGATCTCGATCGCTCCGTCACGTCGCACGGTGGGCTGAAAATCGGCTTTCATAGACTTAGGGATTTCAATTTGCAAGTGCTTGTTTTTATGCTGGATATCGCTTTTATTAGTCATTACTATGTACAAAAATGACACTCGAGTTAATTCTGCCCAAAAACGAAGGAAATATAATTTTTTTACGAAAAATTTGTATGAAGCTAGTATGAAAAATCGAATTATCTCCTAAACGGCATGTTTAACCGTAATATCCTTGGAGGTGGTCATAGTGCTAATTATTTATAATTTTTTGGTTGCCGATTTGACGAAAAATTTCACGCCGTTTTTTTTTAAAAATCGTCAAAATATTTTTATTTGTTTTTCCATAAGAAACGATTCCTTTTAGTGTTTATGTTGAAGAACACGGACTTTTAACTACACGTAACATAAAATAGCATCACTCCTATATTTCCGAAGGAGTTGGCAGAGGTTTATAGTACACCCACACGTAGACAACTATGTTTGAGCTAGATATTTATCAACACATCATGAGTTTTAAAACTTTTCATACAACCAAATTACCAATTGTTTACTCTTCTAATGAGTCCGAAAAGAAGTGATTAAGTAACTATACTGATTAGGTCTTCTAATGAGTCTTTATAGGTGATTTAATGATTTTCAACATCTCACGACAATGCCAACTATGGATTTCAACTTTTCCTGATAAGTAAGCTAATTTGTTAATTAGCAGTGCTATGAGTTCTAAGAATAGTTAGTGACAATTATTATAAATTTTCATTAGCTAATGAGAAGATAATAATGAGGGTAGTTACCTAATTATTGGCGTTTTGCAATAAAAGGGCTAAAGTTTTGTTTTATAATTTAGTTTTTTCACAACTGTGTAACTGCTAACACTGAATCTGCGACTATAAAATCGTAGAATGGAAAGTTTAATCACCAATTTAGACTTGTTTGTTCTTCTCACTTTGCTCTTCATTTGATCATGAAGTATTGTTCAGTGCAGTTGTATCCCGCATAGGCGATTGCCTGTCTGACGAAGATCGTGTTGTTCTCAAAGAATTTTGTCGGATATTTACGCGAGCCGCTTTACAAAGGTGGCAGAAATCCAACCGATTCCTTGATAATTTCAGGAGAAAGTACGAGAATTGGTTGGGAGCAAATATTGATTGGCCGAGTTTTGTGAAAACTTTAGTTAATCAAAAACCAAGTGTTGATGAGATACCAAGAGCGCCCTCAGTCTCTCCAGAACCGTTGACATCAACGACCATTGGAACAATGACGAAAAGATCCCGTAAACCATTCGAAGATCTGGGAAGTAAACAAAAAAAGAGAAGATCTGATGAACACACAGGCGAAGATTCCAGTGAATTGGCATATGCAGCTGCAGCACGTTTAAAAGAAGAAGGGCATGGAGATATCGCCTCTGTCATCGAATACATGATGAAAAATCCTGAAGCAGCCGCTAAATTAAATGAAACGCTTAAGAAACCAGCGAAAACGATCATATTTACGTCAGAAAAGGCGCTTGGATTGCTTCTTTCGCTAAAACTCTCAAAGTGGCAATATATTACGTTGCGAGAGGCTGCCATTCGGGAAGGTGCTAAGGATATTTATCCTTCTTACTATAAAGTGCAACAAACTAAGCTTGATTGCTACCCTCCGAAGCAATCAGCGACAGTTACTGATTCATCGGCTAGGATTACACTTCAAGCTTTACTTGATATCACAGTTACAAGAATCCTTCAAAGCCTTTCTAAGGAAGAGCATAACAAGCAGTTAAAGCTGATATCCAAGTGGGGATTTGATGGTGCTTCTAACCAAAGCCGATACAAGCAGAAAATGGAGGGTGAGGAAGATGACTCGAACATTTTCATGACCTCCTTGGTGCCACTTAAACTGACAGATGGAAACAACATCTTATGGATGAACCCAAAACCATGCTCAGTTTTGTATTGTCATCCAGTTCAGTTTACTTTTGTAAAGGAGAGTGAAGCAGTTGTCCTTGAGCTGAAAAAACAAATGGATGAAGAAATTGAGGCCCTTATCCCCACAGAGTGCAATAATAATAATAGGGTGACTCATGAACTAATGATGACGATGATCGACGCTAAAGTTTGCACTTACCTTTCTGAAGCTAGATCAAATGCATCGTGCTACCTGTGCTTAGCAAAGCCTACAGAAATGAACCGCTTAGATGCTGTAACATCAAAAATTGTGTGTTCTGACCTGTATAAATTTGGCTTGTCATCCCTACACGCCCGTATAAATTGTATGGAATGTCTGTTACACATTGCATACAGGCTCGACTTCAAACGGTGGGCAGCGAGAAGTGATGAGCACAAAGAAATGCTACAGACAAGGAAGAAAATAATTCAAAATAAATTCAAAGATGAGCTCAATCTGTTGATTGATATAGTAAAACAAGGCTCGGGAACCACCAATGACGGGAATACTGCAAGAAAATTCTTTGAGTTTCCTAATAAAACCGCAGCTATAACCGGTTTGGATGAAGACCTCATCAAAAGATTTGCCGTAATTTTACAAGCAATTACATCTGGAGAGCAGGTCGATATAATAAAATTTAGAGAATATGCCCGCAAAACAGCAGAAAAGTACGTATTATTATACGACTGGTACTACATGTCGTCAACCGTTCAAAGTCAAAGTCAAACCATTTATTTCAAATAGGCACATAAGAGGCACTTTTGAACGTCAAAATTTACAAAAAAAAATAGAATTGATTCTAGTTGCCCCTTCCAAAAGGTAGTTTCGTATGGAGAAGAATGGGCAAGAAACTCCACCGGTACTCTTTTAAAAATGTTTTACAATATTTTGTTTGATTACATTAATTATATGATTATATGTGAAGACGATGCACCTAGAATAAAATTACTATACCATAATAGGTAAAACAAATTAAAAACTAAGCAATGAAAAATAACTTAATTATTAGATAGATACGTGGTGTTCACATATTTACAAACATCATACAAGTATGTTTTTCTAAAAAAATAAAAAAATAAGTCAGTGTGTGAGTATGGTTATCATGTTCATAAATTATTAATCCATGGGGCTGACATAATCGAGAAAAATAATATTGTGCCGATTGGGACTCTCTCGGAAGAAGCCTCAGAGTCTCGAAACAAAGATTTTAGGAGGTTTCGAGAACATCATTCGCGGAAAAGAAGCAGGCAGGATTCCAATCAAGACATTTTAAATATGCTTGTTGTTTCTTCGGATCCTTTTCTAAGTGCAAAAAGGCCTAAGTTAGATGCCAAGAAAAAACCGAGCTTTTGTGCTGAAACTCTCGACTTAATTCAATTTCAGGAAACTGAGTTCGAGTTTTTGGATATATCCAATCTGGATGCTGACTCAGAATTGGAGTCTGACAACGAGAGTGATAAGGAAAATTTGTAAAAAATTATAGATGTACATATTTGTAAATTTGTATTTGAGTGTGTTTGGGTTTTTTTTTTGTAATATTTAATGATATTTTGTCTTTTTTTTTATTTATTTTACAAATGCTTAGTATTAATTCCCTAAATTAAATTATTTTGTATATAATATAACTTTATATGTTACATAAGAGTTTGAATCTTTTTTTATTTAAATTAATAAAAATGTGTCAAAAAAACAGCAATTTTTTTATTTTATTTTTCTTGTTTTGTGTGTTCTTAATATTTGGGTTAATAACATATCGAACTTTTTAACTTGGACACTAAAAGGGATCGTTTTACATGTAAAAATAAATAAAAATATTTTGACGATTTTTTTAAAAAAACGGCATTAAATTTTTCGTCAAATCGGCAACCAAAAAATCATAAATAATTAGCACTATGACCACCTCCAAGGATATTACGGTTAAACATGCCGTTTAGGAGATAATTCGATTTTTCATACTAGCTTCATACAAATTTTTCGTAAAAAAATTATATTTCCTTCGTTTTTGGGCAGAATTAACTCGGGTGTCATTTTTGTACATAGTAATGACTAATAGAAGCGATATCCGGCAAAAAATCAAGCACTTGCAAATTGAAATCCCTAAGTCTATGAAAGTCGATTTCCAGCCCACCGTGCGTCGTCACTCTTGTGTTTGTGTTTCGTGGACACACGATGTCAGTTTTAATGTTTGACCTAAGTCTTAAAGAGTAAAGACACATCATTTTGTATAACAAGCGCTCCTGTAGATATTTTGTATAAGAAATGCTCCTGTAGATATTTTGTATAACAAGCGCTCCTGTAGATATTTTCAACAATTTTATACTTTTCCCACCTATCTTTGCTTAACGTTTGCAGCGAATCAAGCGCGATGGTTTATTTAAAAACAACTTTAAAACTGCGCCCCTCACCGATACGAGTAATACACCGATGTGCACAATCGAGGCATTCCACTCAGAGCACTGATTTCAACAGCACTTGTACGAACAGCACCTGAGCACTTCCTCTAACGGCACTGAAACAAAATTTTGATGAGTGCGGTTCGGTGGAACAGTTTATTAATATTATTTTCAGTCTCCGAACGGCACCTATGTAAAATATTTTTTTAGTGATGGGATGTATTTTTTTGTCCAAGGCATTATCAAACAAAACATATCGATGCAAATCAGCAGAACTTAAGTCTTGTACCGGATAATTCCACTTTGTTCACTTTGTGCAAGGAGTAATGTTTTATTTGTATCGCTGCCAATAAACACACATATTTGCACAACATATTTAATGGTAGAATATAATTGGGCCACGATAGTCTAGCATATAAATTAATTTGAATTTGAAACAAAAAAACTGTCGGACCACGCACAATAAAGGTTTCCGTAGGTGGGATGAATTTATCCCAAAAACCAACTTAATATTGTAGTTGAAAAACATTTTCTCCCATACATCGATATACGTCACGGTCAATTCTTCAACTGCAAATGTAAATAGGTCGACTATTCCTTTTAACTTGTAAAGCCTACTTGGCTGTGATAGTTTTCTTTTCATTTCGTTGTATATACTACTGCCATGATTTTTTTCACATACCCAAATACAACCATTTAGCTGGCAGGGGCTAAAATGCAATTTTTTGCTAGAGTCAAGTGTCCCCCACACTTGACTCTAACAAAAAATTGCACTTTAAAGGTTAATGGCTGGTTAAGGTGACGCTTTTCAAAGCCTACTGCCAATCCTTTTACACGTGCAGCCTGTGGGTGAACTTCACGCAAAGGGTATACAGTGGCCTGCGCATACAATACAACATCACGTTCCGGGTGTTGATGGGGCTGTCGCGGGGGTTATAGCGCGTCTGGCATGTTTGCCGACGATAGTTTTTCAGCCGTCATGCGCATGAGGTGCGCATCTCTGCTACGCCGGGTTCGCGGCAGCCCCAACACCTTTCTCAGGACGTTGGCTGATAGGTGGGACTCTCCGATCTTGGGGCGGTAGATACGATTGGACGCAGTCAAGTAGGCAGTCCTCAGGACCTCCAGGTGCCTCACGCAGCTTAGAATTTTTGTACTAACACTAGTTTTATAAGTTTACACTGTTTCTAACATATATGGAGCATGATTCTGAAATAAACGTTATATTATTATAAATTATTATTAATATTACGCAAACGGATCCCTGAATCGAAAAATGGATTTCACAGACCCGCAATATTTTTGAACGGTCTATCCAACGATATCCCACATCATGGGATAGACGAGAAAAAAATTTATCATTTTACGTGTAAGGGACGTACCCTAACAAAATCATTATCATAATCATAAGAATCCATCCATAATCATAATACATCTCTCTAAGTTAGATTTGTTCCCCAATGTCATGACTTCATTCATTTAGTTAGTTGTTTAATAGTTAGTAGTTCTTTTTTATTTTATTAATTTTTATTTATTATAGTTTTATATGCAATATTCTGCTAAGTGTCATAGATTAAAAAGAGAAAGTGTTGCCTGTATGTTGGTTGTGACTAGATAAAGGAAAGAATTTGAAAACTAACAAAGAAATAAAAGTCTTGACTGTACATTCATATTTGTGTAATCTCTTACGACTATACAGTTATTAATATCGAGCACATGCAAACATATAATAAAGCTGGGTCAATTACATACGATATATGCACAGGAAATTAAGCACTTAAACATTTTTGACTTCTGTTGGCGGAATTTATATTAGTAGTGTTACTTGAACATCACAATAAATGATTTTAAAATTAATTACAGCTATTTGAGCAACAATATTACTTACCGATGGTAGGTAATACCTCCATTGAGTCGATTTACTACTCTAGAAGAGTTTTTACAGTTTATAACAGCGCAATTTGGCATTTTTATGTCCTCGACGACACAACTCGCTACTGGCGCGATCGAACACAAAATAATGTAGTAGCGCGTCAAGTTTGTGGATTCGGTAAATTTCGGGCGCGCTTGGTCGGACGGCTTGTGGTATCTAGCCTACTCTAAATCTGTGGGCAGCATCATCCAAACATCTCAATACTTCGATATAGCACCAGTCAATTCAGTTTAAGAAATCAGGAATTCAAAAAAAAAACTAAATGAGGTAACCCTTTTTTCGCACAGCGGTTTGCGGCGTCGCCGTCGGTGTGCTAACTGCGTTACATATTTGAATGTCATTGAAATAGTTTCTACTCCAGAGGTTGCTTCACAAATATCCACCTTTTAATGGGGAAGGTCGGTCAATGCTAATTGTAGATGGCGTGACCATAGCTGGGCTGGGTCCCTATGGCCTATAATAAATTTGATATTTCGCCCATTCATTCCATTTCGTGTTCATTCATGATCATGAGTTTGGTTTTATTTGACTACTAGCTTCTGCCCGCGACTTCGTTCGCGTGGAAGTCGTAAGACACAATATACTAAAACAACTAAAACAGCCACATTTTTATAGAAAAAGGCCTTGGTTCGATTCCCGGGTCAGGTAAAGTGTTATTGTGTTTTCCATCTGTAATTTCTCAGTAACATTCCGTAGTCTAGGTATGTGCCTGGTTAGTGGCAATAGGCTCGCCCCCTATTACATGGGACCTAAACATAACTGGCGAAATGTGGATGTAATATAGGTACACCTCTGCCTACCCCTTCGGGGAATACAGTGGTGATGTTATTATTTTTGTAAAAAAGTCTCTGTATACTACGTTTGTAGTTTTGATCTCAGCAGACAATATATACTGACTCAGGACTATTGACGCGTGAGCAAGTGACGTACAGTTTTCCATGTGAGGAACAGTTAGTCCCGAGTGCGAATTACGAACTAAAACTACGAATTTCCTAATCCACTGGAAGTGTTCGAACAATAATAGCAATTATTAATTAATTTTTAAGTAACCTAGCTTGTGTAAGTGCTGTGATTTAGCAAAAATGATTAAATAATAATAATATTATATATATTTTTATCAATGTTAAATACTTTTCTAAGATATTTTTACACTTATAAATGTTATGTAAAATATTTTGAAACAAAAGTGCACAACAGTAACACAGTTGTCTTTTAAATGTGATTTAAACGTCTTAATAAATGATAATTTTTAATTAGAGTTATGAGAAAGAAAGATCTACATTCTTTAAATACGTTTTCTTATTTTTTTTGTTGTAATGAGTGACTAAAGCTGATCAATAAAATTATTTTGATTGGTAACAAAGTGGTATGATTTTTCTACCTTGGTCGACAAAACCTTTATTTTCACAAAAATATATGTACAAAATTAGCTGCTGGCAGTGTATTGCAATTGATTAGGTATAATTACGCATACATACAATGAAATAACTTCATTTATCTATACCCGATAATTTTTTGAAACCTGGTACTACTAGTGCCAAAAACCTGCAGTAAAAAGTAGAATGATTATTACTAAAATGACAGTCACCAAAATAGAGTCACAATAATAAATAGTTCACCATAAAATTCGATTTGCTTTGAGAACAGAATTTAATTTAAAAAAAAAATCCACAACTTGCTCTAGGCCACAATCTAATAATATTACGGTATTTATGAAAATTGTGGACTCATTAAGGAGTATTTAACAATGAGTCATTTTCACACGAATAAAAGAAAACCACCTCTCGCCTTGTACAGACGCCAGCTAGTCAAGCTACCCGAAACTGTCAAATTTTCCCAATTAACCTTGAACCTTAGAAATTTGACAGATTGTAGTAGCTTGATGTGCTGGCGTCTGTACTATTAGCTTGTATTGGGAAATAGTTACGACAGCGCCTTTTTGACAGTTACCTTCCTTATTCACCCAGGCGAAATTTATGTGATTTGAACGAATTGTATACGTAAACTTTTAACTGCATTCATTACGTACTACGACAACGGAGCCCTTTAATGTGCGTGGTTTGACATGCGCTTGCCGTATCGATATGCTATAGTTGGTAATGTCCTGAACAAAGAATACATACGTCCCATCACTACAAACTGTATGCAGGTGCCGTTCGGAGACTTAAAGTAATATTAGAAAACTGTTCCACCGAACCGCACTCATCAAAATTTTGTTTCAGTGCCGTTAGTGGAAGTGCTCAGGTGCTGTTTGTACAAGTGCTGTTGAAATCAGTGCTCTGAGTGGAATGCCTCGCACAATCGTGTCAGTAGAGAAAGAGTGGTTCACCCAATTGTTTTGAGTGTGGTAAGATAGAGGATACCACTCATATTTTAGCGGAATGTGTCCGGCACGAGGTTGAGAGGAGAATCTGAAATTGAGAATCAAAATGTCATACAAAACTGGTCCAGTCTGGTTCCAGGTGCTCCTTAACTAGTGCAACAACTTGATCAAAAGATTTTGATTCCGGGGTGTCGGGAGCACACAAATCACACATTAATTCGTAGCACTCCGCGCCTACCACCGTCACTAAAGTTGCTAACTGTAATGCCTCGCCAATACTATTCAATGTTATAAATTGTTTGACCCGTCGAATATACGCATCCCAATTGTTTTTTTTAAATCAAATGGTTCTATACGTCCAATTGGCATTTTTAACAAAATGTTCACACGCGTAGGTATTTAGGTATCGTATCGGTGACACCGCTCGTCGCCAGTGATAAATACGGGACACGTCAATGAAACAAGGCGGATCAACGCAGACTGTTTATTGACATATTAGTTCAAGTTACCCACATACATAACAACAACGTTCTGATGTTTCTACTTGAAACTTTAAACTGGTTACCAGCAAGTTCATACAAACATTCCGATTCATATTCTGATTTAAATTCACTCGTATATTTCCCGGTGTCCGTAAAACGTTTACTTATAACAAACGCGAAATCGATTATTTAAGCATTACACAATACGACATGACAATTAAAATAGTCATTAATATGAAATGTTCGGGAAGCCACGAATGATTTGTACCTATCTATAAGTAATTTACCCGGTTATTGTAATAAACATCGCAGTTCCGCCGGCGCCGGTGCGCGATGGTTCAATATTAATGACATTATTATGTGACATCCTGCTCAATTTGTTGAAGGGAATATTGAAATGGATTTTACACACCTAAGTAGCACAAATTACTCGACGGAAGTTACGCATGCCGAAATTACACAATTTGTATCGTTTCATCTAGTTTCATGTGGCGTAATTAAATAAAAAATCACTCATGCCACTTTAAAAACGTATAATTTTACACATAAAAAAAATACACCAAAACATAAGAAAGGATATAAAAAGGTAAAAAGACAAAAAAATCACATAATAATCAAAAGGAGGATTCCAGATGAAATTCTTGATATTTACGTACAAGAAGATTTCACGAGATAAAACTTAAACGCGCGAGTTTTAGTAATGACAGTGAAACAGTTTGGTTTTACAAAGAGTCGTTCAACTACAGACGTGGGCGTGAAATTACTGAAGAACATATTCGAGGCCTGGGAGGAGTTTCAGGATGCTCTTGGCATTTTCTTCGACTTGTCTAAGGCCTTCGATTGCGTTCATCATGCTACACTCATCCGAAAACTGCACCACTATGGTATGAGGGACAATTCTCTCGACCTTCTGACTTCATAACTGAACAACATAGTTCAGAGGGGTGAAGTTAATGGCAAGAGATCTGCAGGATCTGCGGTGACTATGGGCGTTCCGCAGGGTTCAATTCTAGGTCAATTCTTGTTTTTAATTTATATAAATGACTTAACTTATCACATAAAGGATAATCACAAGCTTGTATTATTCGCAGATGCTACTTCCCTCATTTTTTAAATAAAACGTCAGCTAGTCAACTTTGAACATGTTAACGATGCACTCTCCAAAGTTTTCCATTGGTTTAACCTGAGACGCCCCAAGTAACCAACTGTCATAGTGACTGACGGACGGCTTATCTTAATAGCCTGACATTTTTATGACAGGGGCCGCCGGCGCTCACAAAAAACTTTTTCAATAAATAACAAAAGACATAAGCCGTATAAAGTAAATTTTTCCGACAAGCTAATTAGACAGGCCATAATAAACAATTGCAACAATGGATCTGGAAAGTGTATTGTTTTTCTAAAAAAAATATGATTTCAGATAACAGCTGTCATTGTTTTGGTCTTCTGTTATGTCTATTTCTGGTAAAACGACTGTTTCAATTTACACTAAATTTTGCACCTTTCATTTTGAATAGATAAGTAATCTAACAACAGCGTTTTTTAGAGAGTTCTATGTAAAATTTGCGTAATAATAAATCCAAACATCATAGTGCATGGGGCCGCCTTTAGACGTATGATTTTTCAAAACATTTCATATGTATTTATGATATAATTAGTGATATTATTATCTAAAACGATGTAATAAGTTTTATATTATGATTATTCATCTATTTCCAGGCGATAAAACACAAAATAAGCCATATTTTGTAAAAAAATGTACTCGGCGGAACGAATTTTCTCGTAACATTTCTTTGTTCAAAAATTTAAATTTTACGATGTGATCTCGTGCAATTATTATCTAAAACGATGTAATAATAACATATAAATGAAAATAAGTCCACTTACTCCGATTTAACATCCATTAATAGCACTAAACACATTTAACTTCACTGCACTCCGTTTCACAACAACAATGGCGGACGCGAGCACGCGAAACTAAAATATTATTTCTTTACGTTGGCATAGGTACCGTATTTTGTCTCTGGAAATGTTTATTTTTTTTGAATTACTACCAGGCCCGACGATTAAACTCACCACAAACAATATTAGACTTAATTTTAGTAGAAATTCAGCTGTTAATGGCGTGAGGTTGACACCGCACCAGTGCGTTGTCAGACCATGAAGAGTACTGGACGCCCACCGCACATGTGTGGTGTGTGGGTTTGACCGGTATGTAAATAATCTTCTCCTGAACGAAAAAAAGACTAAACTCATTAAATTTTCAATGCCAAATATCAGGCAGCTAACTACCAATGTTCAACTTAATGGAACAGAGTTGGACCCTGTTGAATCGACAGTTTTTCTTGAAATAACTATAGACGGTAAATTACAATGGGCCCCAAACGTAGAAAAATTGTCAGGAAGGCTTAGTTCGGCCCCCAATGCTGTTAAAAAAAATCGACAGACTGATATCTGATGTAGATACTTCCAGAATTATTTATTTTTGGTATTTTCATAGACTTTTGTAATTCTTCTCTGGTGAACCTGTGCGGACATTAATACAATCTTTGTTTTACAGAAAAGGGCTGTTCGAGCCATTTACAATCCAGGTCCAAGAGATTCACTTCGTGAAAAATTCAAAGAAATAGATATTCTGACTGTAGCCTCTCAATATTATTTGAAAATCTATTGTATGTACACAAGAATATATCAAATTTTAAGGAAATATCCTATGTTCATAGTTTAAATACCAGGAATAAACACAATCTGTACACCGCACTCAGCTCCACAGAGTAAGCAACTCGTTCATGGGTCAATGTATACGCTTTTACAACAAACTTCCTACTGACATTTGAAACTTACCCATTAAACGATTTAAAAGCTGTATTAAAACCAAACTTTGTAAAAAAGGAAACTATAAAATTTCTGATTGAAGACACAAAAAAAAAGCTTGGGATTGAGCTGCTCGCTCTGCTACCCTTGTGATAAAACTGGAAAACTTGACATTTTTTATTATTAAGCATAATCATCATTATATAAGTCGCATCCGGCATTTAATGTTTACAACAAGACAAGGTGCGCCACCTAGCGGCAACTATCAAGACTAGAATTGGCGCGCTTCGACAGAGTCGGAGCGTTTCCGGTCGGTTACGAGGTTGAGGAGAACGCGCCAAGTCGGGCATGCCTTATCTGGTGATCGAGCTGTGTAAACGCTTTGGAACTGTCCTACGTTTTGTTGTGCTCAGTTATTGTGGTAATTGTAATTATTTTGTAGTGATTGTGTCAAATTGTACATTTGTACCCAGTGTGTTTTCGGGTCCCCTATGTTGTTTCGAACGCCGCTGTTGCGACACACGCTGTTGCGAATTATTTTTCCACTGCCTCACAGGTTTGAAAGCTCATGGACTCGAATGAAGTAGTCGCGAAAGACGCTGTTTCGAAAAACATTTTCACTGCCTCATACGCTCGAATGCTTGTGATTTCGATTATAGTAATTTAGTTAAATTGGATATTGATGAAGAGTTTTTGTTTTGGTAACTGAATTTACCAACAATAGAGGGGACCTGGCGCTCGGCGGCCGCTGCCGCGGCACGCTCGCTTCGCTCGCTCGCCTTCGCGCGTTAATGGTCACTGTTCTAACCTAACCTAACCCAAATGATTAAATACTTTTCTGTACACTTTATGACTAAATAAATCGAAATCACAAGCATTCGAGCGTATGAGGCAGTGAAAATGTTTTTCGAAACAGCGTCTTTCGCGACTACTTCATTCGAGTCCGTGAGCTTTCGAACCTGTGAGGCAGTGGAAAAATAATTCGCAACAGCGTGTGTCGCAACAGCGGCGTTCGAAACAACATAGGGACCCCGTTTTCATTGCACGAAACCCACCTTATGCCCACATGATGTCTGAATCTAACAGAGTAAAATCCTGACGATCCGACATCAGAACTGGGATCACATCGTGCTAATGAGATCACACGCCGGGACAGTGACAATAACAATCAGTGGCGGTTACTTTTTGAAATGCAAAACCAACACGAGCAGTCCTAACCGTCAGTCACGATCAAATCCAAGACTATCTAGCAAATATAGCAGACAAAGTCATGGAAAATATACGCAGTGGGGACATAGCGGAAATCTCAACAACAGCCAAAGCAGGAAGCAGCAGCAGTCAGGTCCCGGTGAACGAGATACTCTCAGAGATGCAGAAGCTCAACCTTGAGGTGGCATCCTTAAGAGAGGAGGTGAATCAGCAACGTCGCAGTGCAACTCGACGAGGTTGCGGCCAGGGCGGTTACAGGTCAAGATCCAGGAAACATTCAATCCATGAAAGATCCATGATGTTGGGATCCGTTCAATTTCAAGCGTATTTACAAGTACGTGCATGATAGCCACTTGAAGTAGAAGAGGTTGAGTCGAGTGATAGTGGTGAATCTTAGTTCGGCTGGTCGGACCGTACCAGTAGCCATTTCGTAGTCGTAGTTCGTTAAATGATAAATGATTTATTTCTGTAAGTAGGTTTGTACAAACACTTTTACACGTCAATCATATTAAAAAAAACTAGATGAAGTCGGCGTTTCGTATCCGACTACTCTGAGAAGAAAGGCCGAAACAAACTCAGAGGTCACAGTCTCTTTTTAAAGTCCAGACATAATCTTGGTCAGATCATGTGAAGACCATGTAGATTGGTGCCTGAAATGATCTTTTGACGCAAGAACCACACAAGTTGAGGGGACCTGTCCAGTCAGTGCACGCATTTGTCAGTAGCCATGCAGCTCAACTAAGAACTTAAGGAGCTCAACGATTCAACGAACAATACCAAAGAAAGGACATTTGGGTACGCCGCATAAAATCACTCAAACTGCCAGACTATGATAAAAACTAACTGAGAAAAAAAAGAAAAATGAACAATAACCCACATAGTCTTCACATTTACAATACTTAAAACAATATAATACTTAACAAAGTAAATATTCATGTCATTGTATACATAAAATTAATCAATGTCAATGTGTATAAATAAAATACGGATATAATCTTGGTCAGATCATTTGAGAACCATGTAGATTGGTGTCTGACATGGTCTTTTGACGAAAGAACCAACAGATTTGAGTGGACCTGTCCAGTCAGTGCACGCATTTGTCAGTTATCGTGCAGCTCAACTCAAAACTTAAGGAGCTCAGCGATTCGACGAACAATACCAAAGAAAGGACAATTGGTTAGGCCGCATAAAGTACTCAAACTGCCAGACCTGCATTAAAATTTTTTTTGATTGAGAATAAAACTAAAAAAACAATTCACATAGTTCTCACATTCATAATAATTAAAATAATATAATACTTTACAAAGTAAATATTCATGTCATAGTTTAGATATTTAAAAATTTCAATCAAAAGAAAAATATAAATAGTTGGCAAAAAAAATCAAATCAAGGCTCACTGTAAATTGGGGCAGCTCAATCCTTTTCACTCAAAGCCTTTTTGTCCTCAATAAAGTCTTTAACAGTATAAAATGCTTTCTGGCACAGTTTCCGCTTTATAAAACATTTGAATTTATTCAGGCTTAATTCTTGAATATGGCTAGGAAGTTTATTATAAAAACGAGCCACCTATTTTTTGAAGCCTGGTTTTAGGAACAACAAATTTGTGCTTGTTCCTAGTATTTACATTATGGATATCACTGTATTTTTTAAACAGATTAATATTTTTATGTGCATACAATAGATTTTCATAAATATACTGAGAAGCTACAGTCAGTATATTAATCTCTTTAAATTTGTCTCTGAGGGAGTGTCTGGGACTTAATTTATAAATTGAACGAATTGCTCTTTTTTGTAAAACAAAAATTGTCTGAATGTCGGCGGCATTTCCCCACAACAGAATACCGTACGACATTACACTATGAAAATAACTAAAGTATACTAAGCGGGCTGTCTCTAAATCAGTTAAATCACGAATTTTTCTAACGGCGTATGCTGCAGAGCTAAGCTATTTCGACAATTTATCTATATGGGGGCCCCATTGAAGCTTGGCATCCAAAGTTATGCGTAAGAACATTGTAGAATCTTCGGGTTTCAACTTTTCACCCTTTATGAGCACACTAGTTTTTACTTGTCTAACATAAGGTATTGTAAACTTAATACATTTAGTTTTTTTCTCGTTAAGAAGTAGGTTATTAATATTAAACCAGTAAACTACTTTTTCGAGGGCACTATTTACATTGTCAGTAACCAACTGCTGACGTTTGAGTTGAAATAAAAGTGAAGTGTCGTCTGCAAACAACACTATATCATGTTTATCCTTTATGAGGTAAGGCAAGTCATTTATATAAATAAGAAACAAAAATGGGCCAAGAATTGAGCCCTGGGGTACCTCCATTCTTACTACAGATCCGGGAGATTTTTCCCGTTAACATCAACTCTCTGAATCTTATCACTTAAATATGAAGTAAGAAGATCCAGAGAGGCAATTCGGATTCCGTAGTGGTGCAGTTTCCTGATTAATGTTTTATGAAGAACGCAATCGAATGCCTTGGACAAATCGCAAAAGATGCCCAAAGCATCGCATTTATCCTCCCATGCATTATAAACATGTCCTAAAAGTTCAACACATCAGTAGTCGAACGACCCTTTGTAAAACCGAACTGTTTGTTATGCAATAACTTATGTTTATAAAAAATCTTTGCATTTGATCTAAAATAAGTTTTTCAAAAATTTTACTAAAGGTAGGTAGCACTGAAATAGGTCTATAATTAGTAGGGTCTGATGTACTACCCGATTTAAACAACGGTATTATTTTACTGTTTTTCATAAGATCAGGAAACTCACCAAGGTCAATACAATGATTAAAAATAACAGCTAAAGTAGGTGCTACAATGTTTATAATCGACTTAGCAACGTCCACAGAATTACCCCATAGATCTGCGGTTTTTTTAACATTTAATGTGTGAAAGGTTTTAATTCATCTTTACAGGTGACATATTCGAAATGAAATTCAGAATCACAAACTGGAACGTTTTCCTTAAGTAAAGACTCTGCAGCACTGGTTGATGAGTTTATAGATTTAGTAGTCAATACAGGAATCTCTGCAAATAAATTTTCAAAGGCCGCGGCGATTTAATTATACTGTCATCAATAGCAAGGCTGTAGTCACTACTTCGGTTGCATGACCTTCCCGTTTCACTATTAATGATATTCCATGTCATTTTAATTACATTACTACTATTTCAGATTTTTGAACTTAAGTAACGTGACTTGGCCATACAACAAACATTTTTAAATAATTTTGAATAATTCTTAACATATAAATTAAATTCAGCAGTGTTTATAATAGTCCGTTCATCATACAACTCGTATAGTCGTTTTCTACTTTTATGTATACCAACGGTGGCCCAGTCACTGAAAGAAGCATTACTATTAACCAAGAATGTGTTTGGAATGAAAGTGTTGGCAAATTGTGTGCAATACATACAAAAGAAATCATTATATTGTTGATTAGGGGCGACATTAGTTGACAAAACTGGTAATTTACTCAAAAGTTTAGTTTTAAATGTTTCCAAGCGCTTAGTAGTTAGTAGTACACACTTAATATAATGAACTGCTCCAATTCTATACAGGCTATTTCAATTGTCCGCTAAACAGAGAAGCTCACAATGTCCTTGCGGTCTTTAAATCTAAGCTGGTTATTCACTAAAATTTATGAGCCACCATGTATTATAGCATTTACTCTGCTGAACGAACTACCAACCTGGTGATTACTAAAATTGAACATGAACTGGTGGCTTTTAAGCCAATGTTCTGTCATACAAAGAATATCTATATTGTTACAATTCAGGAATAATTCTACTTCTAAATCTTTGTTCAAAAACCCTTGAATGTTTTGATGCACCAAGTTGATACTATTTGATTTTTTTACACTTTCATTTGATTTATTATTTGCTTTCGTAACATTTTTGCAAGATTTTTCCTCCATTGCCCTAATTTCTAATTTAAATGATAATCAATGTCATCAATTGTTACCAAATTATTGACATAATAGTTTAAAATTATACTGCATTGCTCAAAAAAAGCAATTTGTTTAGCCAAAGTTTTGGCTGAAATAGTAAAAAAATATGATAGCGACACAGCTATCTGTCTTTTGTGGTAGTTAGAAAGATAGTACATAACAATATTATATCTATCTTTTGTCAAATACAAATTATTACTAACATAATTGTTAGTATCAATTAAATGGAAAAGATTATCATTATAAGTTAAATTGTGCAATGTAATATTAATGTCAAATCTTATGTTATTTTCTTCCTGTGGCAAACTGTTACTATACGGGAATGTAAACAACACAATTTTTTGTAAACGTAGGTTGCACAATGTTCTATGATATTGGAGTAATTCTCCTTTGTTTACATTTCCCCTATTTCCCATAAAAATTAATAATGTTGTTTCCTGTTTAAAGTTACATTTAATAATTTCTTTCATGATATCAAATAAAGAACAACCAGGCATGCAATAATTTATTATTGAGTGTCCTGGGTATTGATTTGTCAACAAGTGGCCTAAGTCCTTGCCAATCTCATCACAAAATAATACAATATCATTATTTACGATTTGTTTACATTGTTTATTGTAATTATTAGTATAAGGAATTTTTAAATCAACACAAGGCAGCGGTAAGGTGGTATTGCATGTTGCCAATGAATGGTCTGACGTATGACACATCTAATTGTTCTAATTGGCGACATATCTAATTGTTTAAGTAAATTTAACCTTTCTCTATTGAGTTTAACATTTTTGATAAAGAACAGTGGCTTTTTACCATTTTCTGTGTTTTTAAAATGTATTTAATAATTTTAATGTATTTTTTTAGTTTGTTTTTACTGGTGACTACCCTCACTGAATAACATGACTTTGAATCGTCATCACCTGTTAAATCGATAGTGTGAGAGGGTTTTATGGCAGAAACCATTGATGGGGCAATAGGAATCAATTCATTGAACAGACTTTGATTCAGCGAGGCTGTGATGTTATGATTTGTAGTTTCAAGTTGTGTAATTTCACTTTGAGCCTCGTGAAGCTGCTGTTGAAGTAAATGTTTGTGATTAAGAGCTTGTTCATACTCTAAGCTACACTGGCTGAACCCATCCATAACAAGTTGAAGCCTGTCCCGTTCTTCTATGGCATCAGTGTATTGAGTATATATCTGAGCCATTTCAATTTTTAACTTCCTATTCCTTTCATGGGCATCAAAGAGCACCCTTTCATTGTCATCTATTTCCAGATCAAGTTGGTCACAGGACTCCTTCGACGCCTTTAATTCGCTCAAAGCCTGATTAAGTTTAGACTCTTCAAGGCGAGCACGGGCGCTGCGAGTCATAATCATGATTATAACTCAAATAAGAAAGCGACAAGAAATTGGAAGAGAGTAGATAGGTGTGGCGTTGGAAGTCGGTAGCTGCTTATATTAGTCCGTGGATACGCGGTGCGTGGGTGGCTCTGGCGGAGGTCGGGTCTTGTAGAGACCATAGAGTCCGTGGGACTCGGAATTCAGGAGAATTCAGTGAATCAAACATGGGGTTTGTTGAAAGGGCTTAATGAAAAGCCACAGGCCACGAATAAGATTCCTGCTTTGTGTTTTGTTATGCTCTAAGACTGATTTAATTTGAAAAATTCAAAGAAATAGATATTCTGACTGTAGCCTCTCAATATTATTTGAAAATCTCTTGTATTATATGTACACAAAAATATATCAAATTTTAAGAAAATATCCGATGTTCATAGTTTACATACCAGGAATAAACACAATCTGTACACCGCACTCGCCTCCACAGAGTAAGCAACTCGTTCATGGGTCAATGTATACGCTTTTACAACAAACTTCCTACTGACATTCGAAACTAACCCATTAAACGATTTAAAAGCTGTATTACGAGCAAACTTTGTAAAAAAGGGTACTATAACATTTCTGATTGAAGACAAAAAAAAGCTTGGGATTGAGCTGCTCGCTCTGCTACCCTTGTGATAAAACTGGAAAACTTGACATTTTTAATTATTATGCATAATCATCATTATATATGTTTTCGTGAGGCGGCCATCAATTGTAGGGAGTGCTTCCTTGGCCTGCCTGCACTCACCTTGGTCCGACCAAAGTTTGTGATGTTAGTCCCTGGTGCGTTTCCTTACCAGAGTGCGTAAGTACCCGAAGAGGAGTGGCACGATGGGCACAGGTCCCACCGGTGCCATGCTTGACCCCCTTCTGGCAAGTTCATCGCCTGCGTCGTTGCCTAGCGAACCGCTGTGTCCTTTGATCCTTTGAATGGTTATGTTGTTGAGGCTACCCACTTGGTTGAGGCGCTGGTGACACTCGTATATTAGCCCAGAGTCAACAGTGTGACTGCTTAGCGCTTGCAGGACAGCCATGCTGTCTGATAATATGCGGATCGACTGGTCCTTAACTTGTCTGGCCATGATGGCTGAGGCGGCCAAAGAAATGCTCATGCCTTTGGCCTGGAACACTGTGTTATGGATCCCCAAAGGCGTGGCTATGTGTATGTTGAAATCCTCCGAGAAGATCCCAGCACCTGTGCCACTACCTGTTTTGGATCCATCTGTGAAGATACGCAGCTCTGCGGGGCGCAACCCCTCGCATCGGTGGTCCTCGTGAAGTTGGATTCTGTATTTTTTATCAAAAATAAATTGTTTGGGTACCCGGTCATTTATGGCTTTCGTAATAGAGAACTCTTTATTGAGTCCCGCCAGCAGCGCGGTGTGTATAGTGTCTCTCTTACGCCAGAGATCTAGTGCGTTTAGACGTACCGCAATCATCGTCGCTTCCTGCTGTATGAACAGGTGAAGCGGTGGTAGTCCCAGCATGGCCTCGACTGCTGCAGTCGGAGTAGTCCTCATGCAGCCCGTAGTTTGTTGGAGGCTGTAACTAGCTCAGTACGGAGCCACCAGACTAGAGCCCCGTAGGTGATCATGGGGCGGATCATTGCCGTGTACAGCCACAGTATAATTTTGGGGGATAGGCCGCACTTTTTACCTATCATTTTCTTGCACTGCCAGAAGCTGATGCAAGCCCTGTTTAGTTTGTTTTCTAAATGACTGCTCCAGTTCAATTTACTGTCTAGAATAACCCCGAGGTACTTCACTTCGTTGGCCAACTGAAGTTCTGTATTGAACAGTTTTGGTAGGCGGAAAGGTCCCAGAGCTCGTTTTTGGGTGAACATGACCAGTTCAGTCATAGTGGGGTTCACTGATAGGTCAAATTCCCTGCACCATCTTTCTACGATACGTAATGCCTGCTGAGTGAGGTTACAGATTGTACCAGTCACCTTCCCCGGAACAAGGATTGCGAGGTCATCTGCATAGACTATTGTGTAATAGCGGTTGGCATTGAGTTTAGTGATGAGGTCATTAATCACTAGATTCCATAGAAGGGGGGACAACACCCCTCCCTGGGGGCAGCCTCTGGCTATCATGACCAACTGCTGTTCCTCTTCAAGGCGAACCCCTCGTTTGCTTAACATGTTAGTAATCCAGTCCGTTAGTACCTGTTTTACTCCATGTCTGGAGAGGGCGCTGCTGATGCTGGAGATGCTTGTTTTGTCGAAGGCTCCTTCAATGTCTATGAAAGTGCCCAGGCAGGTGCCCTTCTGATGAATCGCTTCCTCTATCTGGCTGACCACTAGATGAAGAGCGGATTCGGTCGCCTTACCTGAGCTGTATACGTGTTGGTTACCGTGCAGCGGTATGGTTTTCAGTGCGCCGTCTCTCAACTCCCTATCACACAGCCTTTCCAAAGTATTTAGTAGAAAAGAGGTCAGGCTGATTGGTCGGTGGGATTTGGCGTTTGTGAAGTCACCCTTACCTGGCTTAGGAATGAATATTACTTTCACTCCCCACCATCCATTAGGAACGTATCTAAAGGCCAGACACGCTCTCTTCAAAGGCACCAGTCTTATTGCGACAGAGATCCCAGCCCACTGTAGTAAGGCGGGGAACACTCCATCAGGACCAGTGGCCTTAAAAGGATGGAAACTCCAGATGGTCCATTGGAGTTTCTCCAACGTGATCACCCTGCGTGCGTAAAGCCAATCATTGTCTGATGTTGGTTGAATTACATCTAGCTAGTCGATTACCTGTGCGAAAACACATCCAGGGAAGTGAGTTTCAATAAGGACGCGTCTCGTTTCTTCTGACGAGGATGTGAGTGTGTTATCTGGTTTGCGGTGGGTAGTTGGCCCAGATGTGTTCTGTTGCGCCAGTACCTTCCTTACTCTGTTAGCTTGTTGGCAAGATTCAATGCTACCACAGAATTTGCACCATCCCGTGGTACTCCTGAACCTGATGGATTTTTTGTAACTGGATTTGGCTGCGTAGTAATTATCCCAGTCCTCATAGGCCGAGGCGAAAACGATCACCATCTCCATGGTGTCGACACGCTGTATAAGCAGCTTAGCTGCAGAGACATCTCTGCAACAGAAGTCAGTTAAGAGATGTGTTTTAAGGTTACCTGTGACATAGATGCACGCTCTGGGGTGATCGTGATCTGTGGTGACCAGGAGCTTACCGCCAAGATTAGAGAGCCCTTGTATACGGCCCGCCCTAATCCACGGCTCTTGGATCAAGGCAATGGCCGTGTGGTCAAAGTCAAAGTCAAACCATTTATTTCAAATAGGCACATAAGAGGCACTTTTGAACGTCAAAACCTCCAGCCACTTCCGAAGCTGAGCCGTCGCGGTCTGACTGTGGTGGAGGTTCGCCTGCAGGACTTTACAGGTGGACGAAAGGGACGCCATCGCTGGTCGAACCCCCCTCATCCCCCTCAAGTCTCAGCCCGGCAAACAGGTTGCCCTCGTCGAAGCCGTCCCCGCCCGGGCAAGAAGCCGGTGACAGGGTAATGTCGTCCAGCTCCTCATCCGGTGGAGGGGCGGCCGACTCTGCTGCAGCAGGTCCAGCCGCGGATGCTTCCGGGTTGTTTCCTGGGGGAGTGGACTCGGGGGGCTCCCATACAACAAACGTGATTTTTTTGCTATTTTTATAGATAATGGTACGTTTTTTTTTTACATTAAGTATAAGATTAATTACTTTGCGTATTTGCCTTGGTATAAGTATTTACGCCTTTGTTTAATACTTTCTAAATTTGAAATCGGCATTGGTTCTGCTGTCAAATTTTTGGGGCTGACAGCCGTATTATCGTCTAGTTTTTGTTGATTCTGATGAATTTCTTCCTCTTATGATGATGAAGTATTCTATAGAATTATTATGGTCCGGACTGGATTCAGTGACATCAATCTCAGTTATGGACTTATCAGTGCTACTTGTTATGGAATGTCTTGAATGTCGTTTTTTAAGTGGTAATAATTTATCGATGTGACGCTTCCACTCGTGTCCATCAGACACGCGTACTTTGTATGTGAGTGGGTCAGTCCGTGCACAGTAGCTGCTGCCCATTTGTCAGCGCGAGCACGGTAGTCTCGCGCTAGCACCTGTTCGCCGGGCTCCACATGCCGCGCGCGCCCCGCTCGCTTTGTATGTGAGTGGGTCAGTCCGTGCACAGTAGCTGCTGCCTATTTGTCAGCGCGAGCACGGTAGTCTCGCGCTAGCACCTGTTCGCCGGGCTCCACATGCCGCGAGCGCCCCGCTCGCTTTGTATGTGAGTGGGTCAGTCCGTGCACAGTAGCTGCTGCCCATTTGTCAGCGCGAGCACGGTAGTCTCGCGCTAGCACCTGTTCGCCGGGCTCTACATGCCGCGCGCGCCCCGCTCGCTTTGTATGTGAGTGAGTCAGTCCGTGCACAGTAGCTGCTGCCCATTTGTCAGCGCGAGCACGGTAGTCTCGCGCTAGCACCTGTTCGCCGGGCTCCACATGCCGCGCGCACCCCGCTCGCTTTGCTGACGACTCAACTGCACGCTCAGTGGATGGTTTTATAATGTCCTATCGACCTCGTAATCTCCTACCAAACATAGCTATCGCTGATGCCACTCCGGTAGTGGCGTGCTCACAATTGCGATATTGAAACAGAAATTTCGAGAGGGCAGCATCTAAAAATCTAAATCTTTTTTTGTTTGACTGATTTTACTTCATTTTTAGCCGCCCCGTTACCAGCTAGTCGATATGGACTTGTGATTGTGTGGTTTATTAGGTTTTTATTTAAATAATTAGTTAATTCAAACGAGCTAAATGGAGGTCCCCCATCACTAATTATGTGTGAAGGCATTCCGAAACGTGCAAAAAGTTATCTTAACTTATTTATAGTGGAGTTTGCATTAGTTCCTGACATTATTTGAACTTTTTCCCATTTACTGTGTGCATCTACCGTCACTAAATAATATTATCCTTGAAATATAGCAAAGTCAATATTTAATCGTTGCCACGGTCGTGTGGGGAAAGCCCACGGATGCAACTGTGCACGCGCCGGCGCATCGCGCTGTTGTGCCTAGGCATGCACTGCATTCTCGATACAATGTTTCAATTTCATTGTCCAACTGAGGCCAGTAAACATAGTTTCGAGATAGATTTTTCATTTTGACAACTCCTAGGTGTCCCTCATGTAATTCCTGTAGAATTTGCTGCCTAAGTACCTTAGGAATGACCACTCTGTGATTGTATAATATACACTGTCTGTCGATAGTAAGGCTGTCGTTTCGATAGAAATAAGGCTTTTTATCACTTCGTGTCTGGCCAGCCATTTATAATAAATAATCATAGATATAATAATCATAGAAGCTCGGGTCGTAATAAACTCTTATTTCCCCGCAAACTCCGTTTCATTTGCGCTCCCGAAATCTAACTGGCGCAGCCGGTAGAATTGCCGCAAACAGTTTTCCTCCGCGAAAAGTCAAGTGCGAAAATCTGTGAAATACATGAGAACGCGTGGACTGTGTTTCGCGAGTGGTTACTGATTATAGACGTATAGTCGTTGTGCTTAAAATCAGTGAGGCGATCTATATTGGGCAATCTTCGAACCAAATAAATAAGTTTAGATAACGCGCAAATTATGTGGGTTAGCAGAGATGGCGATAATATATCAAGCGGTTTGCATGTGAGTAACCTTCTACATCCTTCCTCATTCCCGACACTATTATTGTGATAGACGTAATTAGAATTAGTTTAATTTAGTTTTTTTTTAAGAGGAAAGTAACATTAATGTTTCTGCCTATTTTTATTAATTCTACGGTGTAATTTAACATATAAATTGAGGTTTATCTTTTAATTTTACAATTTAAATTACATTGTTAATTTTAGTTTTGTCTAAAATGAATCAAGGTCAAATTCCTTTATCTGCAGCGGCGGCGGCAGGGGCGACCCCTTCGGTTCGTTCTGAAACTCCGCTTCTGATGCAATTGCCAGATTCTTTGATACCTCAAGATGTTTTAAAATTAATTCCCGAATTTAATGGTGAAACTTAGTTTATTTTTACGAAAGTGCGAATATGTTATCGGAAAATATCAAGGGACTTCAGAGCGAAACGAATTTTTAATGCAGAATATTACAAGTAAATTAAAGGGTAAAGCAGCGGCTCTTTTAAGTGAAAGGGGTGACCTTGAAACTTATTCTGAATTTAAATCTTTAATGATCCAACATTTTGGCGATCCCAGAAGTGAGGAATGCGTGGCAATTGAGCTCGAAACCCTAAAAATTAAATCAAATGAGTCATATTTAGAATTTTGCAGCCGTATACAAGATATTCGTGCTATTTTAATATCTAAGGTTAATCTATAATAACACTTCGCTTAACGTTTTTATGTACAATTTACCGGAACATATGGTGCGGATTGTTCGATTGAAAAATCCTAGTACATTGGAATAAGCCTTACAATTTGTCCTTGAAGAGGTTAATTTCCAGGAACAATATAATTTACGCAGCAAAATGTTACAACATCGGCCACAAGGTCATCAGTTATTGCCATCATCTGAAAAAGGCGTTAATTCAAGTTCAAACAATCCGAAACCTACCTTTACAGCACCTCAATTGCAATATAATTACCACAGGCCGTCTGCAAATCAAACTCAATTTAAATTCGGTATACCTAACCAAGTTTTTGTACGTCCGAATATCAATCAACAAATAGGGTTTCGACCGCAACTACCGCAGCTTGGGAATAAACAACCTCAACAATTCGGTAATAGACTTCAAGCAGCACAATACGGTTATGGACCCCAACCAGCACAATTCGGTTATGGACCCCAAGCGGTACAATTCCGTTATGGACCCCAAGCAGCACAAATCGGTTATAGACCTCAAGTAGGACAATTCGGCTATAGAGCTTCACAACCTTCGAGCCACCACCCCCCTAACAATTTATTGGGTGATCGTGACGTAACAATGAGAACTGCTCCAGCACCTGTTAAGCAACCACAAGGTTTTCCTATTAACGAGCTTTATACCAGTAATGAACAGTACTATTATGACCCCAATTACAATGATTATGGTATATGTTATCTAGGATACTGTGACTATGACTATACAAATATGTACATTAACAACGATTGCGTGGATCAGAACCCAAATACTGAAATTCCCAAAGCTATTGAAAAGGCTGATAATTCGCATTCAGCTGAAAATAAAGTAGACTCTAAAGATGTCGCAAAAGATGTCCCAAATTTTCAAATAAATTTGATTCGTGTTCACCCGAAATGATAGAACTTAAGTTTGACGCTAATCTTAAACATCCTTATATAACCATTCCCGACATAAACGGTAAATTTATGTTGGATACAGGAAGCACTAGATCTTTCATAAGCCCTGGAAAAGTTAGTGAATATTTCCCACAGTCAAAATTCTACGAACCATTTACAGTTACCAGTACACATGCTACGAGCGAACATAATGAAGTAGCTAATATTCCCCTTTTTTTAATTTTTAAAGTAAATGGTTATCATAAGTTTTATATTTATGATGTGGATTATAGATATGATGGATTGATTGGAATGGATCTTATGTCTCAACTTAATGCTAGTATATGTTTTAAGAATAGAATTTTAAAGATAAACGATATTAATATTCCTATAATTTATAACATTGACCATGAACTTAAACTTGAACCTCGTACAGAACATAAAGTGAGGCTACCCGTAAATAAGAAAGATGGCTATGCCATATTAGATTACACGCAATTTCACGAAAATGTTAGAATGCCAACTGCAATTGTAAAGTGTGAAAATTACCTTGCCTCCACTATAATTCAGAATGCTACTGACCTTGAAGTAAGGCTAACTATAACCGCTCCTTTCAAAGTTACCAACTTCTCTGAAGAGTGTATAGTAAATAACACAACTGGGTTAACTGACATTGACTCGTTACTGACAGTCAACCTACAGAAATTGAGACTTCATCATCTCAACCAAGAAGAAAATGAAATGATTAGTGAATTATGTTTCGAGTATAAGGACATATTTTACTGCAAAGACTTGCCTTTGACTTTTACAAACCAGGTAAAGCATCATATTCGGACTATTAATGAGGATCCAATCTATATTAAACCTTATAGGCAAGCTCCAGCACAGGCTGAAGAAATCAAACGACAGGTCGAAAAACTTCTCAAGGACAATGTAATCCAAGAATCACATTCACCCTGGAGTGCACCTGTCCATTTGGTACCAAAAAAGGCAGATGCCTCCGGTCAGGTGAAATATAGAATGGTAATAGATTACCGCAGACTCAACGACATAACGATCGATGACAAGTACCCACTTCCTAATATATACGACTTATTTGACAAACTTGGCAAAAGCAACTACTTCACCACATTAGATTTAGCGTCCGGATATCACCAAATTGAAGTTTCTGACAGTGAAAAAACAGCTTTTTCTACACAAAATGGACATTATGAATTCCTCCGTATGCCATTTGGTCTTAAAACAGCTCCGGCAACCTTTCAGAGGACTCTCGATAATGTCTTGAGAGGCCTACAGGGTATACATTGCCTGGTTTATTTAGATGATATACTAATATATTCAAATGGCATAGTAGAGCATGTTCAAAAATTACGTTCCGTCTTTGATAGACTTCGTCAAACTAACTTGAAGGTTCAGTTAGACAAGTCCGAATTTTTACGTAAGGAAGTGCAGTACTTAGGACACACGTTAACTAAAAACGGACTACGACCAAACAACGACAAAATACAAGCAGTTCTTAAATATCCTTTACCACGGACACAGACTGAAATCAAGCGATTCTTAGGCTTTGTGGGTTATTACAGACGGTTTATTAAAGATTTCTCCAAAATCACACAGCCATTGACAGCCTGTTTGAAAAAGGGTAAAAAGGTAGTCATAGACCAAAATTATACCGAAGCTTTTGAAAAATGTAAGGAACTTCTGATAAACGCACCGATATTGCAATACCCGGACATGAATAAACCATTTTTATTAACAACAGACGCCTCTGAAGTTGCAATTGGCGCGGTTTTGTCACAGGGCCCTGTGACACTACCTGTGACAAACCAATAGCATATGCCAGTCGGACCTTGACAGATACGGAAAAAAGGTACAGTACTATTGAACGCGAATTATTGGCAATCATGTGGGCCACAAAACACTTTAGACCTTATTTATACGGACATAAATTTGATATTTACACTGACCATAGACCGTTAGTCTGGCTGTATCAACTCAAGGAACCTAATAACAAGCTAACGCGTTGGCGCTTGCGGTTGCAAGAATATGACTTTAATGTCATATATAAAAATGGTAAACAGAATGTAACTGCAGACGCGCTATCTCGAATTCAACTTAAAGCACTGGGAGAAGCCAACGTTTCCGACGACATTTCAATGATTGTTAATATAGACGAAAAAGAAAGTAGACTTCAAAATTATTTAGAAGACGTGGCCACACTAAATTCTGATGACTCAAGGACTATTTCTGTTTCCGACTCTGAAAGAACCGCGACAGCTAGCCCAATGACCATAGATTTAGATTTCGATACTCGTACAGACTTGGAACAATCACCTAATAATTATCCTATACCCTCTGAACCTTCTAGTATACAAACAGTTCATTCAGCCGAAGATCTCGAATCCCATGGAATACCGATATTGAAAGAAGCAATAGACACCAAACCTAATCAAATACTAGTTTTTAGCTGGTTTCGTAATGAGCTCCACGTAAAAGACTTGTCTAGGGACAAACAAAAGGTGTTGGAAGTATTTTTGCCTCTTCATAATCAAGATCATATCAAAACATTTTTAAAAGAATATATAAAACCCAAAATTAAGTATTTCATTTATTTTGAGAATCCAGAACACAGAAAAGACTTTAGTCATATTATAATTTCATTATTTAAGAAAGATACGGTTAATTTTTATGAATGTACCGAGCGCGTTATTTACGTCGAAGATGAACAGGAACAGAAAGCCATTGTGATTAAGTTACATGAAGGCAAGACCTGTCATCGCGGCATTACAGAAACTGTTAAAAGAATCCGTCGTAATTATCATTGGCCACATTTATCCGGAACCGTTTCCGCCATAATTAACTCATGTGATCGTTGTAAAACCTCTAAGTACGACAGAAAACCAATTAAACCGGTACTGCAGCTCACACAAACCCAGAACGCCCCCTTTCAGGAAATATTTATAGATCTGTTCAGTATAGAATCAAAATACTATTTAACTTTAATCGATGCCTTTAGTAAATAAGGACAAGCGATAGAAATTACATCTCGCTCCACACCCGAAGTGGTCAGAGCATTAATGAAATACTTTTCTTTTTACGGTATACCACAGAAAATAAGTTCGGATCCGGGAACCGAATTTAATAATGAATTATTAAAAGAACTGACGGACTTGCACAAAATTAAACTACACATAGGTACACCTAATAATCCCAATTCTATGGGGCTCATAGAACGTTTTCACTCTACAATTATAGAAATATATCGATTAGCGAACTATGAAAAGAAATTTACAGACGCAGCATCAGTGATGACTTACGCCGTTATGGCTTACAATAACACTATCCACAGTACTACTGATTTAACACCGTTCGAAGCTGCGTTTGGTAATACGGAATTAAACTCTATTTTTAACTCTGAATTCGATAAAGCATACAATCAGCAACTAATCAGGGATCATAAGAAAAGAACACGGGCAATTTATAAATATCTTTCTGAAAAGGTAAAAAGTCATAAGGAAAGAATTAAAACCAAGCGGGGAGGCGAATCCAGACCAGCCTTAGAAATAGGCCAACCGATTTTCACTAAAGCCGTAAATAGAAGGCAAGCTAAAGATAAACCTAGATTTCAAAAGGCCATGGTTACAGGTCAGATAGAACGTAACATCGTACCAATAAAAGTAATAAAAAAATAGAGATACTAAAGTTCCGGTAAAAAATGTAAAACGTCCTCCACAGGTGGTGTTGGATCCTGGTGATATGGACAACGACCAGTTGGAGTCTTCCAAGCCAGGCCCTTCGAGTGGTAAAGATTAATCAAAACCCTGGGATTCTTCCGGTGAAACTAGGTCAAGCATTTATGCAATATGATAAATGGTCTATTGTTAAAACAATCAACCTCCAATGCATTGGTACAGATCTTTCCTTTAATATTAAAAAATATTCCGAATTTAGCCAAATGTTACACCCAAGTAAATCGTATGCGGATGAGTTCAGGAGCCTTAAGATACAGGTGGAGTACATAAAAAATGAGACTCTAGAAAAATTACAGCAATTAATTCCATCTAAAAGATTCAAACGTGGTATTATAAACCCTCTTGGCTCTATCATCAAAATTATAACGGGTAATCTTGACCATGAAGATGCAGTCAGATATGACAATATAATCAGTAGTATTCAGACCGAGGAACAAGCAATTTCTAACAAATTTACAATGATATCTAAAATGTTGGATCATTTTCTGAATTCTACCGAAGTAATCAATGAAAATACAAAAATAATAGACGCACGCATTAAATTACTTGAGGGTCTTGTAACCGATCTCACTAAGAAAGATAATCACTCAATTTATATGACCTATGTCTTCGGATTACTAAACCAATTTATTGTAAACTTTAGAACACTTTATATAAAACTCAGCGAACTTGAAACGGCCATTGCATTCAGTAAATTATCAGTATTACATAAGGCCGTAATGAATCCTAGCGAACTGTTGAAAGTGTTAAAATATATAAGCCAATATGATAATCTAATGTACCCTGTAAATGAACGAAATTTAATAAACATAGAAGAATCCTTATCTGTAAAAGCTTACATTAAGAATGAAGAATTAACTTTTGTAATCGAAGTTCCACTTATTTATAATACAACTTATAGTTACTATAAACTGTATTCCATTCCTATCTCAGATGATTCCTCAAATCTTACCTTTGCTGTTATTCCTGAATTTCCCTACCTACTAGTAGAAGGGTCAAGGTATCGACCAACTGATCAACCGTGTCAAGAGATAACCGCTAAAGAATACCTCTGCTCTGAAGATAAACTAATTCAATATGCGGAAGAAACTTGCATTGAGCAACTAATGAAATACCACGACAATCTGTCGCGCTGTTTCCCACGTAAGATACTATCTGAGTCCCTGAAACTTCAAAGAATTGGTCCCAATAGTTGGATAGTGTATTCAAAACACAACCAAGTCATATCACAGACTTGTAATAATGATGAAACAAGAGAACGCATACGAGGAACATATCTGCTAACGGTACGAGGCCAATGTGATGTCTCTATAGATAATATTCAAATACATAGACGGCGCTCTTACTCACTACAAACGGATTATATGCCTGTTCCCTTATTGACCTTACCTGACTTGATAGATCTAACTCGTGACGCAGCAAGGATCGAACCTATAAATCTGAAGGGAGTAAATTTGGATGACATACGCCAACTGAATAATATTCTGAAGAATAGTGCAAATACAGTGAAAAGTGAAACCACAAGTGAAAGTGTTAGTGTCGCCCTTTATGTCTTATACGCGGTAGTCATTTTATTGTCAGTAGCTGTAATTATATATAAGTATTTAGATGTTGTAAGAAAATTCTGTAAAGAGCGGGATAGAGTTATTGAGGATAATCCCCCACAACCTGAGGACGGTCAAGTTAATCGAAGACCTATACTATTAGTTTGATTGACTTTACAATTTTCAATTTGTGACTTTATTATAGGAATAGTTTGATCATTTTTTTTTTTTTTGTCATAAGTAATAATTGTAGTTTCTAATTTGTAATTAAACAAAGCTCTCGGAAAACCCCTGTTTTTCCGATAACTTTGATTTAAGGGGGGAGGAGTTATGTTCCCAGCCTAACGCTGTGGTATGTGGTAGAGTCTAGACGCTGACCTGGCACCTTTTGTGATTAGGCGTACGTGACAGGATGTGTGGCGCGACCGCGGGTGGGCCGACCACCGGTCTATGAGAAAGTTTTGCGATGTATTAGAATAAAGATAGGCTAAGGCAGTCTTACATGAACTTCTGTAAACCTCGGGTCGTAATAAACTCTTATTTCCCCGCAAACTCCGTTTCATTTGCGCTCCCGAAATCTAACTAACTTGATGACATAACGTTGGCTACAAGCGCGCGTCGAGTAGTTCGTGAAGTACTACCTACCTTTTCAAGATTATTAATATTTTGTGGGTAAGAAGAGAATTCGTTCGCGGCTAACTCGCGTTCTAAGAAATGAATCAATGTATTTATGTCGGGAATGTCCGATGGTTTTGATAATGATAATTCGAAACGTTTTCGAATACTAGACGGAATTGTACGTAGTAAAATCGTCATTAATATGAAACTCCATTGGTCTATAGGTAACTGAATCGCCTGCAATGCCTTGATGTTTTCTTGATAAATATTGAGTAGATTTCTTAGACTTTGAGTCATTTTCTCGGTACTAGGGTCAATATCTAATATTTTTTCCAGATGTTTCGTGGCTAAAGCCCGTTTGTTGTCATACCGAGAAACCAATATATCCCACGCAACACTATAGTTTTCGTCTGTTATTGGCATAGATTTAATAAGGTTATAGGGTTCATTTTTTAATGACAATAACAAATAACGAAACTTCTCTGTTTCCGTGTAAGTATTTTTGCCGTGCACCAATGAACGAAACAAATCGTGAAATGGGGGCCAATCCGTAGTCTTCCCTGAGAAGGTAGGCATTGGAAGAATAGGTAATCTAGTTGCACAATTATTATGACTAGAATTATATGATGCATGTACCACTGAATTATTAATCGCCGTACTAGACGATAATCTTCGTTTACGCTCATTATCGTGTTCCTTTAGTTTGTCTAAGTGAACACTAATTGCGTAATAACAATCATTGAAATTGTTACGAATCTGTAGTTGTTCTTCTTTGTCAAAAGTATTGGACTTGATTAAGGCTTTTTCTATTTTTGCCTGAAGTTTGAAGAACTTTCTTTTTTGCAAAGTTAACTATTTTGAGCGTGATCTAAACTGTTGTTCGTCTGAATGTATGAAATGTAATATACGTTGGAGATCATCGATAATGATCTCGCGTTCGAAAATATCTTGTTGAATTAGCTCCGCCATTTTGGACGCGTAACGACGCAAAATGTACTGAGACGTTAGGAACTAACTAAACGGAAAATAACCCCACAACAAGTACTTAGAAATAAATCCGGATCGAACGGATCAAACAATTATGTGTAATAAATTCGTGAAGTTTACCTGCTATCTCCGGTCCACTGCTTCACGCTCCTTGGGATCGGCGGGGTGGTTAGGTATGAATCCAGGTTAAACCACACTACAAATATTGTCCACAGGTGCTGGTTATGTTAATTTCTATTGTCTTGCGGGGATTGTAGCATTAAATCACTGAAGGACCATTTCTTTTCAGAAAAATGTTTTTGTTAGCGCGGAGCGCGTTGGGAGATTTTGACACGTTGATACAGTGTGAAAGTGCGCGGGGACGCTGCGCTAGTGTGCTCATTAGCAGCCAATCCGATCGCTCAGCGAGTGGACTAATGAGAAGCCGAGAGCTTCATCGAATCAGCAATTACACATAAAAGCTTAATAACTAGTTATGGGGTGAAAAAAAAATCCTAAAATTCAAAAGAAGAACGGTACATCACCCAGTAATTCCACATCTGACGTCGCCAAGTAGTTGCTTGGCGGTGTGCGACGAGGTGTTGTCGTGGTGAAGGAGGATCCTGATAGGTCGTTTCTCCCGAATTTTTTCCAAGACAAGTGGCAAACAATTGTTAGTGTACCACTCTGCAGTAACTTGTTTTTTGATCCTCTAAAACAATTGTTGCGTAATTACCTGTCCTTCCGATGAACGAGGCCACCAACTTTTTTTCCACGCTTCGACCTCTCTTCACTTTAGTTGGTAACTCCTAAGAAGGAAACACCCAGACAGCAGTTTGTCTCTTAGTTTCAGGATCATAAGAATAAAACCAGCTTTCGTCACCCGAAAGTATGTCGAATACAGCATTTGAGTCACCTCCGTTAAATCTTTGAACCATTTCACGATACCAATCAACACGACGGAGTTTTTGGGCCTCTGTCAAATTATGAGGTATCCACCGGGCACAAAGCTTCCTGACCGCTAAATGTTCTTGGAGGATTTTGTGCACTTGACGCATACCGACGCCTAAGCTTGTCCAAATCTGCTGATAAGTCACTCTTTTGTCAGTCTCTATCATACGCTGCACAACACTGATGTTACCTTCAGTCGTCGCCGTAGAAGGCCGACCCTCACGCAGATCATCGGTGACATTAGTGCGACCACGTTTAAACTCATTAAACCAGTTTTAAACAGTGGCAAAAGATGGGGCTTCATCGTGAAAGGCCAATCGAAGTCTATCATAACTTTCTTATTGACTTAAATGACATCGAAAGACATAAAAAATCATTGTCCGAAAATTTTCTCGCGTTAAATTCATGCTGACGTGACACAGACAATTTTGAATTTGCCGCCAAATCGAAAACAAATGAGAAATGAATAAAATAAATCGGTTTATTACCAACCCCCCACGACCCTATTTCTTATCACTGGATTCTAAGATGGCTGGCATACCTTAGGTTACCGTTATTGTCACCGACCTAATTTAAGTTATGCTATATCTTTATAAATATATAATTATATTGTTTGAGGCAGTTGGTAGTTTTCTTGTGTTCTGATACGAACCCTCCTTACATCAGAGCTTTTGTTCCTTTACCACTAGAGGGACAAAAACGAAATTGTAACAGTGGCTGCGTTGTTACAAATTTGATGGTGACAAAATCAAAATCAAAAGTCATTTATTCAAACTAGGCTGAGAATCAGCACTTTTCGAACGTCAAAAATTACATAAAAGACAGTCCCCCACCGTCACAAACGCCCACCCTTCACCACTTCCTAGTGCTTTAGCTGGAAAGAAGAAGTGGCGCAACAAACTCCCCAGCAGCACAGCTGTCTGTTCAGATATAAAACTTGAATCTATACAATAAAATGTAAAAGAATTTGCATTACGCAACACAACATTAAATTAAATTATTTGCCTTATGTTAGTTAGCACACGCCACTATACCAAAAAAAAACATAAAAATCGTCGAAAACTATACTCAAGCAGAAATAACGTAAACAGAACGTACCTAAATAAAAGCCTCCAGGCATAATGGGAAGTCAAAAATGATAAACTAGCACCATCTTAGTAAAATAAAAAACAGTTAATCATTAATAACAATAATAAAACCATGGTCAGCAAGACGACCAGTCACCACAAGCAGCACCCGTTCACGAGCATAACGCAAAGATCAGCCATCACCCCCCTCGCCATATTTGAGGGAAGGAGGCAACCCGACCCCCGACGCTACCGCAAGCAGTGACATCTAAGGGAGCACGACGAACTTGCTGCCGGTTGCTCAGGCAAGAATAATATAATCAATTATCTAGGTCGCTAGCTAACCACTTATTGCAATACAACTCATAAAAAAAACATTTTCATGAGTATATTATGTCACTAATAAATAAAAATAAATTGACTTAGACAGTCAAATAAAAATAAACAATTATATGAACTCATATAACCTGTCAGTACGCTAATTCTGGAGAAAGAACATGAACATTGTCTTGAGTTAATCACAGCGACCAACTATTCTTATCGTTTAAGTAGTCATTGATAGAATAGTATGCCTTTGAACAAAGATTGGATTTAACTTTAACTTTAAACGCATTAAAAGGCAAATCTAACAAAGAAGAGGGTAGCTTGTTATAAAAAGTTATACCAAGTCCAACCAATGAGTTATGAACCTTATGAAGCCGGTGAAATGGAGCACGTAATTTATCCTTATCTCTGGTGTTAATATTGTAAATATCACTGTTTTTAGTGTATAAGTGTATATTTTGCCTAACATATAAGATATTGGCGAAGATGAATTGTGATGCTGCCGTGACTATACCAATATCTTTAAAAAAATCTCTTAGAGAAACTCTGGCACCCAGCTGGTAAATTGCTCGAACAGCTCGTTTTTGGAGTACAAAAATATTTTGAATGTCAGCTGCTTTACCCCACAGCAGAATACAGTAGGACATAACGCTATGAAAATAACTAAAATAGACTAATCGGGCTGTATCAACGTCAGTGTATTGTCTTACTTTCCTGACGGCGTATGCGGCCGAACTGAGCCTTCCCACTAGGCTTGATATATGAGGTCCCCACTGAAGTTTGGCATCTAACGTTATACCCAGAAACACTGCCGAGACTACAGTTTCAAGCACCTCTTTATCTAAAACGATGTTGGGACCTAAATTTCTAACATTCGGTAAGGCAAACTTTATACATTTCGTTTTCTTGGCATTGAGAACTAAATTATTTGTCGTAAACCAATCCGTAACCATTGAGAGTGCAATGTTTACGTCGTCAAAATCTTGTCTATTCCGGTCTACTTTAAAAATAAGAAAGGTATCATCTGCAAACAGTACAACGTCACAGACAGCCTTTATATAAGGTGCTAACAAATTAAGTACCAATATTTTAAGAGGTGTTACATTACATCAAAACAATTAACTTTAAATAGAAATTAAGAAAACTTTTTATATGATATTTTTGTTTTAATTTACGGAACAAAATAAATAAATTAAAATTTCGCCCAAACATAATCATCCTGTGCTTTTAACTGACAAGACACACTTTCTGTCAAGTGAACATCGTCGTTTGTGACTAACGTCAATGATTGTTTTTGCTCGTTTTTGCTCAATATTGATAACGGCAACAGCTAACTACTACCTAAACATAAACCCTAACTAAATATTCACTTTAAAAATAAATAAAAAAATTTAAATAAAATAAATATTTAATTTTCCATACAACAATCTTGGTTATTTTGCCATTTTAAAAGATAATGGTACGGAACCCTTCGTGCGCGAGTCCGACTCGCACTTGGCCGGTTTTTATTTTTAAAGATAATAGTACGGAACCCTTCGTGCGCGAGTCCGACTCGCACTTGGCCGGTTTTTATAGATAATGGTACGGAACCCTTCGTGCGCGAGTCCGACTCGCACTTGGCCGGTTTTTTATTATTTTTTATATCGTTTACAAGTGGCTAGTTCTAAAAACTTTTTGGTGTCGCCCTCGTAGTAGACACATTTTCTAAGCTTTTCGAATATGAATCGGCAATGCACAGAATATTGTTAAGGTATATAACAAAAAGCAACCCTAATGACTTCAGGTGATAAACAACTGTCTTCATGATCCATGTCAATGCATATATTGAAACAGAAACTGGAGATATCTTCTAACATATTTTCTTATGGGTAACAAGTAATATGCTTTTTTAAATCTATTGTAGGCAAAAAACTATACTGCCCTTAACTCTACCAGTTTAAAGTAGTATGTATTAGCATACTAATTAGTTTTTTTTTTTTGAGATTTAATATGAATCTCCGAGTGCCATCTGATTTTATAAGGCACCGAGTTGTATGAGATTATTAATTTCTATGGAGATATGATTGATTTCTTCCTGGTTGAAATTGCTATTCGGAAGTTTGAACTGGAAACTCAAGTGGTAGTTTATAACCCTTGAGCTGATCATGTATGGTTGGATTGGTAGTAATACTAGTTAGTAGAACTAAGATAATAAGTAATAGTAGAACTAAGATGGAGGAGACATATTCATCAGGGGGACGTGGAATTCAGTACGGTGTCCCACAAGGGGGCGTATTGAGCTCACTACTTTTCATTATATACATTAATGACCTTCCGAACGCGAATTCAAACCCAATGACACTCTTTGCTGACGACAGCACCGTTGCAATTAAGTGTAATGACAGAACATCTTACGAGCATGATATAAACAGTAGCCTAAATGCAATCATTCAATGGTTAGATAGTAACAATCTGAAGGCGAACATTGGGAAAACAAAAATAATGCATTTTAGTCAGCGTATAAATGCAGGTACACCTAAGATTAACTATAAGGGTGAACCTGTAGCTGAAGTTCTATTAACAAAATTTCTTGGGCTTACTCTGGATAATAAGTTAAATTGGAAATCCCAGATTTAAACATTGTGCAAAAGATTAAATAAATCAGTATATGCCCTACATGAACTTAAAAAGGTCTCAAATATAAATACGTTGCTAGCGGCTTATCATGGTTTAGCTGCTTCAGTACTGAGGTATGGTGTAATTTTCTGGGGAAATTCGACGGATATTGACATAATTTTTAAAGCACAAAAACGGTGCTTAAGGGCTATGTTTGGGCTTCAAATGGTCGAAACCTGTAAACCGTTTTTCCAGGACTACTCGTATAAGATTCTGACTCTCCCAAGTCTGTATATTTATGAGGTCTCATTATTTGTGAAGACCAATAAAAACCTATTAAAATTAGCATCAGAAATAAATAATAGGCAACAACTAGACGCACTACGCCTCTATGTACCCCGAACATGTACCTCTTTAATGTACAGGAGTGTGTTCCATATGGCTCCTGTAATCTTCAATAAATTACCTAAAGAAATAAGGGCAATGAATACGGCCCTATTAAAGAAAAGTCTAAAAAAAAATCTGATTAATAAATGCTACTATAACTTGAATGACTTCCTCAATGATAATTTTGCCAAACTAAAGACCTCACAGTGACATCAAGTAAAATCAATTATTCAATGAATTATGCATGTATCTCTTAAGGACGCTATCACATTTTGAACTCGCTCGAGTTTAGGTATCTGAATCGCAACACAACAACATTACGCGCACGCACACATTGAAACCGCTGACCGCTCGATTTTATACGTAACTTAACTAATCTTGGTACTTGAAGGTATATTTTTTTTTAATTTTACTGGTATTGATTGAGTAAAGTTAGTTGTAAGTTTGCAATCGAATTTTAGTAACTGTGGCTAAGTACTATCTGCGTGATAATTATGTTTTTAGTATTTTTAAAATTCATCAGCCATTACGCAGCGTAGCTACCTACGCTGCGTAATGGCTGATGAATTTTATTATTATGGCTAGCGCTTGAAATTTTTACCCAAAAATTTCAAGCGCTAGCCATATGGATTAAATACCATATTTTTACATAACTAACAACGTAAGCATTTTACTATTACAAGGAACACCTACGATTATTCCCCAGGCTACCATTAGTTAGAAAAGATGTAAGTAGGTACTTTTAAATATTATTTTAGCTGGCAAATGTTGGAGCATTACATAATCAAATACTAGCCTGGGAGTATATCGTAGACTTTCGTTGTGATATTTAAAAATAATCATTGCCTTATGAAAACAGTATTTTATTTACAGAGACTGGGGCGCGATTTCAGTACTTTTGATAAAAATTAAAACCAAAGTAGGTAGTAAAAAGTATATTATGTTATTATTTTTATGTATAACTATGCAGTGGATTTAGCTATATTGGTCCCTATTCAGACCTCATTTTTTTTCATTTGTTGGTTTTATTGTGATTGTTAAAACGTATTTGTGTGAAAAATTTGTATGGGGCTATACAATTTTTATGTGCCCATTCTGGAGATGAATATATTATCTTTAATTTGAGACAATGATATCCTTGCAGTTGTGACTCCTAATTCATTAAAATGGTACCTGAAAAGCACTGATATTTGAGGAAAAATGTGATAGCGTCCTTAATAACTAATTTTGACATTGACATTGAAATAATCTAAATATTTTTATTATTTAATTTATAATTTATTATCCACTATGACTCTAACTTATTATAACTATATCGTGCTTATTTCATCTAATTTTATTTATTCCAATGTCTGTTTTGATTAATTGATGAATAACTATGACTGTATAAATTTTGCATGCCTTACGGTAGAATCACTTGAAACATGTAATTCTTATAACACCATTGTAACAGTGTATTCAGCAAAAATAAATGATTTGATTTGATTTGATTTGATTTGAATACTATTCCGTACCTCAGAAATGCTGCATCTTACAGTCTGTACATGAGCTAACGACAATCCAGGTTCTGGCGACGATGGATGGTATTGAATGTATCTTGAAGCTTATAGCCGAACAGATATTCAGCTATTGGTGTTTGCTCCATAAATTATTTTCTTTCCTCACTTGGGTAGGATTAAGAACCTCATGTGATGCAAATATCATGATAAATGTCACACAGTTAAGTAGTCTAGCTGAGTCACTTAATGTTGTGATTTAATCTGCACCTCCTTGGGAGGCTATTAAACTATTAATGATTTTGCCAATAAACGTAATGGCAGCAGCCATTATAATACACGGCCCTCTGATCGTTTAGTCCTATTTTATTCCACTTGCATTTACTGCTGCCGCCACTTTTTAGTCCATTTATTAAAAACCATGCTGACCACCGTGTGGCCAGACTGAAATGTATTTACATAGGTAAATGAAGTTGCTAACTGTAGCCCCTTATCTGTGAGTAGATTCTCAATACTTGAAGATAAGGTTTCAGTTGGGGTGTAGGTACCATTTCACTCTCAACTCGCCCCCCCCCCCCCCCCCTCTTCTAGTTGTATTGTAGTAGAATTTAAGTATTAACATAGCATACAAGTTAAAATTGTATACTAATATCTATAATCATTGTAACTATCTTGGATTTTTTGAAGACAACTGGATGTTGTCTAATAAATGAATAATTTCTATTTGGCAGCATTGTGTACAGCTATGCCGAGTCCGGCTGAGTCTGCTTTGGCCTGCCGAACCTGTTTGACTGTAATGTCTTCCGCGGAAGCGGGCTTTGTACACATCTACAAAGAATAATTAAAGTAAGGTTCCAGACTAACCTCTCGTAAAAGCTCTAGGGATGCAGCAGGCACGTGTTTTTAACACTAAACGTGTAGACCATCAGCTAACCTCTCATGAAAGCTCGTGTGGTGACGTTTTTTTTGTAAGTATACGGCACAGTTAATGTTCTCATGGCTAACCTCTCGTGAAAGCTTTTAGAGACTGCTAGGGATCCAACAGGGGCGTGTTTTTGATACTGAACATACATACCATCGGCTAGCTTCTCGTGAAGGGTCATGTGGTGTCATTCTTTTGTAATAATACGGCACAGTTAATGTTCTCATGGTTAACCTCTCGTGAAAACTCTTAGAGACTGCTAGGGATCCAGCAGGGACGTGTCTTTGACACTGAACGTACATACCATTGGCTAGCGTCTCGTGAAAGCTCAGGTGGTGTCGTTCTTTTGTAAGTATACAGCACAGATAATGTTCTCATGGTTAACCGCTCGTGAAAACTCTTAGATACTGCTAGGAATCCAGGAGGGACGTGTATTTAACACTGAACGTACATACCATCGGTTAGCTTCACATGAAAGCTCGTGTTATTTCGTTTTGTAAGTATACGGCACAGTTAATGTTCCCATGGTTAACCTCTTGCGAAAACTCTTAAGAGACTGATGTGCGTATTATGGCACCGCAGATAATTTTAGGAAAATTATTTCAACTAACGATAAATTGGTAGGTAAGTATATCGAAAAACTTAGGTACCTAAGTTTTTATGACGACTCCGCTTTCGATTTCACTCGATTTTCCTTCTCGCATACATTCGTTCAGCTGCTCCATTTTCTTGTCACGTTTCTTTCGTCATTCTCCCATTTTTGTTGAAAAATTTCTGAACTTTTGGTGTGAAACATCTATAGGCGCACGTGAAACTGATTGCCGGCGGGGCGACGCATGCTACATGGCGATTTACTGCTCACTCCATGCGCGCGGTCCCCCCACTACGCGACCCTGACCTTTTTTTATCGCACGCCGGGCGCCAATTTTCATAAAAACGTATTGTAAACAAAAAATAATTTCGATGTTTCACATCTGCCAGGCTTCCCGTGACGGCTCACAATTTATTTATATTCTATTTTTGTTGTATGGCAAGCAAAGCCGGTGTCGACTATTCTGCCAATGTCTAAAGTGAGTTGAGAAAACAAGCGTGAATGAAAAAAAAAAAAAAAAAACAATTATATGAAGCACAATTTATTTAACAGAAACGTGATCAGCGCGTGGCACAAAAAAGTACAATGATTTGACAGATGTCAAGTGGGCGCGCTAGAGGTCGGTAGATAACATTTATTTTTTTACATTTATGAATGCCTTTCATCTTTAAATAATGTGACAGCGTGTAACACGAAAGCACGACATAGTAAACAATGAGAACGAGATTACGAAGCATAATTAACTAATGATTCATACCTAAGTGGGATAGAGGATATCTCCGAGATGTTAGTGCTCAGAACACACACACATACAGCGTGCTTAGTGTTTGCTTACCACGTGCTGAAATGAAACGCAAACGGAACCTTTTAGATGGCAAGCAACACAAACGACGTCGCCTGAACTTTCCCTGTACAAACATTATAATTCGCTTGCCACACAACACCCCTTCGTTAGCATGCCTATTTGTGTATGATTCATTAAACACATAATAATGTTGGCTGTATGTAGGTACATTGGTTCATCAGCCAATGTTTGGAATGGCCCAATAGCATAATTTGTATTGTTGTTTACGTAATCAATTAAGGTAAAGTTACATTATTATTGAAACATTTAGCAGTGGGCACGACATTCATGTGCATGTCGTATGTATTATCAGATCGTTATTTTACACAGATCCTACTCTTATCTTAAAGCTTACCTTATCCAACATAAATAATAAAGCAGGTTCAATTTTAACTCTACTTAACTCTTACTTCCTAACTGGAACAGTTTCAGTAGGAACAAGCAAGAGTGATTTGCATGCAAAGCACTCAATATTGCACATCGATTTCGGCTTTCAGCGTTGGCTTGACATTAATGTACAGGCGTCGCGATCTAATAATGCAGCACTTTAGCCTTAACTCAGCCTTAGCTCGCAACCACAATATTGCAGCCTCGGATGTGAGCAGCCTGGCAGCCTCCCAGTGCTGCAGTGGTACATCCCGCCGTACCCGTGCAATCTCGCTTTATTTATAGTGTACTAGTAGGTACGACACGCCACGCGTCGCCGCCTCAGATCACACATCATGGTAACAAGTTCCCCACATACAACAGTACTACATTAGCTGACCTTTCTAAAAAGGTTCTGAATCTGGCCGTTGGTAAATAAACTGATCCTTTCAGAAAGCTCGCGAGCGTCTCGAGCGTGTTACATGCCAACTCATTTTATTTGATTCGTACAATTTGCGAGGGAAGCGTCTTGACTTTTTATTTGCCGCCCCGATACCCCACATCTACATAATTTAATAACCTATCCCGACTGATGTTATTGCACTGTATCAACGTGTCCGCTCGGCAGCGACACGTGTCGGGGAGGGGGACCATTCGTCTCATGATTTGACAGACCGCGACACAAATGTCGATGTCGAGCCAGTGTTGTTCAGCTATTACTTCTGTTAGTTATGATAACATGATGTTGTTTCGTCGATAGTTTAGCAACACTAGCGGTGCGTCACGTTCGGCTGCGTCTTGCTGCATGTTTTCTCGAATTGTTTTGTAGATAAAAGCTTTTTATTTGGATCGCTGCAGACTGTTATTGTGTACTGATTGATGTATATTTACCGATTCAGCTCCATCGGGTATGATGCTCGTCTTCAATTACCGTGCAATGTCATGTATATAGTGGTCATGTATAGTGAGACTGTGCACTACGACGTTTATTGCTCGGACCACTATACCCTTGTAGTGGAATGTAATCTAAATAGCTTAAGTCTAAAGTTAATGATTTGGTAGCGGAACAACGTACGAACCGTGTCGTTATGGGGTGAGAGACAGGTATAGCAAATTAATCAATACCACGACATTTGTCATTCTAAACTACAGTTAATAGATTTTCCACAGGAGTTGAGTAAATGTTGTGATGGTTTTTGAACTAATTAGGAAAATCACTCAGCTCTTGATAAATTATAATGTGCAAATTCCTGATACGTTATCACGAGCAGTCATTCAAACATATAGAAAAAAGTTTGGCAGAAAGGGAGGTTACGTCGTTGGGTGGAATAAGCACGTAGCGGGCCCTCGGGCCGGCTGTCACTGAAAACCAGCGCTGGGGCTCTGTCTCGCATAGGGTTGCAGCATTATGCTGAGCGATGGTCGTTTTGCGTGAATGTGATGCATATTTTCCCTCAACTTGTTCTTTCTTGTTTGTGTTTTTATTTCTTTGCGTTATGTTTACCGCAAATAAACGTATTTTCTTTCTTCTTTCTTTCGTATTCTTCATTGGGAGGCGCGGCTAAAGTTTCAATTGTGGAATTTAGCTGGGCGACCAGTAATAGTCGAATCTTTGATGAGATGTTGGAGGCGAGGAAACATTTTAAAGCTAAATTGAAATGGTGTCAGAATAGTAAAGAGAAATTTAAAATGGACATACTTGCATCCGACCACTCCTATAAAGATTTGAATAGTTTTTGGAAACATACTAACAAAATGAACGTTGGGCCTAGTTTCCGATGAGTTTCGATGGTTCTGCTGTGCACAATGACATTGCCGAGGTGTTTAGAGAGCAATTTATTGTAGGGTCGCCCTTAAGTGACGGGGCAGAATGTGAAAATACCTGCGAAGAGTGTGGCTAAAATTATTAAAAAATGCAACGTGGTAAATCTGCTGGTCATTAAGGGCTCAGTCTCAAGCATTATAAATTGGCGGGGGCCCATTTGCCGCGAGTAATGCCTATGTTTTTCAGTCTGTGCATAGGTCACTCGTATTTGTCGGAGCCGCTAATGCGGACCATAGTCGTTCCGATAGTTAAAAATAAGACGGGTGATACGTTTGACATTAGTAGCTACCGGCCCATCTCACTCGTTACCACAGTAGCCAAGGTAGGTACTTGAAAGTCTGCTGAATGCAGGCGAAAAAAAAGCAGAGCATAAGTGCAAAGCAGGAGTCATAACAGAGACCGCTATTCTGAGTCTGAAGCGAGCTGTCATGTACACAGCGAGGAGGACGTTGGTATATGCGTGTTTCCTCGACATGACAAAAGCAATCAATCAATCTTTATTTGTGAACATAGGTATTACAATAAAGGTCTTATGCATACATTTTAGTTGAGCTTTATGCCCTACCAATGAAATTGGTGTACAAATATATTTAGTCAATTATAACTTATTCTTACATGCATGTCAATGGTAAATTATAGGGCTAGTAATGTCATATTTCATCATATTGGTATGTAAATTAAATGAATTATTAAAATGATAACTTATGTTTCATGCATGTCAATGGTAAATTATATTATATTAAAGGGCTGGTAATGTCATATTTTATCATTACAAAATTCTTCGGTAGAGTAATACGTCTTATCTATTAGAAATAAATACAATTTACTTTTGAATTTGCAGACATTATCTTCACTCCTTATACATTTTGGTAATTTATTATAGACCTTTGGAGCCATTACAAAAATACTGTTTCTGTATAGTGCAGTACTAGATCCGACTGTTTGCAACCGATCACAACGGCGCTGACTAGTTACTCGAGCAAATTTATGTAAATTCTTTTTGACGAACATAGATGTTTCATAAATGTAAGTACAGCGACGGCATAGTTAATATTTCGTATTTTTAAAAAACGGTTTGCAGCTGTCTGTTGTCTTTAAATTGTATAAAGCTCTTATGCACCTTTTTTGGCACTTAAACACAATATCCTTACCTGTGGCATTGCCCCAAAATATAATTCCATACCTCAACGTTGAGGCTAATAGACCATGATACGCCGTTAAGACTGTTGCTCGATTGGCCGTCTTACTTAACATGTGTAAAGCATACGAATGTTAGTTTAGCTTACTGCATACTTTGTCAATATGTGAATTCCATTTTATAGTGTTTTCTATGTTTAGTCCAAGAAATTTAGTCACATTTGTTTCATTAATAATTTTGTCCTTGTATTTAATATTTAAGTCCAGATTGTAATTTACTCTTTGTTGAAATTTCATTAATACTGTTTTATCAAGATTTATAACCAAATTATTATTTTGCAGCCAATTAACAACTGATAGTAAGGTAGAATTAATCTCAGCCTCCAATGTGCTTACCTCGTCACTATTAAAAAGTAAAGTGCTGTCATCTGCAAACATTGTCATAGGATATGATGATGCTGTCGGAAAGTCGTTAATATAAACAATAAATAGGGGCGGCCCGAGTACACTACCTTGTGGTACTCCATAATTTACCGTTCTCTGGCTACATTTATATGTTACTTCGTTATTTTTAGATATTCTACTAATTGTCGTTATTTGTTGCCTGTTACAAAGGTAAGATTTTATTAAATTTGATACATTTCCTCTTATTCCGTATGCGTTAAGTTTACTTTAAAAAGCAATTGATCTGGTTGCGTATGTCCGGCTGTGGGACAAGTGGAGAGACGCGGGTGTGTCGGTGGAGTAGGTACACCTGCCTTCTCAAGTATTGGTACTATAACCAAAAATACCGGGTGAGGTGGCTGGGTACTCTGTCGGATGAGGTTTAAGCTCGCCTCTGCTGTTTAACTGCTATATCAACCGGCTTATCGAGTGACTGAGCAGTACACATATGTCGGCTGCTACATTGACGGAACGTGTGTCAACAATAAGCATCTTGTATTTAAACCACCTAATTAGCAGCCGGGCAGTGTTACGTAAATAAGTCACAACGGTGTAGCACTAAAGATTGTAGATAGTTCTAGATACCTTGGCCACTTTGTCATGAGTGACAAAAGACGTGACCTAAGAGACGACATAGAAAGAGAGAGGGAGCGCAGGGTGTTGTGAGGAGCAATATGCTTGCCTGCAGGTTCGCTCGTTGTACTACAGACGTCAAAGTTACTCTTTTTAAGGCGTTATGTCAATCGTTTTACACGAGTGGCTTGGTGGGTGTTATAGACGCGCCGAGCCTACAACGTCCTGCGTGTTCAATTTAATAATGCTTTTAGGATGCTGTTGGGACTGCCATGGCATTGTAGCACTTTGGGAATGTTCGCAGAGGGTCGCACAGATGATTTCAATGCCATCATGCGAAAGAAAGCGGCCTCCTTACTACAGCGCCTGTATAGTAGTGACAAAAGCATTCTGAAAATGATTTAAATTCACGGTTGTTACCGCTAAAGATATTATAGAATTAAAAATAAAAATTGATATAAAAAAAACTGCTGACTTTTGGGGATTATCAGTACATACCATGTTTTCAATAATCGGTGTTATTTCACCGTTTTTAGCAATTGTTTTTAATTATTGTATTGCATCTGGTGTATTTCCTGATCTGACGAAACTTAGTAAAGTGATTCCACTGTTCAAATCTGGCAGCACAACTGATCCCACGAATTTTCAGCCTATTTCGATATTATCAACATTGAGCAAAATCTTTGAAAAATCAATTTTAAGACAAATGTTAGAACATTTCAATAAAAATAATTTACTTCATCTGAAACAGTTTGGTTTTACAAAGGGTCGTTTAACTACAGACGCGGGCGTGGAATTGCTGAAGAGCATATTCGAGGCCTGGGAGGAGTTGCAGGATGCTCTTGGCATTTTCTGCGACTTGTCTAAGGCCTTCGATTGCGTTCATCATGGTACACTCATCCGAAAACTGCACCACTATGGTATGAGGGACAGTGCTCTCGACCTTCTGACTTCTTATCTGAACAACAGAATTCAGAGGGTTGATGTAAATGGCAAGAGATCTGTAGGATCTGCGGTCACTATGGGTGTTCCGCAGGGTTCAATTCTAGGTCCATTCTTGTTTCTAATTTATATAAATGACTTACCTTATCACATAAGGGATAATCACAAGATTGTATTATTCGCATATGATACTTCCCTCATTTTTAAAATCAAACGTCAGCTAGTCAATTTTGAACATTTTGCCGATGCACTCTTTAAAGTTTTATATTGGTTTAATGTAAATAATCTTCTCCTGAACGAAAAAAAGACTAAGCTCATTAAATTTTCAATGCCAAATGTTAGGCAGCTAACTACCAATGTTCAACTTAATAGAGTTGGACCCTGTTGAGTCGACAGTTTTTCTTGGAATCACTATTAAGGGTAAATTACAATGGGGCCCACACGTAGAATAATTGTCAGGAAAGCTTAGTTCGGCCGCCTATGCTGTTAAAAAAATTCGACTGATAACTGACGTAGATACTGCCAGAATTGTTTATTTTAGTTATTTTCATAGTCTTATGGGGTAAATCTTGAGATTGAGAATATTCAGTTGATTCCCGTAGCGCATTTTTATTATCATTTTTTTTACAAGTTACAGTTTAGTATGATTTTTAGCTGAGTTATAAACACATTACGACCGACGCATTACAAAGATATTTGAAAACATATTTTTTTGGGCCAGGGGAATAAAAATACGATGGCAAGGGAATCAAAATTAAAACAAAGGTAAGTAAAAAAAAACATACTATTTATTTAATAATCAGTTATTGGCACTTTTACACCTAATTATCAATCACTTAAAAATATAGTAATCAGATCAAATCACAACCTTGTTTTATAGTATATTGTCTAAAAAATATTTAAGTCAAAATCAGAATCACTAACGGCCAAATACTCAAACGCAACTCAATTTTAAGTAGCCTTTAAGTATTATGCTTTCTCTGTCACTATAAGGTTTATTGTAGTGACAGAAATACATTTAAGCACACCTTAAAGTTAAGTGTCGTTTGAGAATTCGGGGGTAACACTGGAATGTTTGCCGTGAAGAGCTGCGTTAGTTGTATAAGCTGACAGATTTTATTTTCATTTATTGAAAGAACTTCTGCCCAGAAGCTATCATCGGAGGGTACATAAATATCGTATTGACGGTTTATGGCTGAAGTTTCACCCAGTTCTGGATCCAAGTTACACACAATTATCTTTAATACTATCATTGGCTATATTATTTCTACCAGAAACGAAATTGCTTTTCAATCGTCTTGTTGTCGACCTGGTTTTAGATGGATTGGTATTGTTTGACATCGTATCGCCAATGCTATAAAACCCAATATGTTGTCCATGTGCTCATCGCACAGATTCTTGAGAACATATCCCCAAATCACAACTAAGCCGCCTCATCGCTAAAACCTCAGGATTATTGCAGTTATTTGAATAAATACTTAGATAACAAGGCAAAACAAAACACTCAATGTCTGAGCAGATCGTGCAATTTGGAATGAACAAATAAATGTACTAGACGAACTAGATAATATTGATTACCCTGGCAAAAACGCCAAGGGAGTCAACACCAAGATAATCAATAAAAGTTTGTTTTTTATCGATTACGTAAACAGTTAAAAGTTCTAAGCAATAATAATAATATTGGTAAATCAATAATAACAAGATTAGTAATAATAATAAAAAGATTAGTAAAGATATAGCCGAGAAAAAACTTATACTTTTTTTTATGCCGTCAGGGTAATCAAGGACTTGGTGAAACAAAACCAGGGGACTCAAATATTTACCTTCGTAGTTTCGTCCACGGGCAAAGTGAGACGCGACCTTCCACCACGGCGTTTTAAGCGCGACTTGAGTTCGCACGAGAACGAATAACTGCGCTTCGCGACCGCTCCACTAGCGATCTATGTCTAGTTATGTAGCGCGCCAGAGGAATCACTGTTTAGCTCTGGGCAAAACTTTAAATCTATTTCTATGTAAAATTAAGGGATAAAATAAAAACTGTATATTTTTATTTTAAACACATACTAATCTAGTTGTTGAAAAACTACATAAATTGATCATTTTACATTTGCAAATTGGTGACTTCGGGTTGTTTTCATTAAAAAATGTGTAAAGGACGCGCCAGGGTTATCAGTTTTTGTGAAGTTTTGTTTTTTTTTTCGACACCCAATTTAAAAAGAGTAACTATTATGCATCAATTAGATGCCATAGTGATAAGACGTAAAAAAAATACTTTGGGTCTTTATTTGAATATTGCGGGTACTTTATACCTCCGGATATCATAAATTGAGCCTCTCAAGATTCACCCTATGTCATATGGGATTCTTCTCTGGGAAGCCTGTGCGGACATTAATAATATCTTTGTTTTTCCGGAAAAGGCTGTTCGAGCCATTTACAATCTAGGTTCAAGAGATTCACTTCGTGAAAAATTCAAAGAAATAGATATTCTGACTGTAGCCTCGCAATATATATTTGAAAATCCAATATTTAATTTTGTGTATGTACACAAAAATATATCAAATTTTAAGAAAAGGTCCGATATTCATAGTTTAAATACCAGGAATAAACACAATCTTGCTGTACATCGCACTCGCCTCCACAGAGTAGGCAACTCGTTCAATGTATATACGCTTTTACAACAATCTTCCTACTGACGTTCGAAACTTACCCATTAAACGATTAAAAAGCTGTATTAAAACCAAACTTTGTAAAAAGAATACTATAAAATTTCTGATTATTTAGAAGACAAAAAAGCTTGGGATTGAGCTGCTCGCTCTGCAAGCCTTGTGATCAAACTGGAAAACTTGACATTTTTAATCATTATGCATGATTTTATATACATATTGACATTGTAGAATATTATTTACAATATTACATGAATATTTACTTTGAACAGTATTATATTTACTGATTTAATTTATTGTGAATGTGAGCACTATGTAGGTAATTTTTTTTTTCATAAAAAAATTCCTATATTATTTTTCTCTTGTTAGTTTTAATGATGGTCTGGAATTTTGAGCACTTTATTCCGTCAGTCACAAATACGAATTTCAAAATACCGACTTTCATCATTCCGAATGGTTCAAAATTCCTAATATAACAGCTCTGATTAATTCCAAAATATCAATATTTCTAACGTTTATAATTAATATTCTTAAAATACAAAGTTGCAATAGATCGAATAACAAAAAGTCCGACTTAATGATAATTCGAAACATAAAAATTCTAATTCCGATTATTAAAGTACCGATTAATTAGAATTCCGAAATCAAAACGCCTTGTAAACTCAAATGATTCACCAACAATAGAGGGGATTTGGCGCTCGGCGGCCACCACCATGACACGCGAGATATACTCCTGAGATGAGGGCACGGCGTGGCTCCTCCCAAGCGGCACACTCTGCCAGCGTATGCCGCGCCGTGTCCTCCGGCGTCCGGCTCCCTGTTTATGCGACACAGGTACTTCCCGAAGCAACCATGCCCCGAGAGCAGCTGGAGCACCAACACGACAGGGAGCCGCCGCAGCCGGACCGCCGCGCGCCGATGGTAACGTACAATGTATTATCATCATTATTTCCATTCATTATTTATATGTATACACAATTGTTAATGTTGTGCTTGTTTTTTCTGTGTTTCGTTGTAATTATTTTATTTGAATATGTTGACTATTCTTTTATATAATAATTACTAATTGTGTGAAAGAGTGTACACCTTTAAGGTAGATTTTTGAGGAACAAATATTTTTTTTATTAAGATCTCCCAAACAAACACAAAAACAACAAAAACAAAACCCAAAAAGCTCTGAGGAGCTTGCAAGGCATTTATGGCTTAGCCAAAGAAAACACCGAGCTTAAAACGTGATAACATTTTATTTACAATATACACTGTCATGAAATCTTGGAGAAACTTAACATCGCGATTCAGCAAAAAAATAAAAATATACAACACCATCTATCTGATGCGGAGGCTGAAGGAACTAAAAATTCAAAATATGAAAGTTTGACATTTGACACTTAACACGACATGTTAAATGTACCAAAAATCACACCAATAAATGAATTTGAATTACGTTACCTCGATGGCTATGAATGGATTAAACAGATTACCTTATACCCCTATATGAGGCAGCCATTTTAATCGTTTTGCTACACTTCAATAAAGGCGAAAAAACTTTTGCAATTACGCGATTAAAGCTTGTCAATTTGCCAAATTCACAAACCTTCACCACATAAACTCCCGAAACGATTGTAAAGAGCGGTTTAATACCACAAGAAAACGGTAAATTGAAACTGTATTTGAAATAACGTCAGTCAGGTTGTGCCGGGTCACTGCCGGGGGTATTTAGGGGGGTTCCAAGATGTGGGACGGGGATTCACCTAATTAAAGAAAGATTAAAAAGGGGACGATGAAAGAGCCCACATAAACTCCCGTTTGAGAAGTTAAATTGATATTGTTTATTTGTTTATTTTGTTCGGCATTCAAAGTCTAATAGCTGTTGTGATTGTGAGACCACGCAGGCTTCCATCTTTTTAGGGTTCCGTACCCAAAGGGTAAAACGGGACCCTATTACTAAGGCTCCGCTGTACGACCGTCTGTCCGTCTGTCACCAGGCTGTATCTCATGAACCGTGATAGTTAGACAGTTGAAATTTTCACAAATGATGTATTTCTGTTGCCGCTATAACAACAAATACTAAAAAAAACCGGCCAAGTGCGTGTCGGACCACGCACAATGAAGGGTTCCGTAGTTGCGATGATTATTTTTTTTAAACGTTGCCCCACCCTTGGAATTTCTTCTGTATCGTGGGTGCGTTTACAAATATTTAAACTCACATACACAAACAGCCAGAGCCGGAACAACTACGAACCCTAAAACAAACTTAGCTTGCAGTTGAAAAACATGCTGTCCCATACATCGATATACGTTACGGTCAATAATTCTCTTAACTGTTTTAAGTTGGTCGACTATTACTCGTTAACTTGTAAAGCTCACTTAACTATGCTAGTTTTCATTTTAATTTCGTTATAAATACTACTGCCATGAATTTTTTTCACATATCCAAAACCAACCATTTAGCTTGACTCTAATAAAAAAACTGGCCAAGTGCGAGTCGGACTCGCGCACGAAGGGTTCCGTACCATTATCTATAAAAACGGCAAAAAAATCACGTTTGTTGTATGGGAGCCCCCCTTAAATATTTGTTTTATTTTTATTTAATTATTTATTTTTAACGTAAATATATAACTACATATTCTGTGAATATTTCAAGCGTCTACCTGTTGCCGTTATAAATATCGAGCAAAAACGAGCACAAAAATCACGTTTGTTGTATGGGAGCCCCCTTAAATATTTTTAAGTTTTTCTGTTTTTTAGTATGTTGTTATAGCGGCAACAGAAATACATCATCTGTGAAAATTTCAACTGTCTAACTATCATGGTTCATGAGATACAGCCTGGTGACAGACGGACAGACAGACAGACATACAGACAGACGTCGGAGCCTTAGTAATAGGGTTCCCGTTTTACCCTTTGGGTACGGAATCCTAAAAATAGCACCTTAAAGCCTAATATTACGCAAACGGATCCCTGAATTGAATAATGGTTCCCACAGACCCACAATATTTTTAAACCCACACTATGGAATCGACGAGAAAAAAATATCATCCGCATTTTACGTACAAGGGAGGTAAAAAAATAGTTTTTCATGGTTTTATTTTACGACTTTCTCGGCGTAATTAATATGTATACCCATACCAAATTACAGCCTTCTATTAATTAGCGACTCTGAGGTATGATAGGAACAGACGGACAGATGGTTGGACTGACGGATGGACAGACAGACAGACAGTTGGACATGGCAAAACTATAAGGGATCCTTGTTGACTACGTATCCCTAAAAACGAAATAAAATAAATATTGACGAGGGCTAACATATAACAAACGTGAATTTTTTGCCGCTTTATAGATAATGGTACGGAACCCTTCGTGCGCGAGTCTGACTCGAACTTGGCCGGTTTTTTTAATAATATTATATTAGGTGGTATATTATTAGTTATTCGACTCGCACTTGACATTAGTTTATTTGGTCCTAGTTGTTCAACTAGCCATAAGTACTAAACAGTGTGCCTTACTTTGTACTACATCGTGTGTGACTACAATTATTAGCAAGTTGGAGTTCAGTTCCGCTCTACAGCCACAGCTTCACCTCCAATACGCGTAAGAGGAGACAGGTAATGGTGCCAGATTTCCTACGAGTTTGGAAAAAGTATTGTTGAGGTTTCATTTGTGTTTCTAAAAATGAATTATCTGAATAACATAACATTCGGGCGCACATGCACGCAGTCGGAACCAAGCAATGATGGCAATGATGATAGTGTTAATATCTCACAAAGTTTAGAACAGACAACAAATAGTTTACCAGAAGTATCGGAAGACGAAGATAATAATGAAATAAAAATATTAAAGGAAAAGATAGACGTTTTAACTTCTCAACTAATGGCGCATACGACGAGATTGAAACATTAACATTAGAAAATCATAATCTGAAGAGACAAACCGAAGAATTTACTAAGAAGAACATAATATATGTAGGAGTTGAGTCAGGATCGGATATTTTAAAGTAAAAAAAGTAACGTCGGTAGTTTTACTTATTAATCACTTTTATTTGATTGACTCACTTGATTACTTAATTATATCTGACTTGATTAATTTATAATTTAATAAAATAACTATGCGCTATGACAACATGTGCATCGGACCGAAGCCAAGAATAGAATGCCCCGATTGTGGATGTCGCTACGCCCCCGCAAGGGGGCGTGGCATGCAGTGCCGGAACGTTCGTTCCCTGGCTGCGGAGGGTTCGCGGCGGCCCGCAAATACGGACCCCTCTCTTTGTGCGCCTAGTGCGGCTAGTGGTGGCGGGCGCGTATGATAACGCGCCCATTGTGAATGGTTGCTATGTGTAAATCTGCAGGCGCGCCGCGACGCTAGTATGTTAGCGCCGCTTTCTTCACGACACCACGGCGGTCAACCCCCACTGAGTGAGACCCCCGGTTGCCCGGGGGAGGCCCAGTGAAGGCGACCAGCGACGTGAGTGCCGACTCGACGCTACTACAGATTAGGTGATTAGTCCCCGCTCGTCTCGATCTCAGAGCTAGCCGATCACGGTCCGAGCTAAGGGACTGTCGTGTGTGTGTGAGCGGCATTGTATTGTGAAACACCGCTCAGTGTCTACACGCATCGCAGCCCGCGCCACGCCTGCGTGTATGTGAGTATGGATGCATGTGTAGTAATGGATGTCTGTTGTTAGTTACGTGACATGCCTATATTAACTTAGAACACGCCACGCAACAGATGTATGAGTCATCTGTAGAGTTCAGTTGAGTCGGGTAAGCTGCGTGTAACCTGAATGCAGCTTTCCCGAGGCGTCCAGTCCGGAGATGGGGTCACTCGTCCGCTATCAGGTCGCGGGGCAGGGGTCTCGCGTCAGGGGGGCGCGTATGCCAGGGCGCTATCTGCTTGACGTGGGGCCAAGCAGACACGTCGGCACGCGCGAACATCCCTATCGCGAGACGCCGCACAAACTCATCCAGGCTCTCGATCCCGAGGTCCCGCTGGATGACATTATTCCTCACGAAGCGAGGAGCATCGACAATGGTCCGCAGCGCAAGGCTTTGTTGCGCGCGGAGCAGCTTTCGGCTCGACTCGCTCGTGAGGGCGAACCAAGCGGGGGCGGCGTACGTCAAGATTGGGCGCACGTACAGCTTGTACACGCTCAACTTGACGCGCGCCGGAATGCGGGACGAGAGCACAGGTTTAAGCAGGTTGCGGGCGACCCTACCCTGTGCGGCGACCTTGCGGACATGTGGCCCCATAGTGAGCCGACGGTCGATGGTCACACCCAGGTATTTGACCCGGGGCGCCCAATCGATGTCGGCCCCCTGCAACTTCAGGGGTGGCGGGAGAGGCGCAAAACCGGTGATTATCGCCTGCGTCTTACCCACGTTCACCGACAGCCGCCACTTCGACAGCCACTCGGGAAGAAGATCGAGGGCGCGCTGCATTTTGACTGCCGCGTACTTCGCATTAAGCGAGGTAGTGATGTACGCGGCGTCGTCGGCATACAGCGCGAGCGTCGCGTCGGAAGTGGTGGGGATGTCGTCGGTGTATCGTGAGTAACACGCCGGCGACACGCAGCTGCCCTGCGGCACGCCAGCCAGCACCGGGCGGGCGCCGGATAGCGCCCCGTCGACCACCACCCTAAAAGTCCTGTGTGATAGGAAAGAGGAGACCACCCTTACAACACGACGGGGCGCATTGGACGTGGCCAATTTATAAATGAGGCCTTCGTGCCATACACGGTCGAAGGCCTTCTCCATGTCGAGGAATACTGCCACCGAGTACTCCTTCTTATTTAGGGCCGCCGCGAAGAGGTGCAGTACCCTCGACAGCTGGAGCGTCGTGCTGTGCTCCGCCCGGAACCCGAATTGTTCGGGGCGTGGCGCAATGTGTTGTTGGAGGTGTCGCAGCAGGAGCGCTTCGAACACCTTGGAGACTGTCGGCAACAGAGTAATCGGCCGATAGCTCTCCGGCTTCGCTATGTTCTTCCCCGCCTTGGGCAGCATTATGACGCGCCCTTCCTTCCACGAGGTGGGAATGCCACGAGGTGGGTGCCCCGATTGCCCCGCCTGGTCTCGTTTTATACCCGAGCACAAACAAGTTGAGTAGTGGGGGAGGTGGGGATGGCGACATCGCCTCATTGGTCCGGCACACGTGCCGTTTACAATAGTACGACGACGTAGCGCCGACACGGCCATGCTGACGTGCGTACGTCCTCGTACGTGCACCTTAGAGATATCTAGGTACCTGATAGAGGAACACAACTTTAGTGTTCGTTCATCCTGACATTAAAATCATATCTTATGGTCTGGTCCGGTCCAATGACCCTTCAGAGTTATAATCTCCTGGTTCGGTCCAATGACCCTTCAGAGTTATAATCTCCTGGTCCGGTCTAACGACCCATCAGGTATAATATTCTGGTCCGGCCCAATGACCCTCCAAAGTTATAATCTCTTGGTCCGGTCTAACGACCCTTCAGGTATAATATTCTGGTCCGGTTATAACTAACCCTTCAAGATTATTACTGCTTGGTCCGGTCATATACGACCCTTCAAGATAACTTCAGTTTTTTTTTTTTTTTAATTTGCTAGTCCAGACAAAAATGGTCCCTGTAGCTTATAAAATCAGTTAACTCGCAAATTGTCCCTGTTCCACTTCATTAACCCTCTCTATGTACTAAAGCACGTGTCACAACGTTAATCGATTCAGGGTCCAAAGACTCCACCGATGATGCAGGTTGCGGGCGACCCTGCCCTGTGCGGCGACCTTGCGGACATGTGGCCCCATAGTGAGACGACGGTCGATGGTCACACCCAGGTATTTGACCCGGGGCGCCCAATCGATGTCGGCCCCATGTAGTTTCAAGGGTGGCGGGAGAGGCGCGAACCCGGTGATTATCGCCTGCGTCTCCCAGGCTGCGCCACAACACCCTGTCAGTTAGGCGTAGGGCCACGATAGGTAATTTCTAGTAGTGGAGTCCGGCTCCAAAATTCCTCCGATAGGATCCCCCCTCTCGGAAGTATGGAGGACGACCTCTTACTGACGTTCGTCAGAGAGGTCCTCCTCAAGGACCAGGACTTCCTCAGGAAGTACGCCTCCCAAATTAGTGGGTTGAGGGCTACGCCATCAGCGAGTCTCTCACAGTTCAGCGATGCACTCGCTACTAACTCAGACGACTCTGACTCACAGAGTCGGTCGGATAGTCCGATTGTGTCAATGGACACCACCGCCCCCGCGGACAATAACGCGGCGGCGGTGAATTTAAACTCTGACTCTTCGGATGCGGAGACAGGCTCTTGTTCCTTCTCCTCTGGACCAGAGGAAGGGGGCATCACCTCAGGCCCTGGCAAGAGGAAGAAGAACGGGAACAGGTCTTCGCAACCTAGTAAAATGGTTGCGATCGAGGCTCCCTAGACCTCCGCTCCCTCTACCCCCGCGGTAGTCGCCACTAGGGCCCCTACCCCGGCTCCGTCCGCGCCGTCACAAGCTACCACATCCGGTACCGCGACCGCGTCCGCCAAGACTCCTTCTGCCTCCAAGAAGGCATCCCCTCCCCCACCCATTATCATTCAAGATAAGGGCAGGTGGATGGAAGTTTCACAAAGGTGCAGTGATCTTAGGATCAATTTCACCAGTGCCGTCAGCACACAGCCAGGCATTAAAGTTTTCGTTCCAACGTCGAACGACTACAGGGAACTAACAAAACTTCTTCGGGCGAGAGGCATCTCATTCCACTCATACACCCTCCCCGAAGACCGTCAGATACGCGTGGTGATCCGTAGGATGCCCAGTGAGATCGCCACGGTCGATATCATAGCCGACCTAGAGAGACAGGGAATCCCTGTCCTCGAAGTCCACAGGATGCACCGATCCAGAGGTGGATCCCCATACGACATGGTTCTTGTTGTGTGCTCACAAACAGAAGGGCATCACCCAATTTTCAAGGTCAGCTCGATATGCTACCTTAGGGGCTTCGACGTCCAGAAGCCCCACAAGTCAAGCATCATAGGCCAATGCCACAGATGCCAATTATACGGACACGCGCAAAAGAACTGCATTGCGAAACCCAGGTGCGTCAAGTGCCTGGGCGAGCACGGCACTTCTGAGTGCACCAGTCCAAAGGACCGTGCCCTCTGCACCGAGCCTCCCAGCTGCGTCCTATGCGGCCAACAGGGTCACCCATCCAACTACCGTGGCTGTCCTAAAGCCCCGAAGTCATCTTCCTCGAAGCTGACCAAGCGTTTCGACGCGAGGCAGCAGCGAGAACACCCCGGGTACCCCGCTACCCTGTCCCAACCTCCGCAGCGTCTGAGCCCTCAAAGGTCCAGTCCGTGGAACTATTTTAACCACCAGCAGGCCTTCCCTGCCTTCGGCCAATATATGGTCCCTCCTCTCCATCCTCAACCTCTGATGATGGACCCCAATATTCGCGCTCAACGCGCTCAACAGGCACCCGCCGCTAATACCGCGCTTCCCGCGGCTCGCGCGCCCCGTGCACCTGAGCCAGCTCCTAAAGCCGCTCCCGTCGCCACTACTCGCGCGCCCCCTAAACCCGCGGTCACTCCAGTGACCGCCGTCGCTAACGCTCTAGACGCGTTTAATGTGATCACGAGCACATTTAACGTTTTTATGACGCCTCGCGCCATTCAAATGGCCGGGGAAATAGTCAAGGCTACATCTTCCTGCGATCTTTCCCTGATCCAGAGAATTTTCAATGCGTACCCAGAGATTACGCAAGTCCACAACACCTTGTCCTCCGCTTTCCGCAACCAGTCTGTCCCAGCCACCTTTTTAAGGTTGTCAGTCCATCTAGCTGGGGGGGCGTCCCCACACTACGCTTGCCGATACGCGGTCTCCACTCCAGGACTGGTCTGCTCCACCGGCCATCGGTCCTTCGACAAACATGGCCAGCCCACTGCCAGTTCAGCTAGCTCACTCTGCAGGCTATGTCGGTAACTCCGGTTCTCTTCCGGATAACTTCATTCCAAGTTCTATGTGGTTCTGTTTCATGTGGAGGTGGATCCATCCCACTTCTGATGTAGGAGTTGAGTCAGGATCGGATATTTTAAAGTGAAAAAAGTAACGTCGGTAGTTTTACTTATTAATCACTTTTATTTGATTGACTCACTTGATTACTTAATTATATCTGACTTGATTAATTTATAATTTAATAAAATAACTATGCGCTATGACAACATGTGCATCGGACCGAAGCCAAGAATAGAATGCCCCGATCGCCCCGCCCGGTCTCGTTTTATACCCGAGCACAAACAAGTTGAGTAGTGGGGGAGGTGGGGATGGCGACATCGCCTCATTGGTCCGGCGCACGTGCCGACATATACAAAAAAAATGTCAATAGTCCAGTGAAAGCAAAAGTGACGACACCTAAAAATGTTACAAAAAACTCACGAAAACCAAACAAACGCAGACAATTAGCATTACCGAAAATGACTCCATATCGAAAAAAAACTTAAATAATGGAAATCGCAGCATCACAAGTACAATAGTCATACGAGACACAGAAATATGCCACAATAAACCTAAAATAATGAAGCTTTATCAGTAATGAAACCTCAAACAGGTTATATCAAATTGCTACCACTACCTAACCTAACGCTAACTAACCTAAATGTGAATTGGAACAATTACTGGATCAAATTGACGAAAAAGTAAAGGACTACACCCACTCTAATTTTGTAAAATTTATATAAGCGAAGAAGACTTTCCTAAAACCCGTAATTATATAGAATTACTGATATTTATAAGAGAAAACTTTCTAAACCTAACACACACTAACTTTATAATATGTTTACCTACTTTTAAATACGTAGAAAACAGTAAAATTATATTTAAAAGCCGCATCGAAACCTTTAATAATCTTCTGTATTAAATTATTATTATCTTACACAATTACACACAGCTATGCACACATCTTAGACTCCAACTTATGATACATACTCGTATAACTTACGGTATAAAACCTTAAAAAATCATGGCTTAAAAATTGTTGTGTCTGATTTGCAAAATCTAATTATGAATTTATGCAACCTGAATATTACGCACTCAGAAGTTGACTACCCCTTTCAAAATCAGAATGAAATCTCAGTAAATTCAAAACCAACAAACTCGCAGTTTTTTCTTTAACAATCTTAACTTATTTCATCAAAATATAGCAAGATTAATCAATAAAACAGATACACTTTTAGTTAAATTAGATGAATTGTTCCATCAAGAAACTTTAGTAGACATAATTTGTATAACAGAGCACTTTATCGAAGCTTTGTATGAATATTTAGTTCACATACCGAACTTCAGTCGAGCGGCTATCTTTTCAAGAAATACAAAATGCGGAGGAACGTGCATCTTTGTCAGAAATGGACAAAAGTATAAAGAATTACCGGTTATAGCTAATCAATCAGTTTCGGGTATATTTGAGTGTTGTGCTGTGGAGCTAATATCATATTATAATCATATGCATATATAGGATACCTAAACATGTCAGTTTTCTACGAAAACTTAGTCTAAACCCAAATAAAAAAAAAATATTTTATCTGGTGATTTTAATATTGACATACTTAAGAGAAATAAAACAACTCTAGAATTTGGACATTTTCTTCTACAATTTAATCTTAAACTAGCACTTTATAACCCCACTAGACTGAGTAGTAAGAGTTGTATCGATAACTTTGCTCACAATTATCAAAAAAATGCAAGGCAAATATTGTTGATTTTGGTCTCTCTGATCACACGACTCAAATTCTTACAGTGCCCATTGAAAAAACATGTAAATTAACCCATTGGAAAATACAAAAAGCAAGATATCTCTATGCACAACCTAATGACATTTAAGGCTCATCTTGAATGTTTATCCTTCTCGCAAGTATATAATGCTAAAGAGGCCTATGATAAGTTCATGGACAATTTCCTAATGCTTTATAGGTTATGCTTTCCGGAAAAAAACCGTCACCATAAAGACTAATATGAATAAAAAAACTTTTTACAAAAAAATAAGAACCGACGACCAAAAATAACACTACAAAGTAAAAAATAACTTTAATTTCGGAAGTCGGTGTCTTTGGATCTGTATTTGAGTTTTTTGCCACCGACTTCCGAAATTAAAGTTACTTTTTACTTTGTAGTGTTATTTTTGGTAGTCGGTTCTTATTTTTTTGTAAAAAGTTGTTTTATTTTTCAGTTTTAAGTGGTCAGTTTTGAATTTATCTAAGTTACAATAGCCTAATGTTAACTGCTCATCACCTTTTACAAAATATTGCTTTTCCCGATGCAGGGACGTTGATTGTTGGGGAGTTCTCCTGGTAAGAACCAGGAGAACTGCCACTCACCATATGCATAGTGACGAGCATAAATTGCTTAATCGCAACCCGTTAAATAGGGGTACTCATTATTATATTGTTTCGGTGGCCATATGTGGTCTCCATCATCAGTTCCACTTCACCAAATGGTGCTTTCCGAGAGCAAATGCATGAGTTACTATAAAAAATACCCAAATCGCTATAGGTTTGCCTATAAAATTTGAGGGTTTCCCTCGATTTCTTTGGGATCCACTCATCTGATTCTGATTTTGTGGCAATGAGACCACCTCGGGAGTATAACCTTTCAAACTAAAAAATAATTTTCAAAATCGGCCCATAATAAACGGAGTAATCGCGTAACAAACATACAAAAAAATAAAACATACCGCTGAATTGAGAACCTCCTCCTTTTTGGAAGTCGGTTAAAAATAAATGGATATCCCGTGGGATAAAAATCTGCAGTAGAAAACAAAGAGAACTGCTTTGGAAATTTTGGTGCAATCCTGACATAAGCAATAAACAAAGTTTTAAAAAATATACTGTATTATTTTAAAAAATAATACGTTTAACCCAGAAGTCACAAAATAACCATTTTATAAAGAACTCTCAAAATAGATCGGCAGCCTGGCAAATAATTGGGCACGCCACAATTGTGGCAATAAGTAAGCAATCCTCTTTGAGGAGTGGCTAGAGAGGCGCCACGGCGTCCTCACCTTCCGCCTGGCGCAGGTCCTCACCGGACATGGTTGTTTCGGGAGGTTCCTGTTCAGGATAAAGCGGGAGGAACCGCCCGGGTGTCACCACTGTGTGGATCGCCCAGAGGACACGGTGGAGCTTACGGTGAAGGTCTGCCCAGCTTGGGCGGAGCACCGCCGTGACCTCACGGAGGCGATGGGCGGCGGCGATCTCTCGCGTCCGGCCCTGGTTCAGGCTATGGTTCGGAGCGAGAGTGCATGGGAGGCCGTCACCTCTTTCTGCGAAGCAGTAATGCTAGCGAAGGAGGAGACGGAACGCGTGAGGGTGAGACAAGGTTCGCGCCCTCGCGCCCTTAGTCGCCGCAGGAGACGCCCCGGGCGTCGGGAGTCGCAAGCCGATTTCCGGCCACCGTAGGCGCGGGCCTGCGGACGGTGAGCGATGGGTAGCTCGCCGTCCGATAAGGACCAGGCCCGGGTCGACGGCGCGTTGTGTTCCACGCGCGCCTCAAAGAGATGTCAGCACAAACTGACGGGGTCCGTTAGGACCAATGCCTGCCGGGGTTGCGAGTTTGTCCGAAAGGGATATCGTGGCCCTGGCACACAAACAACGGAAGGAACACGGATGGGTTTTAGTCAGTAAAAGCCTGACACGCCCTCCCGCTCCGCCCATAGCGGGAGAAGTTAGTAATCCTATTGACATATCTAATGAATTCAACAACTATGTACTTTGATGACGAAATCGAAAATAATACACAAAACAACATGAAGTTGACTAATCAAAATAATATTGGAAATTCGACAGCGCTATCCCTATTTATGTTACCTGTTTCGACGAACGACATTTTTAAAATAATAGACAATCTTAAAAATACAAACATAATTGGTTATGATGGTGCATCTACTAGAGTTATTAAATATGTCAAAGAAATTATAGCGCCACCTCTCACACACATTATTAATTTATGCATCACAGATGGCATATTTCCAAAAGGTCTAAAAAAAGCTATCATTAAACCTCTATTTAAAAAAAACGAAAAAACAGATGTCAAAAACTATAGGCCAATAGCATAACTCTCAGTACCTACTTTCAAAATATTTGAAAAAGTAATTTATAATTCAATCTATACGTACTTTAAAAAATTTCACTAATCCTGCAATGAACAAAAGGATTTCGTAAAAATCATACCATTAATATGGCACTGTACGATTTATTATCTAATCTTATGACATAAGTTGGTAAAAATAATCCATTATGTGCAATCTTTACTGATATCTCAAAGGCTATGTGGATCACAAGATATTGCTAAAAAAGTTACATGCATATGGCATATGGGGCAATGTTCTGAAACTTATTGAATCATACCTTAGTGAGAGATATCAATACACGGAAATATCTAGAATATGTCATAAGATTTAGTCTTATATCGCAGATCATATATAGATCAAAACCAAGACACGTAAGATATGGCGTGCCCCAAGGCAGCGTGCTAGGGCCGTTATTACTTCAGATATATATTAATGATTTGCCAAAAACTATACGACATAAAATGATCCTATTTGCCGATGATAGCACAGCTGTTATAAAATGTAATAATGTGACAACTTACCAAAATGATATTATTAAATCCCTTCTCAATATCATTCATTAGATGAATAATAATAACCTTGTAATTACCCTAAATAAAACTAAGGTGATGCAGTTTCAGCAACGGCAACCGCATCCAAATATTGATGTTACATTCAATAACCATAAAATAGAAGAAGTATATAATGCTAACTTTATAAGTATTACCATCGACAGTAAGCTTACTTGGAAAACCATGATAGAAGAGCTTTGTAAACGCCTAAGTAAATCTGCTTATGCACTCTATCAGTTATCAAAAAAAGTAAAAAAAAATACGTTACTGGTGGCATACCATGGACTTGTAGCTTCTGTGTTGCGATATGGCGTAATTTTTTTTAGGGCATTCGACTGACCGTGAGCTTGTATTTAAGATGCAAAAAAGATATGTCAGAGCAATCTATATAAATAAAAAAGTCCTGACTGACTGACTGACTGACTCATCAATGTCCAGCCCCAACCCTTGGACCTAGAAAGCTGAAATTTTGTACAGAGGTTCTCTTTATATTGTAAAAGTCAGTCAGTCAGTCAGGGCTTGTCTTTTTATTTATAAAGATAAATAAAAAGACAAGTCCTGACTGACTGACTGGCTCATCAACGCCCAGCCCAAACCCCTGGGACCTAGAAAGCTGAAGTTTTTCAGTCAGTCAGTCAGGACTTTTGTTTTTATTTATATATTTTATATATAGCTTCTTCTATCCATATAAATAAAAAAACTTTTTTACATGAAAAATCTTATTCCTAGAGTTAATAAACCTGAAACTTGGCACGAATACTTACCTAAGTAAATTATAAAGTTTGTAATTTTTTGTTTGTTATAACTTCAATGGATGGGCTGTCACTGTTGTTTTCATAGCTAGTAGTGGTATACGAATTGATGTGGGGTAGCTACCACAGCTAAAAAGTGAAAAATAAAAAACTTTTTCACAAAAAAAAAACCAACTTCAAAAAAAACACTAAAAAGTGAAAAATAACTTTTTTAATATTAGGTATATTTTATTTAATTTCAGAAGTCAGTGGCCAAAATGAAAATACAGAACCAAAGACACCGACTTCCGAAATTAAATTAAATATAATATTAAAAAGTTGTTTTTCACTTTTTAGTGTTTTTTTTTAAGTCGGTTTTTTTTTAGTAAAAATTTTTTTTCCCCTTTGGATGAAGTTTTGTATTGAAGTTGTTCATTCACTAAGTTTTGTATTCAGGTAAAAATTATATTAGCACCTACACGTGTACCGTTTCTAACTTTTCATAGAATAAAGCGATTGCGATGAAACAAAAACTAAATGTTACTCCAACTTATACACAATACGAGTATTTATTTAAATATAAGGTCACAGGACTGACTGGGCTGTCAACACACAGCTCAAAGCACTGAACGGATCGGGCTGAAATTAGGCGCACAGATAGTTATTATGACGCAAGCATCCTCTAAGAATGGTTTTTTGGAAATTCGACCTTTAAGGGGGTAAAAAGGGTTTTGTTTATATGAAAAATCTTATTCCTTGAGTTAATAAACCTAAAACTTGGCACGAAGTTTGTCATTTTTTGTTTTTTTAAACAACAACTACCTTTTTAAAAAGAGATTGGGGGATGTCAAAGTTTGTATAGAAGAATTTTAACGCGCGGTCCGATTAACTCGAAACTCAGTATTTATACTTAAAACCAAAAATTAAGAATATAATGTATCAGGTTATTTTTAATCTTTCCCTAACGGGATGAAAAGGGGTTGTCAATTTTAAAAGGGAGGATTTTACTGCGTAGCTTGATTAACTTGAAAATTGGTATTAATACTTAGCAACAAAAATTAAGAATAACATGTATCAGAGTTTTTCGAAAATTGACCCCTGACGGGGTGAAAAGGGGTAATCAATTTGACAAGGGAGGATTTTACTGCGTGGCTTGATCTAAATTATGACGTAGGCATCTGCTAAGAAGGGGTTTTTGGGAATTTGACCTTTAAAGGGGTGAAAAGGGGGGATTTCGTTTGTATAAAAAATCTTATTCCTTGATTTAACAAATCTGAAATTTGGCACGAATACTAACATAAGTAAATTATAAAGTAAGTAATTTTTTGTTTTTTTAAAGGGGGATTGGGGGATGTTAAAGTTTGTATGGAAGAATTTTAACGCGCGGTCCGATTTACTTGAAACTCGGTATTTTATATATACCTAATGCTTACAGAATATAAAGCCTTACATGATTTCAGTTTATTCAAATGTAACCCTTACGGGGCAAAAGGGACTTATTAAGTTTTAGGGAAGGATTTTACTGCGCGTCTTGATAATTTCCAAAGTAATTGAATTACACACGATTGAATATTTTTTTTAAATAAACTCCGTTTGGGGTGAAAAGGGGGACACAGTTTATATCAAAATTATGTTTCCTTTGATCAATAAACTTGTAAATTGACCCGTATATTTTCTTAATAAATAAAACGACCATAAACATACATTTTCGTAAACAACGTTTTAAAGGGGGTGTTGACCTTTATGTGTGGGTGTTTTTATTTATATTTAAGATCGGAAATAAAGGAATAGGTGTATCAGGGTTGTCAAAAAATCTACCCCTAACGGAGTGGAAAGGGGTAGTCAATTTTAAAGGGGATGATTTTATGTTTCGGATGGGCGCAAAAATGGCTGAATGAATTTATATTAAATTTGATAATATTATATAGTTTACTAGCTTTTGCCCGCGGCTTTGCCCGCGTAGATGTCGGAAAAATGTTACTGATTATAAACTATAAACTATGTTACCAAATTTCATCTAAATCCGTTCAGCCATTTTTGCGCTAATCCAAAACATAAAATCATCTCCTTTATAAATTGACAACCCCTTTCCACCCCATTAGGGGTAGATTTTTTGAGAACCCTGATACACCTTTTCCTTTATTACCGATTTTAAATATAAATACCGAGTTTCAAGTTAATCGAAGCGCGCGATATATCTTTCCATACAATTATTTTCCCCCACAAAATTCAACACCACCTTTAAAAGGTTGTTTTCGAAAATGGTTTAAGGTCGTTTTATTTATTAAGAAAATATACGGGTCAATTGTCAAGTTTATTGATCAAAGGAAACATACTCTTAATTTTTGTATAAACTGTATCCCCCTTTTCACGCCAAAAAGAGTTTATTTTTGAAAAGTATTCAATTACTTTAGAGTTTATCAAGACGCACAGTAAAATCCTTCCCTAAAACTTAAAAACCCTCTTTTGCCCCGTAAGGGTTACATTTGAATAAACCCAAAAACATGTGAGGCTTTATATTATGTGAGCATTAGGTATTATTATATAAAATACCGAGTTTTGGGTAAACCGGACCGCGCGTTAAAACTCTTCCATACAAACTTTAACATCCCCCAATCCCCCTTTAAAAAAACAAAAAAATACTAACTTTATAATTTACTTAGGTTAGTATTCGTGCCAAGCTTTAGATTTAATAACTCAAGGAATAAGATTTTTCATACAAACGAAATCCCTCTTTTCACCCCTTTGAAGGTCAAATTCTCAAAAAACCCTTCTTAGCAGATGCCTACGTCATAATTTAGAGTTAATCAAGCCACGCAGTAAAATCCTCCCTTGTCAAATTGACTACCTCTTTTCACCCCGTCAGGGGTCAATTTTCGAAAAACTCTGATACATGTTATTCTTAATTTTTGTTGCTAAGTATTAATACCAATTTTCAAGTTAATCAAGCCACGCAGTAAAATCCTTCCTTGTAAAATTGACGACCCCTCTTCATCCCGTTAGGGAAAGATTAACAAAAAAAGCTGATACATTTTATTCTTTATTTTTAGTTTTAAGTATTAATACTGAGTTTCGAGTTAATCGGACCGCGCGTTAAAATTCTTCTATACAAACTTTGACATCCCCCAATCCCCCTTTAGGTGGTAGATTAAAAAACAAAAATGACAACTTTATAATTTACTTCGGTAAGTATTCGTGCCAAGTTTCAAGTTTATTAACTCAAGGAATAAGATTTTTCATACAAACAAAATCCCCCCCTTTCACCCCCTTAAAGGTCGAATTTTCAAAAACTCCTTCTTAGAGGATGCCTACGTCATAATAAGTATCTATGTGCCAAATTTCAACCCAATCCGTTCAGTGGTTTGAGCTGTGTGTTACCAGTCAGTCATGGTTTCATTTTTGACTACCCCTTTTCATCCCGTTAGACGGACCCTGATACACGTTATTCTATATTTTTGCTTTTAAGTATAAATATTGAGTTTCGAGTTAATCGGACTGCGAGTTAAAATTCTTCTATACAAACTTTGACATCCCCCTTCAGGGGGAACTTTGAGAAAACTAAAAATGGAAAACTTTATTATTTACTTAGGTAAGTATTCGTGCCAAGTTTCAAGTTTATCAACTTTATTATTTTTACTTGAATACAAAATTTTGCGAATGAACAACTTCAATACAAAACTTTATGCCCCTATTCACCCCCTTGTGGGTTGATATTAAAAAAAAACAATAAGCCGAACTAATAATGATTTTAACTTAAAAAATAAAGAACTTTAATTAAAAACAAAATTTCATCCCCCTTTTCACCCCTTAAGGGTAGAAATTCTATCAATCCCGTTGCGTTAGCTTCCGACCATAAGCTTTGATGATAAATTTAGTGATTTTTACATTCTAAAATGAAGGACTTTCCATACACAACTTCATCCCCCTTTTTAACCCTTCGGGGGTAGAATTATCAAAAACACTGAAACACGTATATATTAATTTTCAATTGTCAGCCTAAACACAAAATTTGAAGATCCTAACTTCAAAACTGACGGACTTTCATATAAACTTCCATCCCCTATTTCACCCCTTTACGGGTGGACTTCCCAAAAATTCTTTCTTATTCCTTGTCTACATTATAAAGAGAACCTCTGTACAAAATTTCAGCTTTCTAGGTCCAAGGGTTTAGGCTGGGCGTTGATGAGTCAGTCAATCAGTCAGTCAGTCAGTCAGGACTTGTCTTTTTATTTATTTATAGATATAGTTTATTATCTGCATTAACACATAGCGTACTTTTAATTCCGGTAGTACGTTCTCGTGACATTTTTTTCGACATCCATGCGAGCGAAGCCGCGGGCAACAGCTAGGCATTCATAAAGTTAAAAAAAAATTATGAACATTTTTTTTTTTCAAATATTATTCAATAAGACGCATGATATAGGTAGTTTGAAACACCTTGTTATGAGCGCGTTGTGAGCTTTGTTCTCCATTCCGCGCCGCCCTTGGAACGCAAAGCTCGCACCGCGCTCGTAACAGGGTGTTTCAAACTACGTCATGCGTTATATTGTTTTGTTTTTAATTATTCAAATGTTATTAAAAAAAGTTTTTACTCTTATGAATGATTAGTAGTCATTGGATACATGAAGTGGGCTGCCGTTGTAAGACGACTAAAATGCAACGCTGTATACATTTTATATACACGGTGTATACACGTAATTATTATACATATACAGGGTGGAATTTTGTAATGCCACCTGGAGGGAAAGTACTCTTAATACTGCAGATAGAAAATTTTACTCAAAGGAAACATTCCTTTATTTTTGAATAGAAAGCAAACTGCATTCAAAGATTTTCGAAAATTCTCTTCTCCCACACCCGGGAATCGAACCGGCTAAAATCTGAAAAAATTATACCCTGTACTTTTATTGCATCGACCGTTAGGGTCAATTATAAGGATGAAATCTCACTAACAAACATGATAAATTAAATGAAAGGAAAACCAGGAAATCTTAAATTAATTTAATTAAAACTTTCTATCTGCAGTATTAAGAGTACTATCCCTCCAGGTGTCATTACAAAATTCCATCCTGTATATAATTATAAAATATACATACATACAGATGGAGCTAAAGAAGTTTTACTTCAGTCGTGTGGTCTAAAGCACATTCGTTTTTTATGTTTCAAATGTTATTCTCTCGAGGTGGTCCAATTGTCACCAAGTCAGAATCTGATGAGTGGATCCCATGGAAATCTAGGGAAATCCTCAAATTTTATAGGCACACCTATGGCCATTTGGGTATTTTTTATAGTGACTCATGTATTTTCACTCGGAAAGCATCATTTGGAGAAGTGGAACTGATGGCGAAGACCACAGATGGCAACCGGAACTACTTAATAATAAGTATTTCACGGGTTGCGATTCCATTAAGAACTTTTATATGGTTGCTAAGCCATTTATGCTCGTCACAATGCATATGGTGAAATCATAATCAGCTCCAGTTCTCCTGCTTTTTACCAGGAGAACTCCTCAACAATTAACGCCCCTGCATCGGGAAAAGCAATATTTTGTAAAAGGTGATGATCAGTTGACATAAGGCTATTGCAACTTAGATAAATTACAAACTAACCCACTAAAGAGTAAAAAAAAAAAACTATTCACATTAAAAAACATTTACTTCCAAAAAAACACTATAAAGTGAAAAATTATTTTATTTTTGGGAGTCGGTGGCTCAAAATTAAAATACAGATCCAAAGACACTGACTTCCGAAATGAAAGTTATTTTTCAATGTGTAGTGTTTTTATGGCAAATCGGTTGTTCATGTTTTGTAAAAAGTTTTTTTGGATTTTTTGTAGGTTGCAGAAGTCAAGCAGCAAGTGACGCAGTGCACTTAGCACTGCGTCACTCAAAAACAACACCGAGTGGGCGATAAGTGACGTCCGATATCAGATGTCCACTGCTGGACCTAGGCCTCCCCCAAGCACCGCCACTTCAACTGTTTGAGGCCTTCCAACGCTACTTCCGGTACGCGGTCGCCACTCTAGTACCTATCGACCCTATCGGCCATCCGTTCTTTGTCCTGCCCACTGCCACTCAAGTTTGGCAATTCTTCAGTCTATACTTCTACAGGAAATGATTTGTGTGATGAATGTTTACTATTCATATACAGTCAAGGAAACGGATGGTTGAGCAAACTATCAACTTATATTGTCCGTACCTACTCGTATATTCAAATTAACGAAGAAAGAAAGAAAGAAAGAAAATACGTTTATTTGCGGTAAACATGACGCAAAATAGAACATAAACACAAAAATAAGAAAAGGTTGAGGGAAACATGCGTCACATCCACGCAAAACGGCTATCACTCAGCATTATGCTGCGATCCTATACAAGACAGAGCCCCAGCGCAGGTTTTCAGCGACAGCCGGCAAATCACAAGTGGCTCTAGCATGGTTTAAGGAAGAGTGTCAATCTGGTACACTAACCGGCGCCGGCGGCACGTGTCTTTCGTTATTGTGATCTTATAATTGTCGCGTATATTGTTGGTCAGTACTGCTCGCCATTGATATTGTGTGAACATAACAGTCACTGTGTACGTACTACTTAATGTTCATTGATATTGTGTGAACATAACAGTCACTGTGTACGTACTACTTAATGTTCATTGATATTGTGTGAACATAACAGTCACTGTGTACGTACTACTTAATGTTCATTGATATTGTGTGAACATAACAGTCACTGTGTACGTACTACTTAATGTTCATTGATATTGTGTGAACATAACAGTCACTGTGTACGTACTACTTAATGTTCATTGATATTGTGTGAACATAACAGTCACTGTGTACGTACTACTTAATGTTCATTGATATTGTGTGAACATAACAGTCACTGTGTACGTACTACTTAATGTTCATTGAATGAACATTAAGTAGTTCGTACACAGTGACTGTTGAAAATACCATTAGGTATATTAAAGTCTACCTACTTGTAATTCATAATATTACTTATAGCTGGAGGAGGCCAGTGTCCCAGCAGTGGGCATATTATAGGCTGATAATGACTTATAGCTCAATTAGCTTTCATCTTTCGCAATTTATTAACGATTCCACGACAGTTAAACTGATAAACAACATTAGGTAGTATTTTACTCGCTTAGTTTTAATTTATTAGAGTACCTTTTATTCATCAAGGCGTCGGTGTCTAGATTCAAATTAATAAGAGGCTATGAACTTTATTTCCCTCTGGCTGCTCCTAGTCCTGAGTCGGTTCTTCATTATTGAGAATCGTAACTCGTCTCATTATTTCTGTATCTTGTATAACCAATCGTTGCGATCTGTGGCTTACTGGAGCGCCACCGCCGCGCTCACTTTACCCGGCATTGACAGTTGACCCGACACCACCGCTCTATTCTGTAAAAATCTTACCGTAAAAAACTAAGGTGAAGTGAGCTGTCAATAGTTTCAATAGTGTGGAAAGTCTGCACACTTCAAGCTCACTTCACCTAAGTTTTCACGGTGAGCTTTTTCAGAATACATCGGCAGGCTTGGCAATCTCTTTGGCTTCGTCCTCTTGCTCTTTTTCAGAATATATCGGCAGGATTGACAATCTCTTTTGTTTCGTCCTCTTGCTCTTTTTCAGAATATATCGGCAGGCTTGACAATCTCTAAGCCAGAATACATCGGCAGGCTTGACAATCTCTTTGGCTTTGTCCTCTTGCTCTTTTTCAGAATACATCGACAGGCTTGGCCATCTCTTTGCCTTCATCCTCTTGCTCTTTGGTTTCTATTGTGGACTATATGAACATTATTGAATAGTATATTATGTAGCACCAATATCAATCAGCTGCGATGAGTCTGTGCGACGCCGCGACGTACCAGTGACAAACAAGTCACGCGGGCGTGTGTCGCGTGCCACACTGCTACATGATGACGTGTCGACGTGCGCGAGTTACGTACGTCTGACGCCGCCACCACGCCGCCGCCGCACGCCGGGACGCTAATACCAGCGTTATAGATGTAGTCCGCGTCTCGGCGGTTGGAAGTGGCTCAACTATACAGAGAGTCGTTACAGTAACCTGTGCGACGGAGTTTACGACGCCTGAAATAATAAACGATGTTAATTTTTCAGCAAAAGAATGCGTAATTGTAATGAACCGGCAGTTTGGTATAACAATGGTTTTATGGCATTCCGCAGCGCGCCATACGCCCCCGCAACTCACGCCGACCTAGCTCTCAAAGTCCGTTGACTCAACACATTGCATATAATGTCTGATACGCGAAATAATGAACTTATACTGAATAATTATTATATCAACATTAAAAAAAAACGTCATCCCTTGGGATCAACAGCATCCCTTAAATTAGCACCAGTGAACATTAGTATAGTATAAGTTAAGATATAGTTTATTTTTAGTTATTGTTTTTAGTTAGTACTGGTTAGTGCGACATATTTATTGTAATGAAAACGCATGTGAAAATGTAGCATCGCGCATCCAAAATATATACTTAGAGCTCAATACACACAGGCAGCGGGTGCGGAGCGGGCGCGGGTCGGGACGGCAGACGGCGGGCTGTATTCTCTATATTTATATGAACGACACCACACGAAACGCGTGCGCGGCTCCCGCCGGTGACCCACTGCGCACCCGACCCGCGCACGCGTTTCGTGTGGTGTCGTTCATATAAATACAGAGAATTCAGGCCGCCGCGCGCCGCCGCGTCGCGCTGTACTGCCGCCCGTTGCCTGTGTTTGTTGAGCTCTAAGTGCGTGTGGACGTGGGAATCACGCGGCCTTACTACAAATTCTGGAAAATTATATTTTAAAATAACACTGACCCCGACTCACGGATGAAATATTAAATACATCATTCTGTTTCACAAACAGTTTTACATCCTTTACAAGAAATATATTTTTGCCCGTTGATACTCCCTGAGTTTTGCATTTAACTCTCTATCTCGGATACTTGGAAGAAGTTTGTAGTTTAAGAAAATATTGTATAGGGTAACTCCGGGGGAGATGGCCCTACTAACACAAAATATTAAAAAAAAAAATATCTCTAGCCAGGAAACCAAGTTAAATCATGGTTTCCTGGTTGTACATATTTTGTGTAAAACAACAATTTCATCACAAACAAAACAATATTTATATTTCTTATCAAATCTTAATTGAACACAGTCTTCGAATCAACATATCATAGAAACATTTTAGGTTAAAAAAATACGACCGGCTATCTCACCCCGAGAGTCCGGGAGTGATGGCCACAGGGCTCGGGGGGAGATGGCCAGTATATATTTTTTTTCCTTTGTCCTTCCTGTCTCTAACCTTCTTCTTTTCTTTATTTTCACAGTTTGAGCACACGTCTTCAAACTCTGTGCAGTTTTCGTGCACCCATAGCTTGCATATTTTACATTGCAAGCAAGCCTCAGCAGTTGTCCACTGCATTTTCAGATTTGCAGATGGCGATAATAGTAATTGTTGTAACTCGCTCGCTCTACTTTCAATTGGCCATTTCTCCCGTAGGGCCATCTCCCCCGGACTTACCCTACTTACTACGATTCTCGTGATAAATGGTTTTTATAACCATCGCATAGTACCGCGGGAGAAACACATTACCGCTACAGTACACCGTTAATGGCTGACCGTGTCGCTGATATGGTGCCGTTAACCTAGCGACATGCGAGGAGCGACAGTTTAATACGGCGGCTTAAGAGGCTGACAACAGGTATACCGCTGTCACTGTCAGGTTACATACAAAAGAAAGAGATGTGCGATGACACAAATAAGGCGTAAAAATACAAATAAAATCGTATAAAATCAGATATTAGCTAATTATTAAAAACTAATCCAGCACCGGATGCAGTTTGGCATTTGCAATTTTATGGTATACTTTTACGATAAACTGCTTTCAAAAATAATTAAGAGTTGTCTTTGAAGATTTTTTGATGTATTAAATTATGTTTAATTATGTTTTGAGTTCCATCACCGTATGCACAAAAGACTTGAAAATATCATACTACTGATACAGATGTTGTGATGAAATGATAGACAGCAGCAAGTTTAAATAAATGGAGTCAATTCACTCGGCTTAAAAGTAAAACTGGGTGTACCACAGGACTCGATATTGGGTCCTTTCCTCTTATTAGTATATAATAATGATCTACACCATTTGCTAACACCTCAACCACAAATGGTGTTTTTTGCTGAAGATACTTCCTTAATTTTTAAAATTAATAGACGTGCATTAAATCTTCACGACGTAAATAAATGCCCTATTTGCAGGTCCAAAATTGGTTCACTGCTAATAATTTTGTATTAAATGGCAAAAAAACTAAGTGCATAAGATTCTTTCTATACCAAATGTCAAAAGTATTAATTTTGAGATAGTATTGAATCAAGAGAAATTAGAACTCGTCAATAAAACTGTTTTCCTGGGGATCACGTCCGACTTAAGGCTTCAATGGGGTCCTCAGATAACATCCCTTGCAGGACGGCTAAGTTCAGCAGCTTATCCTGTGGAAAAAATCCGTCAATTTAATGATGTAGATACCGCGAGGCTATTGCTATTCTATTTAAGTTACTTTCATAGTATTCTATCATACAGGATTTTACTATGGGGACGGGCTGCAGACATCGAGTCTATTTTTATTCTGCAGAAAAGAGCCATCAGAGACATAATATATGGCCTCCGCATGTGCGACCCTCTAAGAGAACTGTTTAAAGATATTAACATCATGACGGTACCTTGTCAATATATTTATGAAAACGTTAGGAAAAATCTACATCTTTTTAGTAAAAGTGGCGAAAAATACAATTATAGGAGTAGAAATAGGAACTAATTAGTTCAACCAGGTTTCAGGCTGGCTAAAGTAGACTCATCTCTCATCAACAGTACCCCCTACTGTTTAAAATGTTACAATAAAATACCTCCGCGCATACTTCAACTGAATGAAACGAAATTTAAATCTTGTTTAAAACGCAAACTATGCAGCCAAGCATATTATAAGTTGGGGATTACTCGTGCATCGCTGATAAAAATGCTTGCTGCTCCACAAGGGCACACAAAGTAATTGATTAGCAATTGAAAATACTGTTGGAGCTGCTGAAGATTTCAAAAACTATCTTTGCATTGTATAAATTCAATCTCTTAGTATTATATATTTGCATAGCACATGTGTGAGTACTATGTACTTACTACAAAGCTAGCATTTACTGGGTACGTCGTTCATTGACTTGAATGTGGTGGTGACTGAGAGTATGTCATGCTCACTGTAATGTCTCGCTGATGGTGGATCATTTAGCTCCCTTCAAAATGGTTGAGCTGAATGGTGCTAATCCATGCGTCATGTTCGTGAACGGGCGTGTTCAGTAGGGACTGGTCATCTCTTAGCGACCATGGCTTATTTTAATTTAATTTTTGTATTGTTTTTTTTTTATCTTTTTATTACGGACGCTTTTGACGTTTTGCATCGTTCTGACATGTATAATTTCAACACGAATGATGTAACCAATATTTTGTAACCATATGTCAATTTAAAAGAGTTTCCGTGGAGTTTCTTGCCCGTTCATCTCCATAAGTACCTACCTACTAAGCTTTGGAATGGGCAACTGGCTTCATCTTTATGACTGACCGACCCCTTGACAATTCAAAAGTGCCTTTAATTGGTTTATTTGAAATAAACGCTTTGAGTTTGAGTTTGAGGTACTTTAATAGGCCACATCATACTATATGCATTTAGTAGTAAGATAATTATGTATTTTGAGGTACAATAGATTACACAACTAATTATTTACACTAGGTAATAACGAAAAACTAAAAGTAAGTAGTTTTCTTAATAATAATAAACTGAGCTCGTCCTACAAATACTGATATAATAATTATGTTTTATGATATATCAATCAATCAATCTTTATTTGTGAACATAGGTATTACAATAAAGGTCTTATGTATACATTTTAGTCGAGCTCTATGTCCTACCAATGAAATTAGTGTACAAATATATGTAGTCAATTATAACTTATTTTTACATGCATGTCAATGGTAAATTATAGGACTAGTAATGTCATATTTCATCATATTGATATGTAAAATAAATGTTTTATTAAAATTATAACTTACTTTTCATGCATGTCAATAGAATGTGGTTATGATATTATGTTTAAATTATAGGCGAGGACGCTAAACACAAGTTAAATCTTACTCTGGGTGCCAGAGTTCATCGAAAACACTCTTTCCCATATTTGTTACGCTACATAGAGTTTAGATAAGTGTTTTTGTACAATTAAAGGTAATAAAAAAGAGCTGTTTTAGAAAACCAATTCTACAAAATATACTATGAGCGCACTATAGTTACAGACCACACCATAATATATAACAACAGACCTGACATAACACTAGTTGATAAAGCAAACAAACACACATTTATAACAGATGTAGCAGTCCCAATACTATCACAGAAAAAATCAGGAAGTATACAGAATTGCAAGAGGAAATTACCAGAGTTTGGAAACCGAATAAAGTCACCATAGCCCCAATAGTAGTATCAACAACAGGAGTTATCTCGAAACAAATATTCAATAGTTGTATTGCACTAAATCTATCCAAATACACATACCTAACACTTCAAAAAGCTGCCATATTAAACACTTGCCGCATAGTATGATTTTTTTTACAAATAGACTTGGAGAATAATTTCAATGCAGTACAGAGCAATTTATCTTCTCAAAATAATAACTAAAATCTCACCATAGTTCACACTCTAGAGATTCTGAAAATAACCTGAGAAAGTTAAATGTAAAAACCAAAATAATAATAAAGTACTCAATACTTAACCGTAACTTACGTACTTCAAACTTTCGAACTTTAAAATGAGAAAAGTACGCGCTCGGCAAATGCACAAGTACTGTAAAGAGCCGATAATAGTCACATTAGTAGTAGTCATGTAAATATAGCATGAACTGTTGAGATGTCACAGAGCGCACCAAGTCATTAGTCATTGAGAACATTTATTGTCACGCAGCATCTGTGTCGGAACTGTTAATTGCAGACAAAGATAAACCAAAGTTTGTAAGTACTCGTAGGTAGTACAGAAAGTTTATATCCCACCAAAAACATTTCATGTAAAATGTTGCCAAGACGACCACATAAGGTTTGCCCTGTGAAAAAGATATCAGATCTCATGTAGAGCTAAGCTTCTGAATCTACACGGCCTAACTCTACCGACCCTAACTTCATAAATTCTACATAGCAGTCAAAATGTATGGCTTCGCCGTTTCGCTTCCGTCGGTCGTGGAGGTGATGCGAATATTTAGTTTCTGAAGTAAGTAACGAAACAGCCAAGCCATACATTTTGACTGCTATGTAGAATTTGTGAAGTTAGGGTCGGTAGAGTTAGGTCGTGTAGATTCAGAAGCTTGGCTCTACATGAGATCTGATATCTTTTTCACAGGGCAAACCTTATGTGGTCGTCTTGGCAACATTTTACATGAAATGTTTTTGGTGCAGTCTTTTTAGTGTTATTTCGGCTTTCTAGCACTTCAGGAAGTACCCTAACATTTTGAAGTCTCATACAAACTTCCACCCCCCCATTTTAGGGGATGAGGGGCGAAAGTTATAAGTTTATGAATTTTTTTGTTGGTTGTATACTAAACTTAGATTACATACCAAATTTCAGCTTTCTAGCACTTCAGGAAGTAGCGAAACATTTTGATGATCATCAGTGTGTCAGTGTATCAGTGAGTGTGTCAGTGACGAAATCGGTGTATTTTAGATATCAACTAGCTGCGCCCCGCGGTTTCACCCGCGGAAGTCTCGATCCCGTGGGAATATCGGGATAAAAAGTAGCCTATGTCTTATTCCAGGGTGTCAGCTACCACCATACAAAATTTTATCAAAATTGGTCTAGCCGTTTGAGCGTGAAGAAGTAACAAACATACACACACACACTCACAAACTTTCGCCTTTATAATATTAGTGTGATAAAATCTAAAGTATTAGAGCTATTCAATTGAGACTGTATGTTTAATTAATCTATTATTGACATCATATCCTGAGAATATGAACTATCTGGTACATCGGAAATCAACTCTATGAGGGTTCAAAAAAACGACGAAACACTTCGAGAAAGGTAGGTAGTGCCCTTGCGCTTCGCTTGGCTCGTCTTGGCGGGGGCACTGCCGTGCCCCCAGATACAATGAAACTGAAATGTTGTGTGGAGACGTCAACTCACCTTGGTTTGTTTGTTTGTTCCAGGTAGTCCTAGATTAGTCTGCCAGCGTCGTCACCCACTCACCAGTGACCCCAGCGCCATCAGCGCCCCCGGTCTGCTTGCACGTGTTAGCGTGCTTCGGTGAGACACCTCCTTCTCCGGACATAGGCTTCTCACTAAAATAAATAATGCTTATTAGTAAAGTTGAACGGTCACGTTCAATGTTCGTCGTATTTCAAAAAGGACCAGTGTCCCAAAAGCAGCAACTATTGTTGTCAACTGTGCGTGTGTGGCCGTGTCTGTGCGCTGCGGCTACCGCGCCGCTCGCGCTGGCCCAGTGGCAGGTCCTTCGTGTGTGGCCGTGTCTGTGCGCTGCGGCTACCGCGCCGCTCGCGCTGGCCCAGTGGCAGGTCCTTCGTGTGTGGCCGTGTCTGTGCGCTGCGGCTACCGCGCCGCTCGCGCTGGCCCAGTGGCAGGTCCTTCGTGTGTGGCCGTGTCTGTGCGCTGCGGCTACCGCGCCGCTCGCGCTGGCCCAGTGGCAGGTCCTTCGTGTGTGGCCGTGTCTGTGCGCTGCGGCTACCGCGCCGCTCGCGCTGGCCCAGTGGCAGGTCCTTCGTGTGTGGCCGTGTCTGTGCGCTGCGGCTACCGCGCCGCTCGCGCTGGCCCAGTGGCAGGTCCTTCGTGTGTGGCCGTGTCTGTGCGCTGCGGCTACCGCGCCGCTCGCGCTGGCCCAGTGGCAGGTCCTTCGTGTGTGGACACGCGCGTCCCCTCGTGCGGATATGTTTGTAATTAGCATCATAATGTTGTTCCGTGCTCTACGTGTTGTTTCCACGCAAGGTGGTTGTTTTGATAGCCAGTGTTAGTGTTAATAGGTATTAGTCTGATAATGGAGGTAAAAACAATGCAGATCAGTTTGTTTATGTTTGCAGTGAACACGATGCGGCGGGTACATCATGCATGCATGTATAGTACGTAAACGTGTGGTGTAAGGCCAACCCGGCTGCGTTGTATGGTTGGACTTGGATCCAAGTAGTACATCTATCAAACATTGAGCCACTATGTGACACTGACAAAGTTCATATTCACAAGATACCTTTCTGAATTTTCTTTTCATGTGCTGCGTTGATGGTCTTTTAAATGATACGTTGAATTATTTTGATCCCAAAAACCGAAGTAAATAAATTTTTCGATGTCTATTTTATATTTGAAACGTGCGACGGCGACGTGGAAGGCAACAAAATCTGATCGACATCGGATGTCGTTGGTACTGTACGCGCGTATACGTACGATTCGCATCATCCAGTCTGTGCGCACCCATAGCGATTCAAATTTAATGGTGGCTCGGAACATGAGGCGAGTCTCTGCGCAGTAATAAATTGTCACGTGTCAGTGGGGGTGAGCGGTGCGGTACTACGCAGCGAGTAGCGCACTTGAGCCACCATCGAGTTTGAATCGAACTGTACTTGAAGGATCGGGATCGTTCGTGCATTTTCGTACGTGTTCGCGTTGACGTTGACAGATGTAAACGTATCGTGGCGCGCTCTATCAGGGAATCCCCAAATTGTGACGTGTATGGCCAGTCTATCGTCATGAAAAAGTAAGTTTGAGTCTCATTTCCGACAAAATATATGGGAAAAGTTTTTTGCGATTTTTGAGTTTTTTAGTACTCTAACCTCATTTGGCCCCATAGAGTTTTTTGATCCTTAAATGTGAAACAGGATCGATTGACATCAAAAACAGTTTTTTCCAAAATTGCCCATTTTTTGATGCATGAATCGCACCTCCGCTCAAATAGTGTCATAAGTGACGGACAGACAGTGTGAGTAGTGTGTTTTTATTCTATTCTGTTGCAGTATTGTGAAATTTTATTTTATTTTATCTTCTACATTATGGTTTTTGCCTGAATTTAATGTTCTTTTTTTTATAAATCAAAAAGCAACAACGGTTTTTGGAGCTCCCGAAAAGTGAAAAAATAATTTAGAATAAATTTGAAAGGCCTTTTTTTTAGATATTTTGCTTTTTTGACTTATGACACTATTTGAGCGGAAGTGCGGTATGTACAATTTTTCAAAATCTGTGAGATCCCCAGATCAAAATTTCTCAAAAAGTTAAGGGGTCTACTCCAAAGCGTTAATCTGAAGTATTGGCCGACTGCTCGGCCGTTTTATAACTTCCATATTTTCCTTTTTTGACTTTGAATCCTTACCCGACTTAAAGTCACATTTTTGACTTTGGCTTATCTTGACTTGACACAAACTACAAAAAGTAAATTTTCTTTAATAACGAAGCGAAGTTACAATTGTACATTGAATATTTTTGAAAAAAAGTAATTGGTTTGAGGTCTGAGATCGTTCTAATGCCGAAAATATAGTTTTTAGAATTTTTGTCTTTTTGTCTGAATGTATGTTCTAGCATCACGCAAATTCTTTTCGGATACATTCTGTTCAAATTTTGCATACATATTCCCTATAAGTCTGGTCAACCAATAGGTTATACTATATGCAAAATTTATACGCGTTTTTTTTTGTTTCTTATATTATCACGCTATTTACTATGGGGGATGAGCAATATTGCATTATGTTTGTAAGCCTCTAAGGTTTACAGAAAATTGTAAAAAGACGAGCCAAACGGGTAGAACATTGCAGATAGTTACAGATTTAACCTTTTAAATGATTATCATCACGCTATATCTTTATGGGACTAAGCAGTCAATTATCATGGCATATGCAAGGTGCATTTTATAAGATAGGAAATAAGGATATCTTAACCGTTGTAGCTACACAAATTCGGTCTTAGGAGACTGTCCTTAAAATTTTGAGACATTTTGATCTGCATTCACAGAAAAAAGTTTAGAGCCAGCAAGAAAATGAGCAATTTCCACTTTTTTATGCCAATAGATCCTAGCTGTTTCTTATGAGAGAGTTAGACCAACTGAGATTTTCTAAAGACACTTGCATGAACCCACCTGCGCGAAAAGATGGCTGTCGTGATTCTGTGATGATTTTTCGTCATGGGTATCATTTCTATCGTTTTCGAGGTCTCTGGTAACAAAAATGAGGTCAAAATTTGAAATGGCGTTCCGAAACTTTGTAATTTTTATCATGTCGTTTTCATGGTTTTCGAGGGCGCTAACGACGATAATGGAGTCAAAATCCCCTTCAAGGATCACTTCGTTGTCTGTCCGTCCGTCCGTCTGTCTGTCTGTCAAGACCCTTTTTTTCAGGATCGCGTAGATGTATTAAGTTGAAATTAATATCAAATATGAAGGTCTACGGTCCCTTAGAGCTCTAAAAAATCAAGTCAACGCAATAAAAAAATACGGCCATTTATGCGACATATTTTGATGGGATAAATTCATCCCAACTACGTAACCCTTCATTGTGCGTTTTCTGACACACACTTGACCAGTTTTTTTTATTATGACTAGACTGGCCATTACAAAAGTCAGCAATAGCACAAGTATTTCCCATCAAAATCGTTTATTTGCAAAAATGTGGTGGGTACAAAAGATGTATAAAATTCTTCGCAAAAATATATTCCGCCGTGCACTGATGGCATGCCAATATTTAATGGAAGTTAGTCAGTTAAACCGTAACATACATAGACAAATTCGTAAAAGAAATAGGTATTAAATTGGAGTTTTAACGTTAAGAATTCTATGAAATAACCTATCCTATCTTGCTAACCTTACTTTGTCGTATAGCTTATTAACTAACCAATACTAAACTAAACAATTTGTTCATTAATAACACTAAAAATCTTAAAATAAAACAGATTATTAAAAAAAAACAAAAACCCGACTGCAAAAAAATAAACTGAAAAGATGGAAACAAGACGAAAAGTAAATCAGTATACATTAAGAACCAAAAATAAATAAATGCAGTCGGAGGCAAATAAGGCGTTCGTAACATCCTAGTTGCCTCCGACTGCATTTATTTATTTTTGGTACTTAAAGGTTACTGGTTTACTTTCATCTTGTTTCCATCTTTTCAGTATATTTTTTTGCAGTCGGGTTTTTTTTTTTTTTATAATTTGTTTTAATTTGTTCTGACATTATGATCTTATCGTTTATTTTTATGTAATCAAGTTTTAGTTGTTGAATACTACAATAGGTAATAATGATTTTCCTTTTGCTAGTAAAATTTTATTAATTTTTCAAATGCAAGCTATAGTTTTGTATAATTTAGAAGCATATTTTTTCAATTTTGTAAATGTGAGAACCATGAAGCCGTTTATTATGATAAAATGTATGTTAACTAAAAAAGCAGTTGAGAGTACAGTGGCGCATTTGTTTGATCATCCGGTTCACTACAAAATGGTTGAGCTGGATGGTGCCTGTAATTGGTTTTTAATTAAATACACTGAAAAAAATGCAGACCAACTAAGATACATTTTCTCTTATTTGGCATTAAATGTTTGGAATCATTATTTATCTATTTGTACGTGACATGTACAGAATAATTACTAGTCTTTGTTGAATTTTACTTCTTCACTTTTGTACATTAAATAATAGTTTAAGTTCATGGTAACAAGCAACTTGTTAGCATTATTTCATTCTTAAACTGGCCAACATTGGAGCTAAATTAAAATAACTACCCGTAATTAAACTTATTCATTACTTAGTAGACGAAACTATGATATTTTAACAAAGTTCTCGTAGCTTCAGAAGTCAACATCTTGTTAGGCTCGTATGGAGTCTTGACTCTTACGAGCCTTTTTTTTTTTTTTTTTGGGTGGGAAATTATCAAATAACTTCTCCCGCTCTGGGCGGAGCCGGAGGGCGTGTCAGACTTTTACTGACTAAAACCCACCCGTGTTCCTTCCGTTGCCTGTGTGCCAGGGCCACGATATCCCTTTCGGACAAACTCGCAACCCCGGCAGGCATTGGTCCTAACGGACCCCGTCAGTTTGTGCTGACATCTCTTTGAGGCGCGCGTGGAACACAACGCGCCGTCGACCCGGGCCTGGTCCTTATCGGACGGCGAGCTACCCATCGCTCACCGTCCGCATGCCGCGTCTACGAGCCTAACAAGATCTTGACGATGCGCTAAGGTATTCTGCGAAATTCAAATTTTCATACGTTTTTTTGCAATTTGCATAACAGGTTGCATGTTGATCTAAATATGATTCGCGGATGTAACAAACAAACATGATTATCATTAGAATCAGCAAATTCTCTGTTTGTAGAACCCTATTGAATGACTATTTCATGAAATCAAAATCAAAAGTCATTTATTCAAACTAGGCTGAGAATCAGCACTTTTCGAACGTCAAAATTACATATAACAGTCCCCCAAAAACGCCCACCCTTCACCACTTCCTAGTGCTTTAGCTGGGAAGAAGAAGTGGCGCAACAAACTCCCCAGCAGCACAGCTGTCTGTTCAGATATAAAACTTGAATTGAATCTATACAATAAAATGTAAAATAATTTGCATTACGCAACATAGAACATTAAAATAATTCTATTATTTGCCATATGATAGCTAGCAAATAGCTAGCAAAAAAAAAACATAAAAATTGTCAAAAAACTATAGTCAAGCAGAAATAACGTAAACAGAACGTACTTAAATATAAAGCCTCCAGGCATAATGGGCATGCCCGCTTACATAAAGCTATGACTGTAAATCGAAGTCACAAATGATAAACTAGCACCATCGAAGTAAAATAAAAAACAGTTAATCATTAATAACAATAACAAAACCATGGTCAGCAAGACGACCAGTCACCACAAGCAGCACCCGTTCACGAGCATAACGCAAAGATCAGCCATCACCCCCCTCGCCATAGCAGAGGGAAGGAGGCAACCCGACCCCCGACGCTACCGCAAGCAGTGACATCTAAGGGAGCATGACGAAGTTGCTGCTGGTTGCTCAGGCAAGAATAATATAATCAATTGTCGAGGTCGCTAGCTAACCACTTATTGCAATACAACTCATAAAAAAACATTTTCATGAGTATATTATGTCACTAATAAATAATAAAATAAACAATTATATGAACTCATATAACCTGTCAGTAGGTACGCTAATTCTGGAGAGAGAACATGAACATTGTCTTGAGTTAATCACAGCGACCAACTATTCTTATCGTTTAAGTAGTCATTGATATAATAGTATGCCTTTGAAAAAAGATTGGATTTAACTTTAACTTTAAACGCATTAAAAGGCAAATCTAGCAAAGAAGAGGGTAGCTTGTTATAAAAAGTTATACCAAGTCCAACAAATGAGTTATGAACATTACTACATTACTAGTTGCGCCTCGCGGTTTCACCCGCGTAAGTCTCGAACCCGTGGGAATATCGGGATAAAGACTGGCCTATGTCTTAATCCAAGGCGTCAGCTACGTCCATACAAAATTTTATCTAAATTGGTCCAACCGTTTGAGCGTGAAGAAGTAACAAACATACACACACACACACACTCACTCACAAACTTTCGCCAATATAATATTAGTGTGATGTGATGAAGCCGGTGAAATGGAGCACGTAGTTTGTCCTTATTTCTGGTGTTAACAGGTTGAAGGACACGCACGAGACACAATAGAGGTTTTATTGTTATGACGCCTACGGGCGTCTAGTGTCCTTGAAAGTGTTAATATTGTGAATATCACTGTTTTTAGTGTATAAGTGTATATTTTGCCTAACATATAAGATGTTGGCGAAGATGAATTGTGATGCCACCGTGAGTGTACCAATATCTTTAAAAAAATCTCTTAGAGAAACTCTGGCACCCAGCTGGTAAATTGCTCGAGCAGCTCGTTTTTGAAGTACAAATATATTTTGAATGTCAGCTGCTTTACCCCACAGCAGAATACAGTAGGACATAACGCTATGAAAATAACTAAAATAGACTAATCGGGCTGTATCAACGTCAGTGTATTGTCTTACTTTCCTGACGGCGTATGCGGCCAAACTGAGCCTTCCCGCTAGGCTTGATATATGAGGTCCCCACTGAAGTTTGGCATCTACTGTTATACCCAGCAACACTCCTCCTTTTTGGAAGTCGGTTAAAAATAGAATTGATTTTAGTCGCTCCTTCCAAAAGGTAGCTTCGTATGGAGAAGAATGGGCAAGAATCTCTACCGTTACTCTTTTAAAATGTTTTACAATATTTGCTATTGGTACATCAATTATATAATTATAATTATGTGAAGACGATGCACCTAGAATAAAATTACTATACCACAATAGGTAAAAAGAATTAATAATGAAGCAATTACAGATAAATTAATTATGTGATAGATACATGGTGCTCACATATTTACAAACATTGTAAAAAAAAAAAACGTTTTCCTAAAATAATCAGTGTGTGAGTTAAAGTAATCACAGAGTGTAAAATAAATGTCATAAAAATAATAAAATATACAATTAAAATAGCAATCAGTTAGATTTTGTCTAGACTCTAGATTTTCCTATGGAGCTGCACCAGCATGTTTCCAGGCGTTCTTATCCTGGATATAATCCTCTAATTTGTAATAAGCTTGTTTACAAAGTGTACTTTTTATATGAGTTTTAAATTTTCTTTCATTTAATTGCAATATATCACAAGGTATTTTGTTGTAACATTTAAAACAGTACCCCATAAAAGATGTATGTACTTTAGATAATCTGAAACATGGCTGATCTATTTTATCTTTATTTCTAGTACTGAAATTATGTCTATCACTTATTTTTTTGAAATTATGTAGGTTTTTTCTTACATACATAACATTTTCATAAATTAATTGGCAAGGTACCGTCATAATATTAATCCTTTTAAAGAGTTCCCTAAGAGATTCTCGGCGACGTAGATTATAAATGGCTCTGACAGCTCTCTTTTGCAAAATAAAGATGGATTCAATGTCAGCAGCCCGACCCCACAATAAAATACCGTACGACATAATGCAGTGGAAGTAGCTAAAATAGACCAAACGCGGTTTCTACATCTGTTAACTGTCTTATCTTCCTAACAGCATAAGCGGCCGAGCTTAACCACCCCGCAAGAGATGTTATATGTGGTCCCCATTGTAGTTTCTCGTCTAGAGTGATTCCAAGGAAAACCGTTTGATTATTACATTCCAGTTTTTCTCCATTCAATATGATATCACAATCGCTACTTCTAACATTGGGTAGTTTAAATCTAATGCATTTGGGTTTTTTTTCATTTAGAACCAAATTATTTACCGTAAACCTTCAATCTTGGACCTGAAGAATAGAATTATTCACGTCGTCGAGTTTTTGTGACCGTCGGTCTATTTTAAAGATCAATGACGTGTCATCTGCAAATAAAACCATCTTCGGTTGATTTTGAAGTAATTGGGGTAAATCGTTAATGTAAACTAAAAAGAGGAATGGACCCAATATCGAACCTTGAGGAACGCCCATTGCCATTTCAGACCCCAATGAGTTCACGCCGTTTACTTGAACTTTAACCTTTCTATCTTTCAGGTATGATCTAAGTAAATCAAGAGCTGTATTCCTAATCCCATAGTGATCTAGTTTCAGAAGAAGTGTCTCATGGTTAACGCAATCGAAAGCCTTAGAGAGGTCACAAAAGAATCCAATGGCATCTTGTGCTTCCTCCCAGACGTTAAAAATGTTCTTTATTAGGGTGACACCGGCGTCAGTGGTACAACGACCTTTAGTGAAACCGTACTGTTGTTCATGAAAGATGGAATTTTTATTGAAGTGACGTAACATTTGATTGAGCTTCAACTTTTCAAACACCTTACTGAGAACTGGCAGAATTGACACGGGCCTATAATTGTTGGGTTCTTTACTATCTCCGGATTTGAACAAAGGAACTACTTTACTGTGCTTCATGAGATCCGGAAAGACTCCTTGGTCCACACTGGTGTTAAATATGAAAGTTAAATAGGGCGCAATGGTTTCGATGATAGATCTACAAACTTTTACAGACATGCCCCAGAGATCTTCTGTTGATTTAATTTTAAGATCTTTAAAAGTTTTTATAGCAGCCTGGGGGTTTGTATGCTGAAACCTAAACTCCAAAGGGCATACCTTTACATTATTTCTAAGTAAGGCAGCAGAAAGCTCGGGTGAGGAAGTTAAAACTAAGTTATTTGTCGTAAACCAATCCGTAACCATTGAAAGTGCAATGTTTACGTCATTAAAATCTTGTCTATTCCTGTCTACTTTAAAAGTAAGAGAGGTATCATCTGCAAACAGTACAACGTCACAGATACCCTTTACATAGAATGGTAAGTCGTTGATATATACTAAAAATAAGAATGGATCCAGTATTGACCCTTGAGGTACACCTAAATGAAGTGGTAGCTCGGAAGACTTCACACCATCAACATCTACACATTGGAATCTATTATATAAATAAGAATGTATTACTTTAAGAGCTTCGTTTTGGACGCCGTAATGATGTAGCGTACGCAAAAGCGTGTCACGGTGCACCCAATCAAAGGCTTTGGAGAGATCACAGAAAACTCCAATAGCATTTTGCGAGTTCTCCCATGCGTTAAATATGTGTTTCAGCAGTGCAACACCCGCATCTGTAGTCGAACGACCTTTTGTAAAGCCATATTGTTCATTGTGAAGGAGACTGTTTAAATTAAAATGTCTTAGCAACTGCTTAAGTATTAACTTTTCAAATCCCTTTTTCCCGCTTTTGTACCCGAGTCTATTCGTAATAGGGATGGTAGGGTACAGTAGGCTGGCGGCGCGGAGGGACGTCACACTTTGTAGCTTCGTTTTTCGGGTGCTGCGCGGCTGGTTGCACCAGCCCGAGCTGCTGGCAGAGCTGGGGCTGCGCACGCCGCCCGGATGCGGGGGCGCGCATCGCCCCACACCTACGCTATTGGAGCCATGCTCTAGGACAAACCTGAACAAGTTTGCCCCCTTAACACGAGCCATAAGATTATTAAATATTATTTCTATGGAGGAAAATATATTTCAGTGCAGCTTGAACAGGTTCACAGAAGTAGCACTGAAGTGCATTGAAAACTTTTAGAGGTTCATTTTATTGTTATTTTCGTTAATTTATTATAAGTATGATGTATGTTTTATTGTAGTAACATCGAATTGGTCAAAGTCAAAGTCAAAGTCAAACCATTTATTTCAAATAGGCACATAAGAGGCACTTTTGAACGTCAAAATTTACAAAAAAAATAGAATTGATTCTAGTTGCCCCTTCCAAAAGGTAGTTTCGTATGGAGAAGAATGGGCAAGAAACTCCACCGGTACTCTTTTAAAAATGTTTTACAATATTTTGTTTGATTACATTAATTATATGATTATATGTGAAGACGATGCACCTAGAATAAAATTACTATACCATAATAGGTAAAACGAATTAAAAACTAAGCAATGAAAAATAACTTAATTATTAGATAGATACGTGGTGTTCACATATTTACAAACATCATACAAGTATGTTTTTCTAAAAAAATAAGTCAGTGTGTGAGTATAGGTTATCACAGAATGTAAAATGAATATCATAAAAATAACAGATTTTACCATAAAAATAGCAACCAGTTTGATTTTGTCTAGACTCTAGATTGTCCTATGGAGCTGGACCAGCATGTTTCCTTTCATTGGCATACTAAAGCTGTTTTGTGTTATTTACGTAATTCTTAAATAAATAAATTAAAAAAAAAATGCTAAATGCAAATGCAATGTAAGATAGAAATAGGCCTGAAATTGCCAACGTCATTTATATTGTCTGATTTAAATAAAGGTATGACTTTCCTACTCTTCATAAGGTCAGGAAAAGTCCCTAAATCAACACATTGATTAAAAGTAACAGCTAGATAGGGAGCTATGATGTCTATTATATTACTTAAAAGTTAAATGGAGATGCCCCAGTAATCACCAGTGTTTTTAGACTTAAGTGTGTTAAAACATTAACTGCATCATGAGGTGTTACATGTTCGAAGCTAAATAAACGACTACATTTAGGCACACTACTATGCAAAAGATTTTCAGCTTTAGACAGGGATGAATTTAAGGAGCGAGTCGTAGTTATAGGTATATTGGCAAAAACTCATTGAATGCTTCAGCTACGTCAGCTGCATTATTAACTAATTTGTTTTCGACCATAATCTCAAGTTGTTTTTCTTGTTTAACAGACTTACCAGTTTCATTGTTAATAATTTTCCAAGTGGTTTTTACTTTATTATATATGATCAAACGAACTTCATAAGCGAAGTTCGATCAATATTATATGAGTCGCTTCATTCGAAGATAGATTATAACCAGGTAGTCCTTTTAATCTACAAGACAATATGCACGCTTTAAGAGATTTTTGAAAATCGATATAATTATCGACTTTTTACAAGTCGGTTCTATGCTGAACGTAACCACACCACTAGTCAAGCTGTCATTCTTTTAGAGATAACAAAGACTATGCAAAACTTTATCACCGGGATTGGGTTGGGAGGGAACCTATATCTTCGAATGAAGCGACTCATATAATATTGATCGAACTTCGCTTATGAAGTTCGTTTGATCATATATTATATTTCTTCGCTTCATTCTTCAGATAGATTATAACCAGGTAGATGTTCACAGAAATGTTTTGTGTTTGATAATTAAAACTAATATTTTGTAAGAATACATGGTTTTAATCAATATAAGCATAATAGTTAAGAATAATTATTAACTAAACGTGTATTTATTTATAATACCTACTTAATAATAAACGCAAATTATAATATCGCTTGAGTTCAACACAAGACAACTCAATAGTACGCTCGATGGAAAGATTAACTAAATCTAAACGTTGTTTACATTTCAACATATTTGAAACAAGAACTAAAGATCCACCGCGAATAGCACTTTTCCTTACAAATGCACTTTGTACAGTAAAAGTATTATCATTCATAAACACTACTTCATGCTCCTTCAACCAGTGTTCAGGCAAACGTAAGACCTGAACATAAGACATGAGAGAGAAGTAGTCATTCAATGGGATTCTAGAGAGTAAAGAGAGTTAGTAAAAGATTACACTGCAAAGATCAATAACCTATCTCATTTCAACTAAATTCTAAAAATAAATACTTTGAGATAGAGTTTCGAAAAAAAAAAAAACGAATCGATGAAAGGAATACGTACCATAACAATAATTCCGAGTTTGAGCAAAAAAAAAAACTCCACCAAACGATATAGATTTTTTTTACACTGCATTTTTTAAACAGCCACCTGAACAGTTATCTTGATACATCTAACCAGATGTATCAAGATAACTGTTCAGGTGGCTGTTACTGGTAATCAATCCTAATTTTTAACCGACTTCCAAAAAGGAGGAGATTCTCCATTCAGCGGCATGTTTTTTTTTTTTTTTTTGTAGGCTTGTTACGCCATTAATCCGTTAATTATGGGCCGATTTTGAAAATTCTTTTTTAGTTTGAAAGGTTATACTCCCGAGGTGGTCTCATTGCCACCAAATCAGAATCAGATGAGTGGATCCTAAAGAAATCGAGGGAAACCCTCAAATTTTATAGGCAAACCTATAGCGATTTTGGTATTTTTTTATAGTAACTCATGCATTTGCTCTCGGAAAGCACCAATTGGTGAAGTGGAACTGATGATAGAGACCACTTATGGCCACCAGAACAATATAATAATGAGTACCCCTATTTAACGGGTTGCGATTAAGCAGTTTATGCTCGTCACTATGCATATGGTGAGTGGCAGTTCTCCTGGTTCTTACCAGGAGAACTCCTCAACAATCAACGTCCCTGCATCGGTAAAAGCAATATTTTGTAAAAGATCACCACTATCACGATCATCACTAAAAAGTGAAAAATAAAAAAACTTTTTACAAAAAAATAAGAACCGACTACCAAAAATAACACTACAAAGTAAAAAATAACTTTAATTTCGGAAGTCGGTGGCAAAAAACTCAAATACAGATCCAAAGACACCGACTTCCGAAATTAAAGTTATTTTTTACTTTGTAGTGTTATTTTTGGTAGTCGGTTCTTATTTTTTTGTAAAAAGTTTTTTTATACAACATAATATTTATAATAAACAATGTCTTCTCTTCAAAAAAATCAATCGACTCTACTGCTGTGTAGATTTTTTGACAGGCTTGTTTAGTGGCAGTGTGGGTAAAATAAATGGTTTTAAACATAAATTAATAAAGCCGCACAACATCAGAGTTCATATCATCAGAGATCATAATTATAAGTAGATATGCTCGTATCAATTAGGCTGACCCCACATTAGGCGTGCGCAATCCTCGGCCGTGTGAGTAGCGCGGGCGCCGTGCGCGCGCCGCGAGCGTGCTGCGTGAGCGTCGCGTTTTGCTGCCCTGCGGCGTGTGTGGAGATCACGCGGATGATATGTGGGGATCACGGAGATCACGCGGCGCCCGCGTCGCTCACACGCCCGAGGAACGCGCGCGCCTAATGTGGGGGAGGCCTTACATGGCGTTATTGTATGCAATTTATTAATTAATTGAGCTGGCTGCACAAGTGCGGAGTGTTCGCGACATCACATATCTGTACCTACTGAATGGCGGGAACATCCGCGGGACTAGCTTCTCACGAGTCACGGCCCAAAATAACGTCCATTCAAATAATAATAATGTAAAGTACGAGTATTGGGCAACAAGTTAACATGATCATTAGCCGACTTGTTTCTTTTGTAAACTCCTTCAGAGCGGTGTAGGTAGCTGTTTCCTTTAGCGGAGCCGCGGGCGGGAAGCAGGGGGGCAACTTGTATTCATGCAATGTAAGAGTAAACGCGGTTAAAGACTGTCCTGTTGTGGGTTCCAATAGATCATCCTAGCTAACTCACAGTTAGTGTGCCTTTGACTTCGAAACAAAAAATTAATATCAGTCTTGAATGTAATGTTGCACAGTATTTCGTGTAGCCACAGCAGAGCTAAACACTCCATAATTATTCCGCATTAGCATACTGAGCCCACCGCGAGGCTGTGGCTCCGTTAGGTCAGGTCAGTACATTCAAACGGAGCGCTGCATGCATGAAGAGGGCCCTTCGTGTTTTTGTCTGTCTATCGTTAACGCGAGCATGGGCGAATAGTTAGTTGTTTCATCCAGCGCAAGTGAGAACTACTATCACTTGTTTGTGAAATAAATATTTGTCATTTAGAAACTCCATTACACGTACGAGGTTTCTATGAAGATATTTTCTTTACTTTTAAAATTTATGAGTACATTATGATCGGCCAAAGTTCTGGGTAAAATGTGTGAAAAAAAGCAGATTTTTTGGGTTGGATCTAGTATCGTTTGGCAGGAGTTGGGTGGTAAAAGGGGTTAAAACAGGTAGGGGTTGGGTCCCCGATTATAACGATATCACTCTTATTAAAAGGTAATGCATATTTTTCGAGAAAGTTATTAAAAATATTTCTAACCTCAAATCAGATAAAAAGCGAAAACGAAAGATTAAAAAAACTTTTTTACAAAAAAAAACCGACTTCCAAAAAAACACTAAAAAGTGAAAAATAACTCTTTAATATTATATTTAATTTAATTTCGGAAGTCGGTGTCTTTGGTTCGGTATTTTCATTTTGGCCACCGACTTCTGAAATTAAATTAAATACAATATTAAAAATTTATTTTTCACTTTTTAGTGTTTTTTTGGAAGTCGGTTTTTTTTTTGTAAAAAAGTTTTTTATTTTTCACTTTTTAGCTGTGGTACCTACCCCACATCAATTCGTATACCACTACTAGCTATGAAAGCAACAGTGACAGGAAGTCCTATACAAGCTTTGACATCCCATCCATTGAAGTTAAGATACCCAAAAAATTACAAACTTTATAATTTACTTAGGTAAGTATTCGTGCCAAGTTTCAGGTTTATTAAATCTAGGAATAAGATTTTTCATGCATACAAAATTCCCCCTTAAAAGTCAAATTTCCAAAAACCCCTTCTTAGCGGATGCCTACGTCATAGAACTGTCTGTGTGCCAAATTTCTGCCCAATCTGTTCAGTGGTTTGAGCTACGTGTTGACAGACCAATCAGTCACGGTGTACAGTCTTACACTGTACATGTTTTGCTGACGCGGTGGTTTGCACCAGACGTGCGTCATTTCTATTACTATAAATATACATACATTACAATAAATCAGCGAGTGCGATTACTGCTACGCGGTGACTAACATTAGAGAAAGGAATCGTCAACAATATTACTTGTAAACACTATTTATACGTAATAAACCTAACGGGAACTAAGTGATCTTTTCTCTACGCGCTTCAACCTTAACAACAACAACTCTACAAGTGTACGAACCGTACATTTTATGGTCCTTCGAGCCGGATATTTGGTGCTGTTGTGTCTCTTTACGGTAGCGAATCGGTTTAGCTGGTCTCCCAGAAGCGGGTCGCCCCAGTTAGATTGAGAAATCGCATAATATCGCAACCGAGGCGCATGGGTGCTGAGTTCCACTGACCATTTCAAATCAAGGAAGATAACGATTTCAAGATTTGAAACGGAGAAGACTACAAGCAACGCAGTAGCCTTCACAACACAACACAACACAACGCTCTCCTGTCACCGTCAACGACGTGCCAGGTCTCTTGAGCCATCTAACAAAGCAACGGTAACAACAAGAAGCATCAATATGGATAAACTGGAATTGCAGTCAACGTGCTTCGAGAACATCAAGACATTATGTGCTAACTATCGCAAGGATTCTTCATCACGAAAAACTGTGGAATACTTGAAGAAACGCTTGTTGTCGCTAGAAAACCAATGGCAAGACTTCGAAAGCAGGCATGCCCAACTGTTGTTAGAACTAGAAGATAAGAATATAGCATACTTCAAGGATGACATCTACGGGAAAACTAAAGAAATGTTCTTATCAACTAAAACGGACATAACTAACAAACTGGCAACTTGGGGCAAGCAAAACGTGAAGTTCGACCTAGGTGGGACTTCAGAAGATGACGACGGTAATAACATACAACTCTTGCTTAACAAGCAAGAATGCAACTTCAACGCAATATACCGTATTATCTCAAAAATTGACGTACTAACTATCACGGAAAGATGGGAACTGGAAGACCACCTCACGACGTTGAAATCGAAATGGGAACCTATCGATAAACTTCACTGGGAAATAGACTTCCAACTGAAAGGATCCAACGAGCATTACTACCAAATGTTCACGGACATCGAACAGAAATACGATGAGCTGAAGAGGAAAATTAATGCCAAAATCTGGTCCACCGTCCACTACCAGAAATCGACACCTAAGATCGAAATCCCTGAGTTCTCAGGCACCTACAGCCAGTGGATCTCCTTCAAAGACCTGTTTCTGGAAGCAATACATAAAAATCCAATGATTAACAACGCTCAGAAAATGCAACATCTAAAGACCAAGCTGCGAGGAGAAGCAGAACGCTTAGTGCAGCATCTGACCATTAGCACTGAAAACTATAACTCATGTTGGGATATATTAAATCAGCGCTACGACAATCGTCGCCTGCAGTTTACTTCATTTATGAACAACATGCTAAATCTGCCAATCATACAACATGCAGATTCATTCAACTTGAAGAAGATGCATGACGTCATTACCGAATGCCTAAACGGTATCTCTAACATCGGTATTGACACATCAACCTGGGACCCGATCATTGTGCATATCATGTCACAAAAACTGGACTCCAGTACTTTGAGTGACTACATGAAGGAACTCCAAGATCATAGAGAACTACAAAAACTGCACGACTTTTTGTATTTCCTCGAAACACAGTTCATGGCATACGAAACCATGAAGTCGGCTAAGAAAGCGAATCCTACAGCTCCAGAAAAATCATCCAACTGGAAAACATTCAACAAGCAAACCCAGATGAAGAAACATAACTATAGCGTCAATCAAAATAAAACAAACAACTATCACACTTTACATGGAAAATGCCCATTCTGCAACGGTAGTCACGTACTACGCCAATGTGACAAATTCCTTCAAATGGACTTCGGCAAACGAAATGACACAGTTTCAAAATTGCAGCTCTGCAAAAACTGTTTGTTCAGTCATGGAAACAACGAGTGCAAATCAACTAAAACGTGCCAAGAATGTAACTTGAAACACCACACACTATTGCACAATTCGGACAAACAAAACATAACGTCAACAAACAGAAAAAACAACATTGAGCAACGCTCTTCATCATCAACTCAACAACCAACATCTAACCATTTGTTTAAAGACAACATGGAAGTTCTACTAACTACGGTCCAACTGAAAGTCAAATCCGTGGATGGGACTTATGTAACACTGCGTGCGCTACTCGATCAAGGCTCACAAGTAAACTTGATAACAGAAAACGCAGCACAAATGCTACGTCTTCCTCGGAACGGGATCAACGCATCGGTATCGGGAATCGGCTCTGTTTCTAGAGAATGCAGGGGAAAACTAAAATTTACCTGCCAATCGATTTACTCCGATTACAGTTTTGAAACTCAAGCACTTATCATGACGAAGCTAACAAACAACTTACCTACGAAAACGTTCGAGAAAGGCGCATGGACGCATTTAGAAAACTTGAAACTTGCAGATCCTGACTTCAACGTATCTCGGCAAATCGACCTATTACTAGGAGCCGACGTATACTCCGAAATTATCCTAGAAGGTGTATTGAAAGGCAATAACAGCTCCCCAGTTGCACAACACACGCAAATTGGGTGGATTCTATGCGGAAAGATGAAGCAAACGTTTGACTGCCACGCTACATTATTAAACTTAGAGGATCTCACAAAATTTTGGGAGAATGAAGAAATTCAAAATACGACAGATATCCCCAAGGACGACCAGTGCGAACAATTTTATAAAGAAACTGTGAGAAGATCATCTGATGGAAAGTACATCGTCAAAATGCCTCTCGTTTCAGACTACGAAGAGAAACTAGGCAAATCTAGAACAATTGCTGTTTCACAGTTTTTACAGTTGGAAAAACGGCTAGAGAAGAAAGCAAGACTTTCATTAATGTACAAACAATTCATGGAAGAGTATGCAGATCTGGGTCACATGAAACGTGCACCTCAGATACCTACTGACATCTACTTTCTGCCGCATCACGGTGTCTTGAGAGAAAACTCCACAACAACAAAGCTGAGGGTCGTATTTAACGCATCTCAACAAACTACTAGTGGCTTCAGTCTGAACAATGTCATGGAAAAGGGCGCCAATTTACAAAAAGATATTCAAGCTCTTATACTTAAATGGCGAACTTATAAATACGCATTCACTGCTGACATTGAAAAAATGTACCGCTGCATTTGGATTTCAAAAGAACAACAACATCTACAGAGAATTGTATGGCGGGACTCACGAGATCAACATCTTCGCGAGTACCAGCTCTGCACCGTAACCTACGGGACTAAATGCGCACCATGGCTAGCTATGCGAACATTGAAGCAACTGGCCATTGACGATGGTCACAAACATCCGGAAGCGGCCAAGATACTCATAGAAGAATGCTACGTGGATGACGTCATTAGCGGCCATAACAATCTCACAGAAGCGAAAAAACTGCAACAATCCTTGATCCAACTATTAAGAGGAGGAGGCATGAATTTACGAAAGTGGACAGCCAATGACCGAGCTATACTGGAAGACTTACGCGAGGATCAAATTTCAACTCAAAACATGTTTGATTTTAAAGGTGAAGAATCAACCAAAACATTAGGACTCGGTTGGAATCCAAACAGCGACTCCTTCCACTTCAACTGGCCTGTGGAAAACTCAAAACAGCTAACAAAGAGATCCTTACTCTCAGCCATATCGAGATTTTACGATCCACTGGGTTGGCTCTCCCCAGTGACGGTCAAAGCCAAACTACTATTCCAGAAACTCTTGATGAGTAAACTTAGCTGGGATGACGTACTGCCCAGCAACATCGAATCTGAGTGGCTGAACCTAAAAACAGAACTGCCATGCGTCAACAAAATAACGATAAACAGATGGATTGGCGATACACAAAAATGTGTCGAGTTATTAGGCTTCTGTGACGCAAGTGAAAAGGCTTACGCTTGTGTTATTTACAGCAAAGTGTTCAACGAACATGGCCAACCCATCGTAACTCTACTAGCTGCTCGAACAAGGGTGGCTCCACTGACACAGAAAACCACATTACCTAGACTGGAACTGTGTGGCGCTCAACTACTGGCTGACTTGATGAAGAAAACCAAGCAAACATTCTGTGGATATAACGTATCAATACGGGCCTGGTCGGATTCACAAGTTGTCCTGGCGTGGATTCAAGGCGAAACATCAAGATGGGAGACGTACGTAGCCAACAGAGTTACAAAGATCAAAAGCGTCATTCCTGCAGCTCAGTGGTGCTACGTCAAGTCAGAGCAGAATCCCGCAGACTGCGCATCAAGAGGTCTTTTACCAAGCAAACTGATGAAGTTCAACCTATGGTGGCAAGGCCCCGAACTTTTAACAAAACAAGATGTATCGGAAGATATCCCTTGCGCTTTCCAAACGAATTTTGGCTGCATAAATCACGTTCAAATCGAAAACCCTTCACAAGGGAATAACGAACATAACATAATCACAAAATTATTGAACAAATGCAGCTCATTGACACAAGTAAACAGGGTCATCGCATGGATATTACGCTTCATTAAAAATATGCGCAATAAGACGAAATCGGAAACTACGTACCTAACAACAAGTGAACTAAGCGCAGCGCGTAAAAGTATCATAATTCACGCGCAGCGACTGCAGTTCAATTCCGAATTTACACAACTTGCTAATAACGAAACAGTACCGAAGAAAAGCGCAATTTGCAAATTGAATCCTTATATAAACAAAACGGGAATTATTTGTGTCGGAGGTCGTCTTAAGCACTCAAGCCTACCCGGGGAGATGAAGAATCCAATCATCATACCACATAGAGGACGATTTACACAACTTCTCATAGAACAAGCTCATTCATCCACGTTACATGGAGGAGCTCGGCTGACGTTGACTTATATAAGACAGCGGTACTGGATCGTTGGCGGTAACCGTGCCGTCAAGAAACAACTTCGAAGATGTGTACGCTGTCACCGCTTCAACAAGACAGATGGCTATCAACTGATGGGCGACCTACCACAACAAAGGATCACTCCGTGCCGACCTTTCACGCACACAGGAGTATACTTTACCGGTCATGTGGATGTTAAACACAACAAGGGTAGAGGCATAAAAACTTCAAAGGGATACATAGCCATATTTATATGTATGGTGACGAAAGCCGTTCATATTGAACTCGTGTCAGACCTTAGCACAGAAACGTTTATGGCAGCCTTCCAAAGACTGTGTGCGAGGCGCGGCACCCCCAGCCACATGTACTCTGACTGTGGTACAAACTTTATCGGCGCTGCAAAGGTACTTCGTCAAGAATTCGAAGAGTTCAAACAACTACTGAAACCAGATCTCTTCAACGAACTGGCCAAATTGGAGGTGGAGTGGCATTTCAATGCCCCCGCCTGGCCAACTGCTGGCGGTCTGTGGGAAGCTGCCGTCAAGTCGATGAAGCACCATCTGCGACGAGTACTTGGGGACCAAAAACTGACATACGAGGAATTCATAACGATTTTAGCAAAAATAGAAGCCTGCTTAAATTCAAGACCGCTGTGCCCGCTAACTGAAGATCCAGAAGAGTTTTACAACTGCCTCACTCCTGGACACTTCCTAACAGGAAGCCCAATATTGTCCATGCCACTCTCGGATTACAATAACGTAAATAACATCGATTTACGTCGTAGGTGGCAGCTTATCGAGCATATGTTTCAACAATATTGGAAAAACAGGTCAAACGATTACCTTACTACTCTACAAACACGTAGTAAGTGGAACAAGCCTACTAGAAACGTCAAAGAAGGCGATGTAGTACTGGTAAAAGAAAACAATCTACCGCCAGGAAAATGGGCCTTGGGTCGTATACTGGAGACTCATCCAGGATCTGATGGATATGTTCGAGTTACTACCGTGAAAACTCAAGCAGGAATAATAAAACGCCCAATAACAAAACTATCGCCATTACCATTGAACTCTGAAATGGAGGATGCCGAGGAAAACGAAACGAAACATAAGCCTCAACAGAATCCGAAAACTGAGCGGCGGAAGAGGTCAAAGAATCCTATTTCAACGCTACTAATATCAATGTTATCAATGTTTACATTTGTAACGGGATCTTATAGCGCCATTGATGGCACGCGCGGAGCGCCGGCGTCGACCGCTCAGATTACAAGTTTGGAACGCGGGCGGCCCATATACTATGACACCGTCGGCAAAATGCAAGTAGTGCATGATGAGTGGATACTAATGATGTACTACAATCTAACAAACTATTGGGAAGGAACTCGTCGTACTCAAACTTACTTCGAGAACATCAAGAACTTATGCCATAAAACGAATCTACAACACTGCAGGTCAACTATGGAACAATTAAGTCATGAAATAGAACTTCTAAACTACTATAACTCCATACTTATAAATCCCCACAAACACCTGAGCAACAGAAAGAAACGGGGTCTAGTCGACGGAGTCGGCTACTTAGCTAATAGTCTTTTTGGAATATTAGACCAACAATTTGCTAAGAAATACCAAAACGACATACAATCTCTGCAAACCAACGAGAACTACTTACTTGAGTTAATCAAAAATCAAACAACTATCGTGGAGCTTGAGAATCAAGTACTGAAACAAAGTGAAGACAATATTCAACGTCAGCTCAACTCCATTGATAACTTCATCAATCAGACCAACATGAACATAGCATATATCGAAACGGAAATGGAAATACTTTCCGCCACCACCTACATCAATTCTGCTTCGTTAACGACGTACCTACTGATCAACAGCTTGAGGACGTTTCAGGAGATGCTGTTCAATACACTACCGAACGTCTACCAAGGACATGTAGACGTTCATCTGATAACTCCGGTTCGTCTGATGCAAAAACTAACGGAAATATCCGGAAGCCTTCCGAAATCTTTATCGCTACCAGTTGAAAACTACAAAGAAAACATTAAAGATATTTACAAGCTGATCAATGTGAAAGCACGAGTTACTGAAAATTACTTTCTATTCGAAGCACATATTCCACTTGTAGCTAACGAAGACTTCGACATATACAAAGCTATACCTTTACCGGTCATTGATAAGGAAACTACATATTATGTGCAGCTATCAAACAAGTACATCGCTGTCAATTTCAAGAAGAACGTGTACGTGTCTATGTCTGAAGATGACTTGAAACACTGCATGCAACAAAAATCGCAGAACTTCTTATGCAAGAAAAACCTGCCATCATTTGACCTACACGGCAAAAGCGCTCCGTGTGAGGCCAAACTGCTATCACATCAAAACAGCGGACCTTGTGACGTCGAACGCACGTCATGCAAGGACACTTGGATAGAGTTACGAACACAAAACAGCTGGCTGGCGGTTTGCTGCGAAACGTGTTCGTTGCGAATCATTTGTAGCAATGACGTCACAGCACAAACCATTTCGTCATCAAGCATAGTGACATTATCTCAGGGATGCGTATTACAATCCACCGACATGACCATCTACGCTCAACGCGAATACAGCAGTCAAATGAAGATGGATTATGAGCTCACAGCTCCAACATTTGACACATCCATTAACAAGATAGTGAGCTTAACATATCGCTATGCCCCAAACATCCTTCAGTCAAAGGCAACGAATCAAGAAATTGCAATAATTGAACAGAAAATTGTAACTCAAAAGAAAAATGAAGTTTCACTACCAACAATAACAAATCACGATATTCATCAATATGCTATCTGTTACTCATTGCTGACAGCCGCCATCATAGTTGTACTTGTTGTGGTTGGGAGGAATCGTTGTCCGCAATATTGCACAAACAACGCTAAGAATAAAACTAGTCGTCAACCACCTGAAGATATTGAACTTCAAGTTATACGAAAACCAGAGTACCGGCAAGAAACAGTCACAGCACAAACAACAAAGGACTTGCAGCTGGGACCTCAATCTGGGAACAGGAACATCGCCTTTCAATTTGATTGATTAATTTACTTTATTAACTTTGTGATGGCTTTTCCTTTCTCTTCTCATTTGTTTCTCCTTTTGGAGTTGCCAAGATGTACAGTCTTACACTGTACATGTTTTGCTGACGCGGTGGTTTGCACCAGACGTGCGTCATTTCTATTACTATAAATATACATACATTACAATAAATCAGCGAGTGCGATTACTGCTACGCGGTGACTAACATTAGAGAAAGGAATCGTCAACAATATTACTTGTAAACACTATTTATACGTAATAAACCTAACGGGAACTAAGTGATCTTTTCTCTACGCGCTTCAACCTTAACAACAACAACTCTACAAGTGTACGAACCGTACACACGGTTTCCTTTTATATAAGGCTAGATATTATATTGAGAACGTCCTCCTTTTTTGAAGTCGGTTAAAAATCATTTATAGCCAGAGTGCATCTCATGACAAATCCAATAAGACCAAACACGGGTAGGATACATTGTTTTATTACGGAGTTCCAGTGCCTACCTTCCGGCTTCATCATCAGATCAGTTTGATGGTACCATTTTGATCAGAACTATTTAATTAAATTTGCTTCGCTTAACTATCTTAATCCAGATATCTTATCGCCACCCGTGAAATACTTATCATTGAGAAGTTCCGGTGGCCATCTGTGGCCTTTTTCATCAGTTCCACTTCACCAAATTATACTTTCTGAATGCAAATGATTGACTTGTTGATGAAAATATAAAAATCGCTATATGTATGCCTATAATATTTGAGGAGTTCCTTCAGTTACTCATGGATCCCAACATCAAAACTGGATTTTGATAAAAATGGGACCAACCTGGAAGTATATCGTTTCAAATAAAAAAAGAATTTTCCAAATCAGTTCATAAACGACGAAGTTCTGAGGTAACAAACATAAAAAAAAGAAAAAAAAAAAACATACAGACGACTTGAGAACCACCTCCTTTTTGTAAAGTCGGTTAAAATGGGCGAATGACAACCAAATCTGTCCCAGTTTATTGTTCATGGTGTAAAATGTCTTGAAACGGAACGTAAAAACCGGCCAAGTGCAAGTCGGACTCGCGCACAAAGGGTTCCGTACCATTATCTATAAAAAATGCCAAAAAAATCGAGTGTAAATCATTCACGTTTGTTGTATGGGAGCCCCCCTTAAATATTTGTTTTATTCTATTTTTTAGTATTTGTTTTTATAGCGGCAACTTACTAAGGCTCCGCCGTCTGTCTGCGCTGTCTGTGATAGTTAGACAGTTGAAATTTTTACAGACATCATCTGTGAACATTTCAACTGTCTAACTATCATGGTTCATGAGACACAGCCTGGTGACAGACGGACAGACAGACAGACTGACAAGCAGACAGACGGCGGAGCCTTAGTAATAGGGTTCCCATTTTACCCTTTGGGTAAGGAACCCTAAAAAAAACTGTGTGCTTTAAGTATGCATTTCACAATAATCTACAAAATGACAATTACAATAATCGTGCTATTATTATTATTGATTTAATGTATGAATATCTGTTGAGAAGAGATGTAGAAAGAAATAAAAAACTTTTTACAAAAAAAAACAACCGACTTCCAAAAAAAACACTACAAAGTGAAAAATAACTTTAATTTCGGAAGTCGGTGGCTTTGGATCTGTATTTTAGTTTTTTGCCACCGACTTCCGAAATTAAAGTTATTTTTCACTTTGTAGTGTTTTTTTTGGAAGTCGGTTGTTTTTTTTTGTAAAAAGTTTTTTATTTTTCACGTTTTAGTGGGTCAGTTTATAATTTACAATAGCCTAATGTCAAATGCTCATCACCTTTTACAAAATATTGCTTTTCACGATGCAGGGGCGTTAATTATTGAGGAGTTCTCCTAGTAAGAACCAGGAGAACTGATGGTGACTTGACTATATGCATTTTGACGAGCATAAATTGCTTAGCAACCATATTAAAGTGCCTATTCGAATCGCAACGGTGAAATACTTATTATTAAGTAGTTCCGGTGGCCATCTGTGGTCTTCATCATCAGTTCCACTTCAGCAAATAGTGCTTTTCGAGTGCAAATGCACGAGTTACTATAAAAAATACTCAAATTGCTATAGGTATGCCTATAAAATTGGAGGATTTTCCTCGATTTCCATGGGATCCCCTCATCAGATTCTGATTTGGTGGCAATGGGACCACCTCGGAAGCATATTCTTCCATACAAAAAAAGAATTTTCAAATTCCGTCCACAATTGACGGAGTAATCGGTGAACATACATAAAAAAAAAAAAACTAACTTACAGCCGAACATATTACCTCCTCCTTTTTGGAAGTCGGTTAATAAAAGAGATCCTTTTGAGGAACTAATTACAGTTGTAAATTATGGATTTAATAAATGAAAAATTTATGTTCTTTTTTTTATGTTTTTATAACAACCTAGAAATCCTACTCAGAAGAAAGTTAGTGTACTCGTACCTCCACTGATAAGTGTATATGTGGACAAAAGGCAATGTTACTAGGAGAACTTAGGATGCAAGAGCGAGCGAAGCAAGCTCGGGACTTGGGGCACCCTGACTCGGACAGGTTAGGTTCGAAGGGGATGGCGGGGTCTAGTGAGCGAGCGAAGCGATCGAACTCAGACCCCGCCATCCCCTTCGTGGTTATTTTTTTTAAACCCTTGAGGTCGGGGAGCCCCGACCACGCCTTTTAAGCAACTTTAAAGGCTCTTACAGACTCACGTGATATCGCTGGCGCGACAGGCACCGAAAAATAAATTGTGCTACTAGAGTCGCGTCGCGCCCGCGATATCGCACCAGTCTGTATGAGCCTTAAAGTGTTTTGAGGTTAGGTTACAATAAGTTATTTTTCTGAAGAACGGTGCGTTACCTTTTCATGGGAGTAGTGCCAGGGGAAAGGGGGAACACCCGCCTTCCCCCCCCACTCCCCTCCTGCCAAACTCACTAAAGGGCGTTGTACCACTGACGCCCCGGTGTTACCCTAATAAAGAACATTTTTAACGCCTGGGAGGAAGCACAAGATGCCATTGGAATCTTTTGTGACCTCTCTAAAGCGTTCGATTGCGTGAACCATGAGACACTTTTGCTGAAACTAGAGCACTATGGGATTAGGAATGCAGCTCTTGATTTACTAAGATCATACCTAAAAGATAGAAAGGTTAAAGTTCAAATAAACGGCGTTAACTCATTAGGGTCTGAAATGGCAATGGGCGTTCCTCAAGGTTCGATATTGGGTCCATTCCTCTTTTTAGTTTACATTAATGATTTACCCCAATTACTTCAAAATCAACCGAAGATGGTGTTATTTGCTGATGACACATCATTGATCTTTAAAATAGATCGACGATCACAAAATCTTGACGAAGTGAATAACTCTATTCTTCAGGTCCAAGATTGGTTTACGGTAAATAATTTGGTACTAAATGAAAAAAAAACCAAATATATTAGATTTAAATTACCTAATGTTAGAAGTAGCGAATGTGATATCATATTGAACGGAGAAAAACTGGAATTTATTAATCAAACGGTTTTCCTAGGAATCACTATAGACGAGAAACTGCAATGGGGACCACATATAACCTCTCTGGCGGGGCGGCTAAGCTCGGCCGCTTATGCTGTTAGAAAGATAAGACAGCTAACAGATATAGAAACCGCGCGTTTGGTTTATTTTAGTTACTTTCACAGCATTATGTCGTATGGCATTTTACTGTGGGGTCGGGCTGCTGACATTGAGTCTATCTTTATTTTGCAAAAGAGAGCTGTCAGAGCAATTTATAATCTCCGTCGCCGCGAATCTCTTAGGGAACTATTTAAAAGGATTAATATTATGACGGTACCTTGCCAATTCATTTATGAAAATATTATGTATGTAAGGAAAAATCTACATATTTTTAACAAGATAAGCGATAGACATAATTTTAATACTAGAAATAAAGATAAAATAGATCAACCATTTTTCAGATTATCTAAAGTACATACATCTTTTATGGGGTACTGTGTTAAATGTTACAACAAAATACCTTGTGATATATTGAAATTAAATGAGAGAAAATTTAAAACACATATTAAAAGTACACTTTGTAAAGAAGCATATTACAAGTTAGAGGATTATATCCAGGACAGGAATGCTTGGAAACATGCTGGTCCAGCTCCATAGGACAATCTAGAGTCTAGACAAAATCAAACTGGTTGCTATTTTTATGGTAAAATCTGTTATTTTTATGATATTGATTTTACATTCTGTGATAACCTATACTCACACACTGACTTATTTTTTTATTTTTTTAGAAAAACATACTTGTATGATGTTTGTAAATATGTGAACACCACGTATCTATCTAATAATTAAGTTATTTTTCATTGCTTAGTTTTTAATTCGTTTTACCTATTATGGTATAGTAATTTTATTCTAGGTGCATCGTCTTTACATATAATCATATATATGCGGCGCATTCCAATATCTGAATTAAATTATGATAAGTGCTGGGCACAATTAGAATCGCGTTACAACAATAAAAAATACCTTTCACATTATATTTTAAAACGTTTGTTCAGTCAAAGAAACATAACCAATGAATCAGCTAGTGGTTTAAAGGATCTAATGGATACCACATCTGATTGCTTAAATGCACTTATTAATTTAGAGTTAAATGACACAGCAATTAGAGACGGGAGTCCTATGTTGTTTCGAACGCCGCTGTTGCGACACACGCTGTTGCGAATTATTTTTCCACTGCCTCACAGGTTCGAAAGCTCATGGACTCGAATGAAGTAGTCGCGAAAGACGCTGTTTCGAAAAACATTTTCACTGCCTCATACGCTCGAATGCTTGTGATTTCGATTTTGATATTGATTCGATTTTTGATTTCGATTTCGATATTGATGAAGAGTTTTTGTTTTGGTAACTGAATTTACCAACAATAGAGGGGACCTGGCGCTCGGCGGCCGCTGCCGCGGCACGCTCGCTTCGCTCGCTCGCCTTCGCGCGTTAATGGTCACTGTTCTAACCTAACCTAACCCAAATGATTAAATACTTTTCTGTACACTTTATGACTAAATAAATCGAAATCACAAGCATTCGAGCGTATGAGGCAGTGAAAATGTTTTTCGAAACAGCGTCTTTCGCGACTACTTCATTCGAGTCCGTGAGCTTTCGAACCTGTGAGGCAGTGGAAAAATAATTCGCAACAGCGTGTGTCGCAACAGCGGCGTTCGAAACAACATAGGGACCCCATTAGATTAATATATACATTACATATTAATCATTCACATCCTCACACTAAAGTTAGATTCAAACAGTCGCAAAAAATGGGAGTTAAAGGTAGCCTCAAACATTGATTCCGACAAACTACCAACATTTGAGCAATTTAAAGACTTTCTAACCAGTAGATACAGAGCATTTGAATTCTTAGAACCTAAGTCTACTAAAAATCAAAATGTAAGGGTATTTCACACAGCATCTTCGAGTTGTCCTGTGTGTAATGATGATCACAAGATAGGGACTTGCAAACAGTTTATGGGTAAAGATGTGGACGCTCGGCGTAAGTTCGTACAGGAAAACCATTTATGTTTTAATTGTCTGGGGGGTAACCACTCTGCCGTGACGCTATCACATTTTGAACTCGCTTGAGTTTAGGTATCTGAATCGCAACACAACAACATTACGCGCACGCACACATTGAAACCGCTGACCGCTCGATTTTATACGTAACTTAACTAATCTTGGTACTTGAAGGTATATTTTTTTTAATTTTACTGGTATTGATTGAATAATGTTAATTGTAAGTTGGCAATCGAATTTTAGTAACTGTGGCTAAGTACTATCTGCGTGATAATTATGTTTTTAGTATTTTTAAAATTCATCAGCCATCAGGTACTTGTAAATATTATTTTTGCTGGCAAATGTTGGAGCATTACATAATCAAATACTAGCCTGGGAGTTTATCGTAGACTTTCGTTGTGATATTTAAAAATAATCATTGCCTTATGAAAACAGTATTTTATTTACAGAGACTGGGGCGCGATTTCAGTACTTTTGATAAAAATTAAAACCAAAGTAGGTAGTAAAAAGTATATTTTCATTTCATGTTTCAAAGAAGTTCAAATGTTTGGAATGAAGGCCAGCTCTTTCTAGGGTTTCGTATCCGAAGGGTCCAAGCGGAGCACTATTGCTGTCACTCACGTGTCCGTCTATCACACAGGTTTTACAACCAAACGGTTGATGAAGCTACAGTCTTTAAATTTTCACAGTATAAGCATCTTGTTAACCTTTGTTTTTTCTTTATTCATGATGAGATACTTCACGCCGTAATCAAAAAGAGGAGTGGCTACCTACAAGGATTAGCTGTGCAAAAAGGAAATCCATCTCGATTATTTTTGTGCCTTTTGACTTATATTCTCTTATTGCGCATTCTTGATCCTGAAAATAAAAAACCGGTCAAGAGCGAGTCGGACTCGCGCACCGAGGGTTCCGTACGTATATATGATGTTGATGATTTCTGAAAAACTGTGCTATTTAGAGACATCGTTTTATTTTTCCTGTAGGTAATCTTTACATAAACTTCTATCACACAGAATAATTTCAGATTTTTATCTATGCAAACTTCGGATATAAGGGGAACGGTATTTTTTTTACATTTTGCACCAAAAGACGGAAACCACGCTGCCTAAAAAAAAGAAGATTTTTGAGAAGGTGCAAACAGCGCTCTTTCATATGATACCCCACATGCCCTAGTAGCTCCATTTCAAATTTTGAAGACCCCCTTTCAGTTCGTTTTGCAAAAAGGTACATTTTTTTAATTTCTTGTTTGCAAAATAATTGGGCAAACGTCATCTAAAACTATTCTAAATTTCAAGTTGATAGCATTAGTAGTTCTTGAGATATCCAGGTGCGACAGACAGACAGACTTAGTCTCACCATAAGGGTTCTTTTTTACCATTTTGGTACGGAACCCTAAAAAGACAATATTAGTAAGTACCTAAGGTAAATCAAATAAAACAAATTACCAACAGACGTATATCAACGTCTGTAACAAAACTCCAGAGTAGATTTGTGATTTCTGAATGAAAATACAGTCTCATTACTTTTGTTTACTGCTACGTGTACGGTTTTTTTGTCCTTTATCCAAATTTCTGAATTCGTGGCATCTGTAATAACAAATGTAAATATTTTAGCAATGCACACCACAATCAAAAACTATACTTGGTGTCGAAAGTTATAACCATCTACTATTCTGGATTTATGAATTGACAACTAAGTCGATTTATCACCAAAATGTACATCCGCCATCATGAATCAAAAGTTGGATGGTATATTTGTAAACACCACCTTCAACAATTGCTAACAATGTCGAATTATTATTTAAAAAAATACACCCGCCATCTTGGATAAAAAAAATATGAAATACGTAATCACCACCCCCAAAAACCCCAAAATTGACTATGTATCGAATATCTCAAATAAAAAATATTTCTGCCATTTGATTAAAGATAATATAATTATTTACACAATGTTTATCCGTAATCTACAACCATGATTCATACAAAAATTTTGAACTATGTATTTATTTTTAAAACAAATTCCAATAATCGTACTTACTTTTATTTCGGTCCGAAAAAGTATCAACTTCGTCCTCCCACAGTATACAATACAGCACACACTTCTGTACGTACATATTTTTTTGCGAAAAATCGATACACCGGTGCTTCCATGAGCGCGTCTGAGCGCGGAATGACGAACCGCGAGTAGAAAATGTATGGAGAAATTTGAAGGCGCTTCTTATTTTAATCATAAATAAAAAAGTTATTTATTTACTTACAAAATATTTAGTTGACCGTATAGAGGACTATATAAACAATAGTTTGTTATTATTTTTATGTATAACTATGCAGTGGATTTAGCTATATGGGTTCCTATTCAGACCTATATTTTTTTCATTTGTTGGTTTTATTGTGATTGTTAAAACGTATTTTCGTGAAAAAATTGTATGGGGCTATACAATTTGTATGTGCCCATTCTGGTGATGAATATATTATCTTTAATTTAAGACAATGATATCCTTGCAGTTGTGACTCCTAATTCGTTAATACGGTACCTGAAAAGCACTGATATTTGAGGAAAAATGTGATAGCGTCCTTAAGGTAAACAGGGTTAGGTTGTAGATAAAGGCTATAATAAAAATATTAGCGAAAAATAGTATGATGCAAGTAGCCACAAAAGTATGTGGTCTGGCGCAAAGAAAATGTGGTAGTAGTGTAGTGACCTACGCTTAAGTCTAAATAAATGATTAAATTAAAAGTAAAACTAAATTAAATTATGTATTTCTTAAATAAAATTAATTATAATTTATATAGACATATTTACAAAAGAACTTAAAACTAGACTTATATAAAAATCAACATTTAAAATAAAACTATTTACAATAATTGACAAACAATATTCAATGAACAAACAGACAAGTTCAAACATTGTATTAGTAGCTAATTACTTATCAGCTATGACGCGTCTATTGTTCTAGCGCCGCGGCAACCGGGCGCTCGCGCTACGTCACGCGAGCCGGGTGCGTGAGCGAGACAGCATCATCGTGCGTTGCTCTCATGCCCCGATCCGTACAGGTAGCGCGCGAGCTCCGCAGTGACTTGCAACTTAGTACGCTCACTGCGCGCATAGCTTTATGTGATCTAGCTTCACCGCGCCTGACTTGAGACCTAGTATTTAGGTTTAACCGCTTATCTGTGCTTTCCTCTGTGCTATCTACAATTCTATCACTCCTTCTTAAACTAAGTGTAACTCTTGTGTATGTGAACTGAAACCTGTGTCTGTGTACCTAATAAACTTTAATTCTACATCTTGTGTACTTTGGACTTATTACTTCGCTTCCTATTTCTATCTACCACACATACCAACACACTACAGTAGAACAAATGATTCTTGGGTAGATGGTGAAGCTAAAGAGGTTCTGAGGAATAAAAAAAAGGCCTGGCTTTTTAAATTATTAGCCTGTAAGGCCCAAAATAAGATGAATCAGGCAACAAATGTGGCAGATGATTTGGAAAAAGTGAACAAGAAATACGCCAAAATGAAAAACGAAAGTGAAAGACATTGTAAATATGAGGAAGGATGCATAGGAAGAAAAGTGTAACATGAATTTCTTTGATAATTTCACGGCCAATGTTAAGCTGTTCTAGAAACAAGTAAGGTTGGCTTGCGGAGTGACAAGAACATCGAGTATGAATGTTATAAGAAGATGGATGTTTACTAAGCGAAGAATGTAAGGTCTTGGAACGCTGGAATACTTTGACAGTTTATTTAGTTGTCAGGATAGTGTGCAAGGAGTGGGTAACTGGGCAGAGGCCAGTTTTGAAAACCCAAGCTCAGATGCAGATGAGGGAAATGAAATAGAAATAGATGAGATTATAAGAGCGTTGAAAGGGATGAAAATTGAGAAAGCTGCAGGGTATGACAGAATGTCTGCTGAAATGCTGAAGGGTGGTGACGGGGTGGTAGTGTAGCGGCGCGTGTGCGCATGACAGCGCGTTCGCCGCTACACTGAAGCTAAAGGATTGATCGCCGGCACTTATATTTATAACCTCAGCGTTTAAATGGTTAATTGGAATTTTGGTAGAGGGCGCGCACTGCGCGCAGATCATTGTTGTAACATTTTAACTGTGTTCTGATTGGCTGTTTAATAAATACTACTTTTAAGCAAAGCCCAGTACATGTGCTTAGATAATATTGTATATAGTTAGTGTAATAATAAATGAAAATAATTCCTTCCTACAACAAGTATTGTTTTATTTCTATTAACCGAAGACGTCGATAAAGTAGCAAGCCTGCCAACAGGCTTGCTACTTATACATAGGTGTTGGAGATATGGCCGTGTGCCAGATGACTGGTGCAAGGCTGTAATCGTACCACTATATAAGGGAAAAGGCTCTCAGCAGGAGTGTAAAAACTACCGCGGCATTATTCTTTTGAGTGTTATCGGTAAACTGTATGCCACGGTTTTAATAAATAGAGTGACAGATGAAAAAATATGGGATGCGCAGCCAGGATTTAAAGAAGGAATGGGCTGCGTGGATCAGAACCACTATACTACTACTACTACTACTATGGACCAACATTAATTTGCCACGTTATTATGTAAGGATCTATATTCTCGCAAATAAATAAATTTCATTTCATTTAATTTCAGATTTTCTTCTTAAGGCGCATAGCCGAAAAACTTAGATTGATGCCATATTTTTCTCTGACTTCTTTTTCCCCTAATGAGCTGCTTGTTTCTGAAGGGATATGTATTTCCCTTCGTCCTCTTGTTGAAGTCAGGTGTACTTTCCCACGCTGCTTGCTGGATGTGCATTATGAAATTCTCTACTTCAACGTTTAGGTTTATGATGAAAGATAACAAAATAGAAGTTAATGTTAAAGTAATATAGTCAAAGTCAAATTATTTATTTCAAATAGGCACATAAGAGGCACTTTTGAACGTCAAAATTTATAAAGAAATAGAACTGATTCTAGTTGCCCCTTCTAAAAGGTAGTTTCATATGAAGAAGAATGGGCAAGAAACTCCACCGTTACTCTTTTAAAAATGTTTTACAATATTTTGTTTGAGTACCTACATTAATTATCTATATAATATATATAAAATTCAAAGTCCTGACTGACTCACTGACTGATACATCAACGCACAGCCTAAACCGCTGCTCCTAGAGACATGAAATTTAGAGGGTGTGTTTTTGTAAAGAGTATGTATCCACTAAGGAAGGATTTCTGGAAATCCCACCCCTAAGAGGGTGAAATAGGGGATGGAAGTTTATATGAAAGTCCGTCAGTTTTGAATTTAGAATATTAAAGTTTTGTGTTTAGGCTGACAATTAAAAATTAATTTATACGTATCTTAGTGTTTCTGATAATTCCATCCCCGAAGGGTTAAAAAGGGGCATGAAGTTGTGTATGGAAAGTCCTTAATTTTCGAAGTTAAAATCAATAAATTTATTATCTAGGCTTATAGTTGAAAGCTTACGCAACGGTGGTGTAAGAATTTCAACCCTTAAGGGGTGAAGCGGGGATGAAATTCATTATTTTTCAGTTAAAATAACTAATATTTTGGCTTATGGTTGGATAAATGTTGTTAAATGATAAATAAATGATAAATGATTTATTTTCTGTAAATAGGTTTGTACAAACACTTTTACACGTCAATCATATTTAAAAAAAAAGGTGGAAACTAACACACAGCCCAAATTGCTGGTCCTAGAGACATGAAACTTGGAGGGTGTGTTCTTTGTGAAGAGTAAGTATCCACTAAGAACGGATTTTTGGGAATTCTACCCCTAAAGGGGTAAAATAAGGGATGGAAATTTATATGAAAGTCCGTCAGTTTTGAAATTAGGATCTTCAAATTTTGTGTTTAGGCTGATGATTGAAAATAATTTATACGTGTGAGACACGTATAAATTATTTTATGATAATTTTACCCCCGAAGGGTTAAAAATGGGGATGAAGTTGTGTATGGAAAGTCCTTAATTTTCGAAGTAAAAATTACTAAATTAATTATCTAGGCTTATGGTTGGAAGCTAACGCAACGGTGTTGTTAGAATTTCAACCCTTAAGGGGTGAAAAGGGGGATGAAATTCATTATTTTTCAAGTTAAAATAACTAATATTTTGGCTTACAGGGTTAAAAACTAACAGAACGTAAACCATTGTTTTTTATTTTATTTCAACCTACAAAGGGGTGAAAAGGGGGATGACGTTTTGTATTGAAGTTGTTCATTCGCTAAACTTTGTATTCAAGTAAAAATAATATAAGTACACGTGTACCGTTTCTAACTTTTCATAGAATGAAGCGATTGCGATGAAACAAAACGAAATATTACTCCAACTTAAACAAATACACAATATTTATTTAAATAGAAGGTCGGACTGGGCTATCAACACACAGCTCAAACCACTGAACGGATTGGACTGAAATTTGGTACAGAGATAGTTATGACGTAAGCATCTGCTAAGAAGGGGTTTTTGGAAATTCGACCTTTAAGGAGGTAAAAGGGGGAATTTTGTTTGTATGAAAAATCTTATTCCAAGAGTTAACAAACCTAAAACATGGCATGAATACTTACGTAAGTAAATTATAAAGTTTTTATTTTTTTTGTTTTGTTCAAACTACCCCCTTAAAAGGGATTTGGGAATGTCAAAGTTTGTATAGAAGAATTTTAACGTGCGATCCGATTAACTTGAAACTCAGTATTTTATATTTTATATATACCTAATGCTCTCAAAATATAAAGCCTTACATGTGTTTGGGTTTATTCAAATGTAACCCTTGCGGGGCAAAAGGGGGTAATTAAGTTTTTAGGGAAGGATTTTACTGCGCGTCATGATAAACTCCAAAGTAATTGAATAAAACATTATTTAATATTTTTCAAAAATAAACTCGTTTCGGGGTGAAAAGGGGGAGACAGTTTATATCAAAATTATGTTTTTTTTTGATCAATAAATTTGAAAATTGACCCGGATATTTTCTTAATAAATAAAACGGCCGTAAACATAAATTTTCGAAAACAACCTTTTATTTCAACACCCCCTGTGTTGAATTTTGTAGGGGAAAATAATTGAATGGAAAGATTTTAACGCGCGGTTCGATTTATTTGAAACTCGGTATTTATGTATAAGATCGGAAATAAACGGAAATCTAAAAGAGGTAGTCAATTTTAGAGGGGATGACTTTATGTTTCGGATTGGCGCAAAAATGGCTGAACGGATTTAGATGAAATTTGGTAACATAACATATAGTTTATAATCTGCATTAACACATACTACTACATGTACTTTTAATTCTGGTAGGACGTTCTCGTGACATTTTTTCCGACATACACGCGGGCGAAGCCGCGGGCAGAAGCTAGTATGATTATATGTGAAAACCATGCACCTAGAATAAAATTACCATACCATAATAGGTAAAAAAATTAAAAACTAAGCAATAAAAATAACTTAATTATGAGATAGATACATGGTGTTCACATATTTACAAACATCGTAAAAGTATATGTTTTCATAAAAAAATTAAAATAATAAGTCAGTGTGTGCATTTAGGTAATCACAGGATGTAAAAAATCAATGTTGCAAAAATAACAAATTATACAATTATAACCGCAACCAATTTGATTTTGTCTAGACTCTAGATTGTCCTATGGAGCTGGACCAGCAACATGCTGGTCCAGCTCCAAGCATTCCTATCTTGGATATAATCCTCTAACTTGTAATATGCTTGTTTACATAGTGTACTTTTAATGTGTTTTAAATTGTCTTTCATTGAATTGCAATATATCACAAGGTATTTTGTTGTAACATTTAACACAGTACCCCATAAAAGATGTATGTACTTTAGATAATCTGAAAAATGGTTGATCTATTTTATCTTTATTTCTAGTATTTTATGTATATTTTTCCTTACATACATAATATTTTCATAAATGAACTGGCAAGGTACCGTCCTAGTATTAATCTTTTTAAATAGTTCCCTAAGAGATTCGCGGCGACGTAGATTATAACATAATATGTGACAGTTTACCATTACACAGTACCGCGTATCTTTGTATCGAAGGATTCTCTCGCTCTTCCGTCTAAGATAAGTAGTTATTATAACTAAAAGCGTTTAATATTAATAATCAATTGATAATAATATATAATTTATTATAAATTGAAAATAAAATAATGAATAATTTCTTGGGAAATATAACATTCCGTAGCAATCGTGCCCGTACCAATTCGGACCCTAGTATAGTAGATGACCGCGACAATGGCGTAACATCACAGACACTAGAGTGCACCTCTAATAGTTTACCAGATATCTCTGAGGATGAAGACGACAACGTAAAATCACTGAGAGATAAAATACAAAACCTTGAATCAGAATTAAATAGCGCCCATAAAGAAATAGAATTATTGAGCCAGCAAAATACTAAACTCAAACGCTCAAATGAAGGCTTGGTTAAAAAAAAACTAGTTATACAAAAAAGTGACAGCAAATAGCCCTATTAAGTCAAACCGAAATACACCTAATAAAAAACCTCCCACAAACTATAAGACAAAGCAGACACAAACTGATACACCTAAGAAAAAACCTCTCACAAACTTTGAGACAAAGCAGACGCAAACTGATACTTTAGCAATTCAAAAAAATGACACTGAAACTCGGAATAAGCAACAAGGCAACAAAAACGGCTGCATGCAAACGGCGCGTAATAAAGATACATTAATTAAAAACAATACTAAACATAATAAAACTCAACCAACTTGTAGAAAGAAAAAAGTATGTATACTTAGCACGGAACAGAAATTCAATATCTTAAATATTGCACAAAATGTATTAGTACAAGATCAAGATGAAATATGTCACTATCTAACACCGAGAGTAGGAATTGAACAACTTGTCAATGGTATTGAGTCAAAACTATCTGACTTTACAATAGAAGACTATTGCATAATATTATTAGGACCAGAAGATTTTAAAGTAACAAATGACTACCACAAAATTATAATATGCATTAGAAATGTGCTAAGTAGAATAAAACATACTAACATAATTTTATGCTTTCCTACATATGCGTATGGAAATCATAATAGCATATACAACGGGAGGGTTGAAACATTTAATAACCTACTCTACTTGGATCTGTTGAGCTATGAACACGCTTACTACCTGGAGTCAAATCGAAACCTTAAGATTGACTTTAGTATGTTTCGCGAAAAATCGGGCTTAATAAACAACACTGCAATGAGAACAATTTTTGAAGATATAAAAGCTCTAATCACTGACATAGAATACTCTAATATGAATAACTTTAGTGAAACTGACAGCAATTCATTTAGTATTTGTGACGTTTCTGCGGATAATAATAAGGACGACACCTGTAATGAGCAATCAACGAGCTTTTTTCGTAACTAGTTATTTACACATAATGCATCAAAATATTGCAGGATTGTTAGCTAAATCAGATGCAATAACAGTGTGTCTAGAAGAGTTAGCAGATATGAAGTCATGTGTGGACATACTATGCATTACAGAACATTTTATTATGGAGGGCTATGAACAGTATCTAAGTATACCTAATTATCAGCTTGCGGCGTGCTACACAAGAAAGGAAAGTAAGAGGGGTGGAGCATGCATACTTGTAAGAAACGGACTTCAATATAAGGAATTGAAACAAATTACAAAAATATCAGAAACCGGTGTTTTTGAATGTTGTGCCGTAGAATTGGTTAACTATAAAATTGTAATAGCTTGTATTTATAGAGTTCCAAATGCTAATAATTTCAATGTGTTCATGGAAAAACTACAAATAATTTTACGAGAACTCACTAATAAATGTTTTCAAAATATTGTGATAGCAGGAGACTTCAATGTAAATATCTTGAGAAAATCTAACCAAACTTTAGATTTTGAATGTCTTCTACTGAATTATAATTTAAGGTTATCTGTTAACCAGCCCACTAGATTAAAGAGTCAAACATGTATAGATAATATTGTACATAACTTTAAAAGAGCCTGTAAAGTAGAAGTACTTGAATTCGCGCTATCCGACCATACAGCGCAATTAATGAAAATACCCGTTAAAAACTGTTGCACTCTAAGATACTGGCGTATGAATAGGCGTGATTATAAATCAGAATATATTTCAAAATTTCAAAATTGCCTGCGTAGGTTGTCATTCTCTGAAATATATGAAACAAGTGATGCTAACACAGCTTACAATACATTTATAGAAACATTTTCGCTTTTCTACCATTTATGCTTTCCTAAAATATCTATAACCATACATACGGCAACTAAATCTAAATGGGTATCACGTGGTATCAAAATATGCAGCAAAAAGAAGCGACAACTTTTATGGCAATACAGACGTGACCCAAATGGAACTAATAAACATAACTTGACTAAGTACTCTAAATTATTTAAGAAAATTATGCAACTAACACAATATGCACAGAATAATTATAAAATAAAACAATCAAATAATAAATCTAAAAAATAAAAGTAAACAGTGACACTGTAACAGATCCTCAGAAAATAGCCAATGAATTTAACAGCTACTTTATTGAAAAAGTAGTCCCACTTGTTGATTCAGGAAATCAAGTCACTTCAAAAATCCCAAATAGAGACAAATCATTTTTTATGCCCCCTTGTATGCCGCAGGACGTGTTTAGAATAATCAAACTATTGAAAAATACGAACAGCGTGGGTCATGACGGAATATCAACAAAAATTGTTAAGTTGGTGGCTCCAGAAATTTGTACGCATTTAAGCCATTTGATTAATTTAAGTATAAGTACTGGCATATTCCCTGATGCTTTAAAAAAATCAATTGTAAAACCTATATTTAAAAAAGAAAATAGAGAATCCATGGAATTTTACAGACCTATTTCGATTATTAGTGTTTTCTCCAAAATTTTTGAAAAATATATTTATAAAGAATTAAGTGCTTATTTGGAAAAACATAATATACTAGTTAACGAACAAAAAGGATTCAGAGAAAGCCGAACTATAAATATGGCTGTTTACGATTTCCTGCATAAAGTTATGGTAAATGTCGATAGAACCAATCCCGTCAGCACCATATTCTGTGATATGACGCAGGCGTTTGATTACGTCAGGCATGATATTTTAATAAATAAGTTGGAAGCATATGGTGTAAGAGGCAATGTTCTAAAATTAATAAAAACATATCTTAGTAATAGAAAACAGGTCACGGAGATATCTAGGATAAACGCTAAAACTAAATGTGAAGAAATATTTCATTCGCACGAACAAGTAATCAAGTATGGAGTCCCCCAGGGTAGTGTGATGGGTCCCCCACTATTCATAGTATATATAAATGACTTACCTAAACATGTAGACCAACCAGTTACGCTCTTTGCTGATGATAGCACTATCACAACTCAATGTAATACTAAAGATAGCTACAATAATGACATTAATAATTCTTTGACATCAATAATAAATTGGATGAATAATAATAATCTAAAAATTAATCTTAATAAAACTAACGTAATGCACTTCAGTCAACGTTTATCAACTATGACTGATCTTAGCATCCAATACAATAATAGAATTATTACAGAAGTTGAAAGCACTAAATTCCTTGGAGTCACGATTGACAAAAAGCTAAACTGGAAAGCGCACGTGGAAGAACTCAGTAAAAAAGTTAGTAATTCTTGTTACGCGCTGTTCAAACTGGTCCCAGTGCTTAACACTGAATCATTGCTCACGGCATATCATGGTTTGGTTTCTTCACACTTAAGGTATGGGATAATTTTCTGGGGCAACTCAACCGACAAGGACATACCCTTTAAAGCCCAAAAAAGGTGTATCAGGACTATGTTTAAGTTACAGTCTACCGAAAGTTGTAAGCCCTACTTTAAAAAATATAAAATATTAACTCTGCCTTGCCTTTACATTTTAGACATTGTCATGTTTGTGAAATCAAATCGACACTTATTTCCACGTCAATCAGAAGTGGTCGATCACAACCGTAGTAGACGCGATGACAGTATTCTATGTCTACATAGATCGAAAACAGCATTACTGCACAAGAGTGTTTTCTGTATGGCCCCTAAAATTTTCAATAAACTCCCAAAGAGTTGGAAGGAGCTTAATGTCCGTCAATTAAAAAATAAATTAAAGATACTGCTAGAAGCATACTACAGTATTCTAGAATTTCTTAACGGCAACATCTAGTACCTAATATTATCAATACATCTTTGACATAATCTGTACATAAAGCAACATATTATTGCTATGATGATAATTTTAATTGATATTTAGTAATTGTTTCGTAATTATGACCATATATTTAATTTTATTCTTAACAAAATTGACATTTACTATTTATTATTTTTGTCCATATGTAATTGTTCAAACTTATCCAATAACTATTATTAGGTACTGAAATTTAAATATTTGTACGCCACTAAGGCCAAACATGACTGGTCATAAACTACAACGTATTTAATAACTTGCATGCTCTGTATGTGTACTCATGTTTCCACAAATAAAGAATCTTGAATCTTGAATCTTGAATCTTGAAGCGTTTAAAAGCATTGGCGTAGCACCGTCACTCGTAGCACCGTCACTCGTAGGCTCGTATCGAGCCACCGCGCGCCGCGTAGCGTCGTAGCGTCGTAGCACCGTAGCACCGCAGCACGCCTAACCTTTCGGGAATTATAGGCGTGAAAATGATTGTATATTATTAGGGTTCCGTACCCAAAGGGTAAAACGGGACCCTATTACTAAAACTCTGATGTCCATCCGTCTGTCTGTCCGTCTGTCACCAGGCTGTATCACGTGAACCGTGATAGTTAGACAGTTGAAATTTTCACAGATGATGTATTTCTGTTGCCGCTATACCAAAAAATACAAAAAAAAACAGAATAAAATAAATATTTAACACGACAAACGTGATTTTTTTGCCGTTTTTATAGATAACTAGCTGCGCCCCACGGTTTCACCCGCGTAAGTCTCGATCCCGTGGGAATATCGGGATAAAAAGTAGCCTATGTCCTATTCCAGGGTGTCAGCTACCTCCATACCAAATTTTATCATTGGTCCAGCCGTTTGAGCGTGAAGAAGTAACAAACACACACACACACTCACAAACTTTCGCCTTTATAATATTAGTGTGATGTGATGATGTGATATAGTGTGATGGTACGGAACCCTTCGTACGCGAGGCCGACTCGCACTTGGCCGGTTCTTCGTATACCTCCGGAACAGTTTATTGTTATTTGCTACGTCTTCATTTAAATAATGGGCCGACACAGTGCGAGTGTATCTTCTGTGTATCAGTAGTGCGTGGGGTGTGTGGTTGTGTCGCGCGGTTAGCTGTGCCTACGTGTATTAGTAGTGCGTGGGGTGTGTCGTTGTGTCGCGCGGCTAGCTGTGCCTTCTGTGTATCAGTAGTGCGTGCGGTGTGTGGTTGTGTCGCGCGGCTAGCTGTGCCTACGTGTATCAGTAGTGCGTGGGGTGTGTCGTTGTGTCGCGCGGCTAGCTGTGCCTTCTGTGTATCAGTAGTGCGTGCGGTGTGTGGTTGTGTCGCGCGGCTAGCTGTGCCTACGTGTATCAGTAGTGCGTGGGGTGTGTGGTTGTGTCGCGCGGCTAGCTGTGCCTTCTGTGTATCAGTAGTGCGTGGGGTGTGTGGTTGTGTCGCGCGGCTAGCTGTGCCTTCTGTGTATTAGTAGTGCGTGGGGTGTGTCGTTGTGTCGCGCGGCTAGCTGTGCCTTCTGTGTATCAGCAGTGCGTGGGGTGTGTGGTTGTGTCGCGCGGCTAGCTGTGCCTTCTGTGTATCAGTAGTGCGTGGGGTGTGTGGTTGTGTCGCGCGGCTAGCTGTGCCTTCTGTGTATCAGTAGTGCGTGGGGTGTGTGGTTGTGTCGCGCGGCTAGCTGTGCCTACGTGTATCAGTAGTGCGTGGGGTGTGTGGTTGTGTCGCGCGGCTAGCTGTGCCTTCTGTGTATCAGTAGTGCGTGGGGTGTGTCGTTGTGTCGCGCGGCTAGCTGTGCCTTCTGTGTATCAGTAGTGCGTGGGGTGTGTGGTTGTGTCGCGCGGCTAGCTGTGCCTTCTGTGTATTAGTAGTGCGTGGGGTGTGTCGTTGTGTCGCGCGGCTAGCTGTGCCTTCTGTGTATCAGCAGTGCGTGGGGTGTGTGGTTGTGTCGCGCGGCTAGCTGTGCCTACGTGTATCAGTAGTGCGTGGGGTGTGTGGTTGTGTCGCGCGGCTAGCTGTGCCTTCTGTGTATCAGTAGTGCGTGGGGTGTGTGGTTGTGTCGCGCGGCTAGCTGTGCCTACGTGTATCAGTAGTGCGTGGGGTGTGTGGTTGTGTCGCGCGGCTAGCTGTGCCTTCTGTGTATCAGTAGTGCGTGGGGTGTGTCGTTGTGTCGCGCGGCTAGCTGTGCCTTCTGTGTATCAGTAGTGCGTGGGGTGTGTGGTTGTGTCGCGCGGCTAGCTGTGCCTTCTGTGTATTAGTAGTGCGTGGGGTGTGTCGTTGTGTCGCGCGGCTAGCTGTGCCTTCTGTGTATCAGTAGTGCGTGCGGTGTGTGGTTGTGTCGCGCGGCTAGCTGTGCCTTCTGTGTATTAGTAGTGCGTGGGGTGTGTCGTTGTGTCGCGCGGCTAGCTGTGCCTTCTGTGTATCAGTAGTGCGTGCGGTGTGTGGTTGTGTCGCGCGGCTAGCTGTGCCTTCTGTGTATTAGTAGTGCGTGGGGTGTGTCGTTGTGTCGCGCGGCTAGCTGTGCCTTCTGTGTATCAGTAGTGCGTGGGGTGTGTGGTTGTGTCGCGCGGCTAGCTGTGCCTTCTGTGTATCAGTAGTGCGTGCGGTGTGTGGTTGTGTCGCGCGGCTAGCTGTGCCTACGTGTATCAGTAGTGCGTGGGGTGTGTGGTTGTGTCGCGCGGCTAGCTGTGCCTACGTGTATCAGTAGTGCGTGGGGTGTGTGGTTGTGTCGCGCGGCTAGCTGTGCCTACGTGTATCAGTAGTGCGTGGGGTGTGTCGTTGTGTCGCGCGGCTAGCTGTGCCTACGTGTATCAGTAGTGCGTGGGGTGTGTGGTTGTGTCGCGCGGCTAGCTGTGCCTTCTGTGTATCAGTAGTGCGTGCGGTGTGTGGTTGTGTCGCGCGGCTAGCTGTGCCTACGTGTATCAGTAGTGCGTGGGGTGTGTCGTTGTGTCGCGCGGCTAGCTGTGCCTTCTGTGTATCAGTAGTGCGTGCGGTGTGTGGTTGTGTCACGCGGCTAGCTGTGCCTACGTGTATCAGTAGTGCGTGGGGTGTGTGGTTGTGTCGCGCGGCTAGCTGTGCCTACGTGTATCAGTAGTGCGTGCGGTGTGTGGTTGTGTCGCGCGGCTAGCTGTGCCTACGAACGTTTCCCTCAACACTTGTTATCGATACTGATCAGTAACAATAATGACGGTCAACGACAGTTTTCAGTTTCAACTTTTGGGTTTCACAAGCAGTCTTACCAAGGGGTATCGTGTTACCCAGTAACGGGGTTGTGGAGGTCCGATAGGCAGTCGCTCCATGTAAAATATTGATAAATGTCTATTTTAAAGTACAGACATAATCTTGGTCAGATCATAATGTAGACCATGTAGATTGGTGTCTGAAGTGGTCTTTAGATGAAAGAACCACACAGATTGAGTGAACCTGTCCAGTCAGTGCAGCTCGAGCTCAGTGATTCAACGAAAAATACTAAAGAAAGGATATTTGGGTAGGCCGCATAATAATATATTACTAACTATATTATTAACTGCCAGACCATGATAAAAAAATAACAGAGAAAAATCTGTAGGTATTTACGTATACTATAGCGCGCGATACTACACTCTGCTGCTCGAGCTTAGAGTAGGTACTAAGTATAGGTACTAAGACTATAGAATAGAATAATTTTATTTCGGACAAAATGTCCATAGGGTTAGTAACAATTTTACTTAATAACTAGTGTTAGTAAAGACAAATATTAACAAAACAATTAAAATTCAGCGTGGAGCTGCATCCACCTCCGCCACATCACACAGTGGTCCCGTTAGTAGGTCATAGGCTTCCAATGGCAATGACTGAGCTAAGCCATTATATCTGGTTCAGTTACCCACTAGTTGTCATACTACCTGAGGGTATAAAAGGTTTTGCAATCTATTGTTCGCAACATTCCTTTTTTGGCATCGGAAGTAAACACATGTAATTAGTCATCAACCGTGTTATCACCAAGCGCTAATTACCCTAAGACGCGACGCGTGTTTTCAAGATCGAACTTGTTTGTGACCTGTTATTTTGCAATGGACATTCAAGTTACAGGTATGTATTTTTAATTTTATTTTACTATTTTGCATTTTTAGTACACCATTTTTTTTTAAATAGAGTGCTACGCCGCAGCATTTCTTGCGTATTTATTTCTTTATTTTTTTTATATTGAAGCTTTTACTTATGTTTGTATCTACTTGTGCCATTGAATTAGGCATAAAAATGTCGCTTAAAATCTCTACTACTAGAATTTAAAAAAGTACTTGCGGCATGCTGCATCTGTAAGGTGCAGCCTGGGTCTACGCCGAGCGGCTGGGCGCGTAGCACTTGCTACGAAATATGTATTGTGTTTGATCCGCATTTAACTGTTTGTTGTTTTGTTTTAGGTACTAGTATTGAGTGTTCTTTTAAAAGAATGCTTGTACTAGATACTTGGTTGTCTAAGAAGGACAGCAATTCTGAACTGCAACGGTGGCGTCGAGTTTTTCAAGCCCTGATACAGTTACTGCCTGACGTTGAGAATTGGGTTGCTGATGACTTAGAAAAAAGAGTTGCTAATCTTTGTACTAGATTTGTACCTATTTGGAAGCAATCCTCTCGCATGGTATCTAAGTACGGAGACTGGCTGAACGAAATTGAAGTTTTCGTTCTGTCAAATTGTGCAGCAGCAGGGAGCCATGACACTCAACGGCCAGCAGCAGAGGCTTCGACGATCACTCAACATCATCAGCACAGGAAGGACTTCGAAGAGTGTAGCAAGAGATCAAAACGCCGCAGGCTTGCAGAGTTAAGTAAAGTAGACAGTTCCGCGATCAATTATTTGTTGGATGATTCAAGTCGATCTGACGCCGCTTACGCTTCTTTAAATTTCAACACTGATGAAGTCTTGTCTCTCATAACTGAGACTAATAATAATATTCGACGGCACGGTTGGCGCAGTGGTTAAGCGATCGATTGACTGCTGCGCTGCGTGTCGCGGGTTCGATTCCCGCACGGAACAAATATTTGTATGACCTACAAGTAGTAGTTCCGGATCTGGCTGTTTGTGTATGTGAGTTTAAATGTTTGTAAACGCACCCACGATACAGGAGAAATTCTTAGTGTGGGGCAACGTTTTAAAAAAAAAAAAAAAATGGTTCGGAAGTAATTGACCACGCATTATTGTCAATAGGTGAGCTTTGGGAAGAGGCCGCCGAATCTTGCAATAAGTTAGTTAAACAGTTTAGGCGTGACAACACGAGGAAAATGTCCCGGGTTGTCACAAACACCGACTTGATACATAGACTTCTTCTTAATTCGGATCCTTATATTTCTGGTTTAAGAAGGTTACCACGGAAGACTATAGGTCTATTCTATCTAAAGAGGTGTTGAATTTGTTGTCGGTATAGAATAAAATGTATATAGTTATATAATAAACACTAGATTTACATTATTTTAGATACAGCTCCTATTATGTAACTATTAACATGTAAATAATATATTTTTTGTCCATTTCTGTATTTGTAGTTAGGTAATAATTAGGTATTTACTTTATTTTTATTATAAAAATGTATATGTTTAAGTTTATTAGTTATTAAGTTCCAATTCCTTTATTGTATTTTAGTAAGTATTTCGTCAAGTACAATAAATGCATTATTTATTCTAATAAAGTAAGTTTTTTAACACTAATTCGGTTTTTTTCATTTTATTATAACATGAAGTATTACAAAAAAGCATAATAATAATATTTAGTATTGATAACGACAGTCATTACCTTCGTGAAACCCTATGACCGCCACTCTTAGGGCGTGGAACCACTGTGCATCGGGGAGCTGCATCCACCTCCGCCACATCGGGGAGCTGCATCCACCTCCGCCACATCGGGGAGCTGCATCCACCTCCGCCACATCGGGGAGCTGCATCCACCTCCGCCACATCGGGGAATCCCACCTATCTGTGAACACACTGAGAATACTATTGCTACTATACACGTACAGAATAAGCAAAGGAAATTCCCTTCGATTTTAATAACCTACAAAATAAAGCAGGCACCGCGTGCAAGCTAAATCGGACCTTATCGACGCGTGCGAGAATAGTCATTGGGCACTTTGTGGCAATGTTTTGTTTTAAACGGAGCGCTTGTTTTTAACCAAATGGCGCGATAGGTACTTACCTGTCGTCATTCGCTTACACTTTAACAAATGAGCAATTAGGTAAGAACCTACATTGACATGAACATGGTATCGCATTTCTCTGTTACGCTTCGTTAGAACCGAGCTGACATCTACTTAACATAGCGCCATTCTTCCACAACAACAGTTCATTACATAAGTAAATGATTAATTTACATTTCTTTAAAATCTAAATTTTGTTTAGCTACTTGTTGATAAGTTGGTATTTATTACCAATGATAGGTAATACAGTACACAGTAGCTTTTACTGCGACTTGTTATTTTAATGAAAGTAATTACAAAACTAAGCTCTAGCTCATTTATGTAGCGGTCGCAAGTGCCTGCTGAGCGTGAGCTACTGCCGAACTCTTTGGGAGACAGGTTTGAGCTTGCTATCATGTTATTGAGCTTGAGCTTGCTATCATGTTATTGAGCTTGAGCTTGCTATCATGTTATTGAGCTTGAGCTTGCTATCATGTTATTGGAACATTGTCCCCCAGGTACCTACTAGGAATTATCCTATATACACAGATCAGGAGCAACTGTGTGTATGCCATACAAATACCTACAGGTGCAACGGAAACGTTTCCGAAAACAAAGGCAGGTGCTAGAGTTACTGGTTCTCAATACGATGCCATAACACGAAGACAGGTGCTAGAGTTACTGGTTCTCAATACGATGCCATAACACGAAGACACGTGCTAGAATTACTGGTTCTCAATACGATGCCATAACACGAAGACAGGTGCTAGAGTTACTGGTTCTCAATACGATGCCATAACACGAAGACAGGTGCTAGAGTTACTGGTTCTCAATACGATGCCATAACACGAAGACAGGTGCTAGAGTTACTGGTTCTCAATACGATGCCATAACACGAAGACAGGTGCTAGAGTTACTGGTTCTCAATACGATGCCATAACACGAAGACAGGTGCTAGAGTTACTGGTTCTCCGATAATACGATACCATAAAAAAGTCTTGATTTAAAATGATTTTACATCTTTTTAGGGTTCCGTAGTAAACAAGGAACCCTTATAGTTTCGCCATGTCCGTCTATCTGTCTGTCCGTCCGTCCGTCTGCCCCGGCTTAGCTCAGAAACGCTTAGTCCTAGAAAGCTGTAATTTGGCAAGGGTGTACATATTCGTCACGCCGAAAAAGTCGTAAAATAAAACCATGAAAAACATTTTTTATTAGGGTGAAACGGGGATGATATTTTTTATCTAGTGTGGGGTATCGTTGGATAGGCCGTTTAAAAATATTGTGGGTCTGTGAAAGCTATTTTTCAATTCTGAGATCCGTTTGCGTAATATTAAGCTTTAAAGTGCTAATTTTTGTTAGAGTCAAGTGCCCCCCCCCGCCCCCCTGCCAGCTAAATGGTTGGTTTTGGATATGTGAAAAAAAGTTAACGAGTAATAGTCCACCAACTTAAATTTGCAGTTGAAGAATTTACCGTAACGTATATCGATGTATGGGAGAGCATGTTTTTCAACTACAATGTTAAAGTTTGTTTTTGGGATAAATTCATCGTAACTACCCCGAAACCAATATTCGCGACTAAACACATTTTTTTTTCTTGTCAACGCCAACACGCAATTTATTCGTAAGTAAAAATCAGCTAACGCTTGCATGAGCTCGAGTTCGAAGCGCGCGCGCGCTCCCCGGCCGATAGGCGCAGCCGCGCGGCCGACGAGCTCGAATGACTCCGCGTTGTGTGACGTCGGGGCTGGTGCCAAGCGATCCTATCCTCCTAAGCTTTAATTGATTGCTTGAATCGAATGTATCAAATTTCAGTTCATTACTAGTTGTGGGATACCTGCTTTCTGATTCCATGAAGCAAGTATCTTAATGATTTTCTACTGGAAAGTGATCAAGGTTACAATTTTGGTCTAAATATTCCCAAACCATGCTCACAAATCAGAAAAAATACCAGTTTATTTTGCCTAACCTTGAAACCCATATCGATTACCTAGATAACTGTGTTTGAGAAAGTAAATAATTTTCAGGTGTTCTATAGCAACAGATTATGTAAGAGTTTGTCTCAATGTCCCTTACTCCACATACCTCAAAGGTATCCATTTTATACAGCCTTGGTTGGTTAAGTATCAAAATTCAAGACATTGACTTTAAAATGACGAATATCCGCGCGCGCGCGCCCCGGTGGCAACACACAAACAGTGGTAGCTCCGTTGTAAAAATTTCGGCATCTAAACATAAACGATCCAAAGGTACAATGTGTGAGTGTAAAAAATAACAAAACATTATTCAAGTAGGTTAAATAGCGTGAAAAAAAAAATCAAAAAGAAATAAATAAGCAAGACTCGTCTAGTGACTTAATGTGAACGTGACTCATGATAGCGACAATACGTGCAACGCATATCTTATGACCATCAATGGTCATTGGCGACCCGACCGACCGACCCGAGTCGATGACTAATAAATAAGCAAGACTCGTCTAGTGACTTAATGTGAACGTGACTCATGATACTCGTAGCGACAATACGTGCAACGCATATCTTATGACCATCAATGGTCATTGGCGACCCGACCGACCGACCCGAGTCGATGACTAATAAATAAGCAAGACTCGTCTAGTGACTTAATGTGAACGTGACTCATGATAGCGACAGTACGTGCAACGCATATCTTATGACCATCAATGGTCATTGGCGACCCAACCGACCGACCCGAGTCGACGGCTAATAAATAAGCAAGACTCGTCTAGTGACTTAATGTGAATGTGACTCATGATAGCGACAGTACGTTCAACGCATATCTTATGACCATCAATGGTCACCCCGACCCATCCGACCCGACCGACCGACCCGAGTCGATGGCTAATAAATCAAAAAGTACTCTTCACAAGAAAGCGAAACAATTTTTTTAGACTCAGACACATCGCCGTGGCGCAGCAGTTAACGTTAATAGTCAAGAGATCATAAGTTCAAACCTCACATAAGACACTCCTTTTTGCTGTTATGCTTCATGGATTATATAAACATCTGATGATAATTTGAACATTTGGTATATTATTTTCGACATAATAGTATATATTTATGGTTATTTAAATTGCCGCACTTTGTGATGGACAATATTACTGTCCGAAATCCCGCATAAGCTAATTCAATGGATAATATTTTCAACAATAACGTAAGCAGAAATTCGACGATAATGGACACAACGGTGATGAGTTTGCCTAACACTTCAATGAATGACAGTGACAATATTATTATTGTGTGCTATAAAGTTTGCCGAACACTTCAATGAATGACAGTGACAATATAGTGTGCTATAAAGACACAATTGGGAGATTGACTCTGGAATTAGAAAGCGCCCATCTGGAGATTGAGAACTTAAACAGTGAAAACGTTTGTCTAAAAATGGACATAGGCCAATAACAAAATTTCAAAAAGTTATTGAAACATAATAATATAAGAAGGTAAATATAATTATTAGAAACGGAGACTTTTTCACCGAAATCTGCAAAAAAAGAAACACTTTACGAACGAGCTGCTTTTCTACCCCAACAATGCTGAGTATTAATCCTAAAATGCTACAACAACATGACACTGCCGTAACACAGACCCCAAGCGATGCAGTTGGAGACATATCTTTCAATACAGCAGAATCAATCTGTAGTCCTGAGGGAAGACAACACGCAAAGTCGCCGCCAATGAACAGCGTTCAAAATCCCAGTGCGTGTACAAAACTGAGTGACTACGACAACAAACAAAACGAACAGTATAAACAAAACAAAATATGCATTTTGAGTACGAATACACAGAACAGGACCATGTCTATAGCAGAAGAGACAATTGTCTATAATACACAGAACAGGACCATGTCTATAGCAGAAGAGACGATTGTCTATAATACACAGAACAGGACCATGTCTATAGCAGAAGAGACGATTGTCTATAATACACATAACAGGACCTTGTCTATAGTAGAAGAGACGATTGTCTATAATACACATAACAGGACCATGTCTATAGCAGAAGAGACGATTGTCTATAATACACATAACAGGACCATGTCTATAGCAGAAGAGACAATTGTCTATAATACACAGAACAGGACCATGTCTATAGCAGAAGAGACGATTGTCTATAATACACAGAACAGGACCATGTCTATAGCAGAAGAGACGATTGTCTATAATACACATAACAGGACCTTGTCTATAGTAGAAGAGACGATTGTCTATAATACACATAACAGGACCATGTCTATAGCAGAAGAGACGATTGTCTATAATACACATAACAGGACCATGTCTATAGCAGAAGAGACAGTTGTCTATAATACACAGAACAGGACCATGTCTATAGCAGAAGAGACGATTGTCTATAATACACAGAACAGGACCATGTCTATAGCAGAAGAGACGATTGTCTATAATACACAGAACAGGACCATGTCTATAGCAGAAGAGACGATTGTCTATAATACACATAACAGGACCTTGTCTATAGTAGAAGAGACGATTGAGAGGCTATTTGACGTTTCACTATCTGAACAAGAGGAGCCACATGTAATCTATTTGAAGGGTTAAGCTCTAAACTTGAGGATTACACGAAAAGTGATTTTTGTGTAATTTTTATTAGTGAACAGGACTTTATACTTTTTCTGCTTTTTATTCAAATCGAGCTGTCATTATAAATGGTTCCTTGGATTGATCAGAGTATTCAGTGCAATATCATGTCGTTAACTTCTGAAGAATGTACACGGATTATTACCATGGTACATGAAGGAAGAAGTCAGCGTAGCACTGCTAGAACAGTAGGAGTATCTTTATCAATGGTTCAAAGAGTACGCCAGTGATTTCAAGAGACCGACATGAACATCAGGAGACCAGGAAATAGCAGGCCAAAGTGCACAACTACACGAGAAGACGGATTCTTCGTAAGCACTATGTTATGAAATCGACATCTCACGGCTGTTCAGGTCCGAAACAGTCTTCAAGAAATTCACCACAACAATGTGAGCTCTGATACGATTCTGCGACGTCTTCGTGAAGCTGATATAAAGCCTTATAGACCAGCAAACGGCCCTAAACCGCTCAGAGAACATCGAGTTGCCAGGTTCCGGTTTGCTCGAGAACACATCCGATGGACAGATGAAGGTTGGTCCAAGGTTATGTTTTCCGATGAGTCCAGATTTTGTTTATTTACGCACGACGGGAGACGAAGAGTATTTAGATGACCAGGAGAACGGTATCATCAAGCGTGTTTTGAAGAAAAGGTGCCATTCGGTGGAGATTAATAATGGTTTGGTCTGGGATATCTTCAGAGAATCGCACGGAATTAGTGATCATAGAAAACGGTTCTTTGACTACTGTTACATACGTAGAAGAGGTTTTAAATGAGCATGCTGGTCCTTTCTTAGTAAATATGGGTGCAAATTCCATTTTTATTCACGATAATGCGTGACCACATACTGCTCGTATGGTCAATATGTATATTCAAGACGTCGGTATTACCTCCATGGAGTGGCCAGCTCGCAGCCCAGACTTAAATCCCATAGAACATGCATGGGACGAGCTCGGGAGATGCGTGAGACAACGCTCTCCGGCTCCCGTTACCTTACACGAGATACGGAATGCGCTAGTGGCGGAATGGGCAAACATAGACCAAAATCATATTAAATATTTGGTTTACAGCATGCCACTTCGTCTTAATGAAGTGATACGGGCTCGTGGAGGAAATACAAAATATTAAATTGACAAAAAATCTTTTATTTTTTAAGATTTACAGCAAAGTGTATTTTTGTTGTCATAAGTTAGAAGCGAAATATTCTTATTTGTTGTATTTAATTAAAGTTATATAGTGTACAAAACATGTTACACATTTATATATATATATATATATTAATCAGTCACCTACAATATACTATAGTTTCGCAAATTAGTCTTATGTATTTAAGAAACTATCACGCCATTTATTAGCGACCCGGAATTTTCGGGATCCAGTGTATAAGAGTTCCGTTGTTTCCTTTTGAGGAACGGAACCCTAAAAGTAAGGCAGTTGACTGATATTGCCCCAGCTCAGCTCGTATACTTTGCATGTTTCCACAGTATTATGTGGTATGGCGTTCTGCTGTGGGGATCGGCAGCTGACGTAGATTCAATTTTCATTTTACAAAAGAGGGCAATCTGCGCGATCTATAGACTGGGTTCTCGTGAGTCCCTTAGAAATAAATTCAAAGAATTGAAGTACTAACTCTACCTTCTCTTTATATCTAAGAAAGTATAATGTATGGTCGCAAAAATTTAGGACTTTTCAAAATAAGAATTCCATAATATAAGTATGAAATGGTGATGCCCAAATTTATATTAACAAATACTAATCATTTCTTATCAACAGTATCCGTTTTTATAACAACTTGCCTACAGAACTTAGCGATGAAAAGTTCAAAACCCGCATCAAACATGTCCTGATCAAAAAAGTATAGATAAAAGATAAGATTAAAGACTACGTTGAAGACAAGGAAGTTTGGCAATCATTCCTTCTGCACATGTTGCTTCCCTGGTACCTCATTAATAGACCCCGTTATCTTGTCGCACTGACAGCACTTTTTTGTAGGGATTAAATATTTTAATTTATCGACCGTCTCTTTAACGATATTTGTAGTTTATATTATGCAACAATGCGATTGATTTTTTTCCTTTCAAATCTCTGTTCAATCTCAATAAAGCGAAGTATTAAAACTTCTTGATTAAAGATAAGTAGATAACCTCGTTGGTCTTACGGGATGCGATAACGATTACGATTAAAGAATTTACTAAAATCCCTTATTTTCACTGGCGATGTAAAATTGTATAAAGTTTATTGTAATTATTGTGGAAAACTATGATTAACAGTCATGACACAATATTCTCTTCGCCGCCGTGGCATTCCCCAATTTCCCGTTAAAATCACCCATTATTATTATATTTTTGTAAGCAGTATGAACAGTCTCTGTAATTTTTGATAGAAGTCTTCTATTTTGTCTATATCTTCTTTTTTATCTGCTTTAGTTGGTGACAGACAAAGCGATGGGAAGATGATGTTAAGAAAGTAGCAGGCCCAGAATGGTAACGTACAGCAAAAGACAGAAAGGAGGTCTTTGTCGAAAGACAAGTTGCTAGGAGGGGAGACCAACCGAATGCCGAGTATAGGATTTAGTTTAAGTAAATTAGTTTTCTTACCTCTATTTTAAACTTTTAAACATTTTTGTAATATGTTAAAAACTAACAGAAATAAAGGCTTATTTTATTTTATTTATTTTTATAAACAATCTACTATTTATTTTTATTTTTATTTTAAATAGATTATTTTATATTTTGTGAATCTGAGACCGTTGTAGGCTTAATAGACTGTATATTTGTAGACCATTTTTTATTTTGCCTGGTCCTTGTTGACAGGTCTACACAGTCCTCCCATACCTATTTAACACTGTAATTTAAAAACATTGTAAAAGCCAATTAGTTATAAAAGAGTAACGGTGGAGTTTCTTGCCAGCTCTTCTCCATAGGAAACGACCAATTGGAACCGTGTACCTAACTTTGACGTTTCATAAGTACCGTAACGGTTTATGTGAAATAAAATATTTTGATTTTGAGTTTTAACCTTCAATGTAATTAAACACCTTTTAGAAATGAATATTTCTTTATTTATCTTCTTGCACACATACATATTGGATTTAGAAAGGGGAGGTCAACAGCTTCAGCATGTTTCTCCTTAATTAAACAAATAACCGAAAGTCTAAGCCAAAAATCCAAAATAGGCTGTGTCTTTCTAGACATGACAAAAGTCTTTGACCTTATCTGCCATAAAATATTACTATCAAAATTTTCTCACTAGGGAGTCCGCGGGAAGACCAACGAGTGGATCGAAAGCTTTCTTACCGACTGACTGTAGTACGTAGAAATACTCGTAACAAGAAATTATCAAAATGAACAAAAGAAATTTAGATCAAAATACAGACAAAACAACTTCGGTACACCTGAAGGAGGAATTTTATCCCCTCTTTTCTTTCTAGTATACATCAACGACTTACCAGAGGCGATTAATGAAGAGTGCGTGCTATTTGCTCATGACACAACATTGATTATTAAAAGCGACGATAACAAAGACTTGGAGAAACGAATTATTAAAGCATTAGACAAGGCAATCAAATGGCTAGAAAATAATAACTTAAATATAATCATGACAAAAACAAATATAATATTATTTCGAGCACTCAACACAAACACAGCTACTCTAGACATCCAATATAACAATTCCCTCTTAAACACTGTTAATGAATGTGTATTCTTAGGTGTAACCGTGGACCAAAACCGCAGTTGTAAACCACACGTAGATAAAATACTCAACAAAATAGATCGCTTTGAGTATGTCCTGAAAAGAATAAGACAAACGGTTAATCTAAATACCTGAATGGTTGCTTACCATGCTCATGTAGCATCTGTACTCAGATATGGTCTTATAATTTGGGGAACTCAGTAGACGTGCAAAGAGTTATTAAAGGACAAAAAAAAATCATCCGGGCAATGTGAAGAGCCCACTTTTTAGATAGCTGTAAACCTTTGTTTCAAAAGCTTAAAATACTATACGAGTACTACCTTTTTTTTTGGTTGGGAAATTAGCAAATAACTTCTCCCACTCTGGGCAGAGCAGGAGGGCGTGTCAAACTTTTACTGACTAAAACCCACCCGTGTTCCTTCCGTTGCCTGTCTGCCAGGGCCACGGCATCCTTTTCGGATAAACTCGCAACCCTGGCAGGGAGTATTTACGAGATTGTATATAATAAATTATTTATTTTATAGATATTTAGTATTTATATGTTTACGTGCTGCAACGAGTATTTACCTTGTCTTTATATTTTTGAAATATGCGCTTTTGTAAAAGAAAAATATAATTTATTCCAATAACGCAGTTATAAAATAAATAGTAGAACACGGCACAAAGACAAATTGAAATTACCCCAAATAAAACGAATGCTATTTGAAAGATATACCTCTTACCTTAGTGCATGGCATTTATTATATAATGATAATCATTTGCCAAATAGTAGGTACTCAAGATTTGCCATGGCCGTTGTTCAGAAGGGTATTGTTCAGACTGTTATTAGAAAAAAAATATTACAGTGTTCAAGAATACTTAGAGGATGAATCATTAATAATAAAAAGTAATAAAAATAGCCTTTAATCCAAGACATGCAAAAACTACATATTTCATTGTTGATAATAATTATTATTATTATTATTATTTCTACAATACAATCTCAATCGGTATTAATTAACTATTATAAATTCATATTTTATTCTCTAATTCATTATTATTCATAATTATAAATAGGTTAGTAATATGGGCTTTGTTTTTGTATAAAGATATTTGTACGCCATACTATGGCAGGGTATGCTGGAACCAATATTGTATCATTATTTGTACCATATCCTAACAAATAAACATATTTGATTTGATTTAATTTCCAAACTTGGTATGTAGCAATATTTAACGAACTATTTAATTAGGTACTCAATATAATATCAGTGTAGACTTCTTGTAGACAACCTTTAGGTTTCAAGGCTCGAACAGAATTGACTTATCAAGTACGTGACACCCCAAATAAATAATGCAAACAATGAAGTGTAGATACATGAAACAAAAAATCCCTCCCATTTTTGAAGTCCGATACAAACTGTTTCGCTTATTTTCAATACGAGATTGTCATGATTGTTCTGATGATTACAGGTGATGGGTAATGTTCAGTGCCAGCACGCAGTGAGCGCGGCGTGAGCGGAACGTGCGCGACCTGCCGGGCGCTGCGTGTGACATGGACGACCCCAAGCGCATCGCGCGCGACGCCGCTGCCTGTCAGCTGATGAACAACGGCACTGCGTCGCAAGCAGGCCAGTACCCACCACTGTGTGCGCCGCCGCTCTCAGTCCGCTCCACCACCGCCACTCACCAGATCCCTCTGCTTGCAGGCGTGTTCTGCGAGGGCACGTTTGACTCGTGGCTGTGCTGGCCTCACACGCCAGCCAACTCCACCGCCTACCGCGCCTGCCCCGCCTTCGTGCCCGGCTTCAGTCCTGAACGTGCGTCGCATCCCTTACGTGCTGATGACGTGTCGCTCGGCTCAGTCATGTGTATGCTCACTCTTGTTGCAGTATTGGCGCACAAAGAGTGCACGGCGGACGGCACGTGGTGGCTACATCCGGAGACCGGCCGGCCTTGGTCCAACTACACCACGTGCATCAAGCCCGAGGATGTGAGGCCCCGCACTAGCTGAATAATTATGTCCTGCGAGTGAGCCGGCACTGACTAACGTTTGTTGTGCAGGACGTGAGTGACATCATCGCAGTGTACGAGGCGGGCTACAGCGTGTCGCTGGTGGCTCTGCTGCTGTCGCTCGGCATTCTCTTCTACTTCAGGTGAGTCTCTGTCGTCTTCCGTTGCTTTATGTCCACTGTGTGCGTGCTGACACTGTGTATGTCTCAGGTCGCTGCGGTGCGCGCGCATCACGGTGCACATGAACCTGTTCGCATCGTTCGCGCTCAACAACGCGCTGTGGCTGCTGTGGTACGGGCTGGTGGTGCGCGCACCCGCCACGCTGACGTCATCGCCCGCGTGGTGTCGCGTGCTCAATGCGGTACTACAGTACGCGCTGCTCACCAACTACACGTGGATGCTGTGCGAGGGGCTGTACCTGCACACGGTGTTGGTGAGCGCCTTCGTGTCGGAGCGGCGCCTGTTGCGGGCGCTGCTGGCGCTGGGCTGGCTGCTGCCGCTCACGTCGGCCGCAGTGTATGCTGGGCGTCGCGCCGCTGGCGACGAGCCGTTGTGCTGGATGGACGATGCCACGCCGCGCCTCGAGCTGGCCGTGCTGGCGTGTGGCGCCGTGCTGCTCAACGTGGGCTTTCTGTGCAACATAGTGCGGGTGCTGTGCACCAAGCTCCGCGCGGGTGGTGGCGTGGGCGGCGCGGGTGGCCCGGCGCGCCCCTCCGCCACTGCGCTGCACGCGCTGCGTGCCACTTGTCTGCTGGCACCGCTGCTGGGCCTGCAGTACCTGCTGATGCCCTTCCGGCCGGACCACACGGCTCGCTGGTGGCTGGCCTACGAGTATGTGTCGGCGCTGACGACGTCGCTGCAGGGGCTGTGCGTGGCCGTGCTGTACTGCTTCTGCAACGGCGAGGTGCTGGCGCAGCTGCGGCGGCGCTGGCGCGTGCTGACGTTCCGGCCGCGCGCCAACTCGGCCACGGCCACCACGGTGTCGGTGAGTATGCTGGGCACGGGCGGGCGGCGCGGCACCGTCGCCACGTCCGCCTCACCCCCGCGCGTGTTGCAGTTCGTGCGCTCGACGGCGCCGGGCGGTGGGGAGGACAAGGTGTGACTGGCGGCGGGCGGTGAGGCGCCGCCGGAGCCCGAGTGCCGCCGCAGCGCGCGCCACATCCGCTTCGACTGCGGCGACAGCGACGACGACGCGCCGCCCGATAAGCGCCTGCTGTGAGCGCCGCCGACGCCGCCCCACGACTGATCATAGACTCTATACACTGCATAGTGTGCCCCGGGCTTAATGGGTATATATTATAAGAGTTAGCTCCGCTCTCAGTCGATCGCGACTCTTTCACGAATTTTAAGAGAAGTCAGTGATTATAATGTAGCGAGCGATCTCCATGTTCAGTGATCGCCATAAGTACCTCCGTAATATTGTAACATAAAGTAACATGCTCGGCCTCTCGCTGTGTGTCGGACTGGCCTCGACGATGTACATACTTGTAAATATTTTTATAAATAAAAGTATAAGGGTGTTATTTATTATCGTTTCATTTCATTAACTTCCGGTTCGCTATTGGCGATATTGGTGACGCTCGCCTCACCTTCACGTCATGACCTACTTACCCACATTGCGTGGTCAACTTTGTTTCTATTTATGTCTCTTGATATTTATCACTAAGCTGCCAATTTAACTATTTCGTTGGTACATTAAAATGGCTTAGAATGTTAATTTAACAAATGAATCAATCAGACCAATTAGCATGTTACAGTAATGTAACCACATATATCAGCCGCGACAGACGATGCGACAGTAACTCTCGCAGGCTGGCGCACCTGTGAGTGCGGTATAAATATATTGCTGCAATCGGCGGCGCGGGCATTGTCTCCACGCGCCGATCAATTGGCACTCGCAGCATCGATACTAAATTAAACTACTGTTCGATTGTCACCGACGCTATTAATACGCGACTGCGCATACAGCCATGCCTTATATGGACAGTATGAACACCGGTGACCGGTGGCACGCTCTACTCTGCAGGCTGGGACACTGGGACACGGGGAAAAGGGTCACAGACAATGATGAACACAGGTTCAGTTACAAAATTATATTAAACAACATACACTTAAAGTAGTTCACTTACATGATAACGCAACAGCGAGCAGTCTCCGACAGAGAGTACAAAATAAATACATTTGTTTGGCAACAAGTATAAACGTGTGGAGGAGTAACGCGCGTGTGATGTCACGCTCCTAGAAGCACTTGCGGTGCACAATGCCAGGGCCGGACTCGTCGTACTCCTGCTTGGAGATCCACATTTGCTGGAAGGTGGACAGTGACGCCAGGATGGAGCCGCCGATCCACACGGAGTACTTGCGCTCAGGCGGCGCGATGATCTTGATCTTGATGGTAGAGGGCGCCAGCGCCGTGATCTCCTTCTGCATGCGGTCGGCGATACCCGGGTACATGGTGGTGCCGCCCGACAGCACAGTGTTGGCGTACAGGTCCTTGCGAATGTCCACGTCGCACTTCATGATGGAGTTGTATACGGTCTCGTGAATGCCGCACGACTCCATGCCCAAGAACGAGGGCTGGAACAATGCCTCGGGGCAGCGGAAGCGCTCGTTGCCGATAGTGATGACCTGCCCGTCCGGCAGCTCGTAGGACTTTTCCAGTGACGTGGACGCGGCCGCCGTCTGCATCTCCTGCTCGAAGTCCAGCGCCACGTAGCACAGCTTCTCCTTGATGTCACGCACGATCTCACGCTCCGCCGTCGTGGTGAAGGAGTAGCCGCGCTCCGTCAGGATCTTCATGAGGTAGTCCGTGAGGTCGCGACCCGCCAGGTCCAGACGCAGGATAGCATGCGGCAGCGCGTAGCCCTCATAGATGGGCACCGTGTGTGAAACACCATCGCCAGAGTCTAGCACGATACCGGTGGTACGACCGGACGCATACAGTGAGAGCACGGCCTGGATGGCTACGTACATGGCAGGGCAGTTGAACGTCTCGAACATGATCTGCGTCATCTTTTCACGGTTAGCCTTGGGGTTCAGCGGTGCCTCCGTCAGCAGGATAGGGTGCTCCTCGGGTGCCACGCGCAGTTCATTGTAGAACGTGTGGTGCCAGATCTTCTCCATATCGTCCCAGTTGGTGATGATGCCATGCTCGATGGGGTATTTGAGAGTAAGGATACCTCTCTTGCTCTGCGCCTCGTCGCCCACGTACGAGTCCTTCTGCCCCATACCCACCATGACGCCCTGGTGGCGCGGGCGGCCCACGATGGACGGGAACACAGCGCGAGGCGCGTCGTCACCCGCGAAGCCGGCCTTGCACATGCCGGAGCCGTTGTCGACTACCAGCGCGCCCGCATCGTCGTCGCACATCCTGACTCAGTCGATGAAGAGGTACACGGCAAACTCCACACACCTGCAACACAACGCACCGTTAGTACACGCACTGCACCGCACTGACACGCTTGACTCGTGTTCACCGCTATGGTATGAGGATGCGAGAATAGATTACTGACTGAGAGATCGAAATGATCTATTTAAGACAGACTGAGATGCTCTGAGCTACACAGATGCACAGACAGACACTCACAGCGCGGAGGCAGCGGTAGCAGCGACGGTAGTGAGCGTTGGATGGCCGCTCGCGTGCTATATACGCGGCGGCGTGCGGCCCGCCGGCACTTGGCACTCGCAGCAGCCCCTACAAGGCGCTGTCGCCTCCCGCCCGCCACCGCCGCGACACACGACTGCCATTTTAGACAATCATCCGCATCCCTTGATACTAATTACATCGCTCTCGCAAAAAATAGCTTTCAATTAGAGACCGTCACCAAACGGCAATGCGCGCTATTTACATACATCGTCATCTGCGGTCAGCCGGTCAGCCGGCCGCTAGTGCCGGGCACCTACCACAGCACACCTAACTTTCTTCTAATACTTTTAAGGGCTTAAAACTCACGTAATCAAATATCATCTCTATAACTTGTGATGACTATGTCCAGGGTGTCGTATTGGTGGTCCTCAGAAATGGGAGTATCTTTCGATCGGGTAAACTCGAAAGCTGTCTATATATAAAACCTTTTTTACAAAAAAAAAGTGCAATACAACCATTGTTTTGGTAGTCGGTGAAAAAACTAAAATACAGATCCAAAGACTTCCAAAATTAAAGCTATTTTTCACGTTGTAGTATTTTTTTTTGGAAATCGATTGTTTTCACGTTGTAGTCTTCTTTATGAAAGTCGGTTGTTCTTACTTACTGGGTGCCAAACGGGACTCTGTTACTAAGTCCGTCCGCCCGTATGTCTGTCAGCCAGCTGTATCTCATGAACCATAATAGGTAGACAGTTGAAATTTTCACAGATTGTGTATTTCTATTGCTGTTATCACAGCGAATAATAATAATTCATACAAGATTTCTTTGATCTTCAAAATACATACATGATAAAACATTCAGTCGAATTGACAACCCCTTCCTTCTTGTAGTCGGTTACAAATAAAAACACAATCACTGTACGGTGCTACCGCACATTCTGCAATTCATCAGTTTACGACACACATTCACTTCAACTCATAATAATTAGTTCAGTTTCCGTTGAGCTATCAAGTCAGCCAGGCGTTCTCGTTACAGCCAACAAGGGCCGTGGTATTAAAACCACAAAGGGCTACGTGGGGGTATATTTCTGTACGGTGACCAAGCTTTTTCATATAGAGCTGGTCTCAGACCTCACATCATCACCATTCATAGCTGCGTTGCGAAGAATGGCTGCAAGAAAGGGCTCGCCGAATAATTGTACAGCGACAACGGTACAAACTTTGTCGGCGCCAACTAAAAGAATTTGAGCAATACAAGAAACATTCGATCAAGATTTCATCAAGTAAATTACTGGCATGGAGATCGAATGGCATTTAAGAGCACCATCGTGGCCTACAGCAGGAGGGCTGTGGGAGGATCCGGTTAAAAGTTAAAAATATCATTTAAAAAGAGTAGTGGAGATCAAAAGCTTAAAAGAGCAGGATAAAAGCACCTTTAAAGAATTCGGCACAGTTCTGGCCCAGTTAGAAGCAGTACTTAACTCAAGGCCACTGTGTCTTCTGACGGAAGATCCCAATGACTTGGATTTTCTCTCTCCGGCAAGCTTTATCAATCTAAATCAAGACATGACTATATTAGAAACAGAAACAGATATGCGGACAATATGGCATTTAACTCAAAATATATAATAATACTACAAGATATTTGCAAACGTTGGTAAGTATACTGAATATCTCACGCAACTGTCAGCAAGAAACAAGTGGAGAAATTCTCAACCAGACCTTCAACTAAATGACATTGTTACAATTACCGATGCAAACTTACCTCCTGGGAAGTAGCCAGTTAGCCGCGTCGTCCTGCTACATCCCGGTGCCGATGGCCACATCAGGGTGGTCACATTGAAAACAAAGAAAGGGCTTATCAAGAGGCCTATTCTCAAGCTGTCTATTCTCCCTGTGAATGATAGAATCAACAATCAAGAGTCGCGTTCCAAAGAAGTGAAAGAAGGCAAGCCATATCAAAACAAAAAGTAAACTACAGGTTCTCATCGCTGGTAAAGTTACTTTTGTCTTTCATGAATATTTTGACCACAGCTCACTGTTCATACAGTGTTACACAACTAAAACACAATCAAGGTCCTTATTTTGTCAAAATTGCAAACATGAGATTAATCAGAGGTGATAGTCATATACTATGACATGCAATGAATCAAAGGTGATAGTCACATACTATGACATGAATTCATTTTGGTAAGGTACAGAAGCAAGCTCAGTATAGACCTTAGCTAACTGGATCAGTTATGCAACAAGTTTAAAGAAACGTCACAATACGCGACATCATACAAGTTCATTTGCAGCAAGAATTCTCTGAACTCGAGTACTATAACCACCTGTTGCTGAGTTAGCATTCCAGTGGTATAGGGTATCTAGCAAAAGGCTTATTCGGTGTACTTGATGACAGATTCTCCGAGCAATAATATAAACCAGATATTGATAACCTATACTCACACACTGACTTATTTTTTTATTTTTTTAGAAAAACATACTTGTATGATGTTTGTAAATATGTGAACACCACGTATCTATCTAATAATTAAGTTATTTTTCATTGCTTAGTTTTTAATTCGTTTTACCTATTATGGTATAGTAATTTTATTCTAGGTGCATCGTCTTCACATATAATCATATAATTAATGTAATCAAACAAAATATTGTAAAACATTTTTAAAAGAGTACCGGTGGAGTTTCTTGCCCATTCTTCTCCATACGAAACTACCTTTTGGAAGGGGCAACTAGAATCAATTCTATTTTTTTTGTAAATTTTGACGTTCAAAAGTGCCTCTTATGTGCCTATTTGAAATAAATGGTTTGACTTTGACTTTGAATCAATACATGAGAATGAAAATCATTTGCCTTCGCTCTTGAAACAACAAACAACGATAATTGAAGCAGAATATAACGTTTTAAAAAGGAACGAGTAAGTAATTAATAAGCAATACAAGATGCTCACTATGAATGAGATTCACTATCAATCAAGTTAGATAATGATGGAGAACGTTTTTTTGAACGAATCAAAGAGAAATCGAATCATGAACAATTTCAGTACCTACGGGAACAATTGCTACGAGCAATGTTTTAAGACTAAAAACAATCCAAACAAAGGACATTAACCAAACAAAGGACATTAACCAAACAAAGTACATTAACCAATGACTAAGGAACCTAGTGCTTATCGGTATGAAACGTGGTGACTCAAACATTTATGGTTTTATTTATAGTATGATTTTAGGCCTTTCAACTGTAATTTAGCATTTTATCATAATTCTCAGCATTGCACGGTAATTATGTTTCAAAATCTTGGTCTAGAATCTAATCTCATAATTATGTTTTGTCGCAATGCAATAAAATGCTGGTAAATTAAAAATACGAATGAGTCAAAATTACGTTTAAGCATTTTCAATATTAGTCAACTCCGACGGTTAAGGTCTATGAGGAAGCTCTAGAGGTAAGTACAAAATCTAGAATTCACACGTAACAGAATCGAACATTTAGTAATTTGTACATTTTGTTGGACGGAACATCGAAAATGTCAAAGCATGAATTCCACGAAAATGTAATCTATATCTATCTATCTATATAAATAAAAAGACAAGTCCTGACTGATGACTGACTGACTGACTGATTGACTGACTCATCAACGCCCACCCCAAACCCTTGGACCTAGAAAGCTGAAATTTTGTACAGAGGTTCTCTTTATAATGTAGACAAGGATTAAGAAAGGGTTTTTGGGAATTCCACCCCTAAAGGGTAAAATAGGGGATGGAAGTTGATATGAAAGTCCCTCATTTTTTAAGTTTGGATCTTCAAATTTTGTGTTTAGGCTGACAATTAAAATTTAATTTATACGTGTCTCAGCGTTTTTGATAATTCCACCCACGAAGGGTTAAACAGGGGCATGAAGTTGTGTATGGAAAGTCCTTCATATTAGAAAGTAAAAATCACTAAATTTAATATCTAGGCTTATGGTCGGAAGCTAACGCAACGGTGTTGTTAGAATTTCAATCCTTAAGGGGTGTAAAGTGCGTGGAAATTTTGTTTTTTGTGTTTAGGCTGACGATTAAAATTTAATTTATACGTCTCGCAGCGTTTTTGATAATTCCACCCACCAAGGGTTAAAAAGGGGATGAAGTTGTGTATGGAAAGTCCTTCATTTTAGAAAGTAAAAATCACTAAATTTATTATCTAGGCTTATGGTCGGAAGATAACGCAACGGTGTTGTTAGAATTTCAACCCTTAAGGGGTGAAAGTGGGATGAAATTTTGTTTTTAATTGAAGTTCTTTATTTTTTAAGTTGAAATCACTAATATTTCAGCTTATGGTTGGCTTATACAACGTAACTAGTTGTTTTTTTTTTATTTCAGCCCACAAGGGGGTGAAAAGGGGATCAAAATTTTGTATTAAAGTTTTTTATTCGCAAAATTTTGTATTCAAGTAAAAATAATAAAGTTGATAAACTTGAAACTTGGCACGAATACTTACCTAAGTAAATCATAAAGTTTTCCACTTTTAGTTTTTTCATAGTTGGATTGTGGGGGATTGATTATACTTAAAACTAAAAATAAAGAATAAAATATATCAGCTTTTTTTTTTAATCTTTCCCTAACGGGATGAAAAGGGGTTGTCAATTTTACAAGGGAGGATTTTACTGCGTGGCTTGATTAACTTGAAAGTTGGTATTAATACTTAGCAACAAAAAATAAGAACAACATGTATCAGAGTTTTTTCGAAAATTGACCCCTGACGGGGTGAAAAGGGGTAGTCAATTTGACATGGGAGGATTTTACTGCGTGGCTTGATTAACTCTAATTATGACGTAGGCATCTGCTAACAAGGGGTTTTTTGGGAATTTGACCTTTATAGGGGTGAAAAGGCGGGAATTTCGTTTGTATGAAAAATCTTATTCTTTGAGTTAATAAATCTGAAACTTGGCACGAATACTAACCTAAGTAAATTATAAAGTTGGATTTTTTTTGTTTTTTTAAAGGGGGATTGGGGGATGTTAAAGATTGTATGGAAGAATTTTCACGCGCGGCCTGATTTACTCGAAACTCGATATTTTATATACAGAGTGGAAACTTTCAGCGCGGCAGTAAGGGGAAGTACCTTATCCGTTGCAGCTACGCGAAAATGGTCTTAAGAGACTATCCATAATTTTTTATGGAATTTTGCCCCCATTCACAGATTTTCAAAAAAAAATTACAGTTAGCAAGAAAATAGCCATTTTACACTAAATAATTTTTTGATGCCAATCGACCCTGTTTCTAATACTGATCCAAAACTTATATGGGAACAACCATCGTTGGAATACTCAAAAAGTCACAAATTGCAAAAAACTTTTCCCGTACATTTTGTATGAAAATTTTACGCAAAAGCTTTTTTAGTGACGGTTGAGATCTTTTTGTTGCATGAATAAAAAGATAAAGTTTAAAAACAATTCAAATTTCGAACTCGTTATTATTAAATAAAAAACAATCTTGACAGTTATTTGCGTCAGGAAAGCTCTGAGTGTGTTGTGGATTTTACATTATGTGCATAATTGGACAGCTATTGATAAGCGAAAAATTACCTCCAATTTAGAACGTTTAGACTTGCTAGAAGCATATTACGTAAATAATAAAAATACCTCGGCTGCGTTAGAATGGTATAAGATGAAATATCCAAATCGTCATGTGCCAACCAGAAAGGTTAAAACAAATCTTTTAAGAAATCTTGCACAAGGTGGGTCTTTCAAGAAAAAATCTGTACGCCACCCATTTGTACTAGATGAAAATTTGATCATTTCTGTTCTTACACTTGTCGAAGCTTATCCCGAAATATCATCAAGAGCAGTCGCTGAAGAAGTAGGTGTCTCACATCGTTTTGTACTAAAGATATGGAAGAAGTATGGTTATAAATGTTACCGACAGGGGCGACTAGTTCCAGCCTTACATTCAGGGGATGCCGGTCGAAGACTTACTTTTTGCAGGTGGTTAAGAGGAAAAATAAGCAGAGATTACCATTTTCTGAATTTCATATTATGGTCTGATGAAACAAATTTTTCTAATAATGGATGTACAACCGGCGAAATCACCATTATTGGTGTAGAGAAAATCCTCTCAGGTTTCGCGAAACACATAATCAAGTGCGATGTTCTTTTAATTGTTGGTGTGGTATAATGTGGAACCGAGTGGTAATGGTGGAATTTTATGAAGGCACCATGAATTCCAACATTTATAACAACAGAATATTAGAGAATCTTGAAAACCTCGTCGATGATTTACCACTGTTGGAATCAAGAAGAATGTTTTTTCAACAAGATGGCGCTCCACCTCACTACAGCCGCAGCATGCGTTCGACTTTGAACCGACAGTTTGGTGATCAATGGATGGGAACACATGGTCCTATTTCTTGGCCAGCGCGTAGTCCAGATCTGACACCTCTTGATTTCTTTTTGTGGGGCTCCCTGAAAACTGAGGTTTACAAAAAGCAATACGATAGTGTTCAAGAACTTAAAGACTCAGTAACCACAATTTTGTATGGAATTCATACAAATAAATTGTCAGCAGCCACTAGGTCGGTACAGAAACGAATCAATTTATGTATTCGTCAAAATGGCGGTGACTTCGAGCACTTGATATCGTAGGGCAAGAAACAGCAAGATTTTAAATAAGAATAACATCATCAAGTTATGTTAGTTAATAAAAAATAAACTTAATACGCCATCTTTTTGATATGTATAAAATTCTACGTGATCATTTATCTTTTGTTTTATTTTTTGTATTTCAGTTACACAAATTCTTTACAAAATGTAAGGGAAAAGTTTTTTGCAATTTGTGACTTTTTGTGTACTCCAACGATGGTTGGTGTAAGGTCCTGAAGTAGTAGGCACCTTACACTTGTACAATAAGTTATAGCTCGCTCACTTGAAGTAGTTAGTTTAGGTGAATTAACGGAAACCACGGATTTAGTAACACTTGAAAGTTTATTAAGTAGCCCGATTTACAAGTAAAGATTTGGATGCTAACCCGCAGCGCTCGCGCTAGTAGTAATTTGTCAACTAACTTAAAAATATGTTTATCGCTAATATAAGTGAATTAAGTAAGTAGGTTGCTGCGTATGAAGTTTAATATATTGTACGTGAACCGTACATGCTCTCGAGGGAAGAAGCGTGATGAGCATCCAGTACATAAAGTAGGAAAATGTAAATGAAAAATACAAAAGGCATAATTATATAAGAAATAAAAGAACATTAAGTAAAAATAAGGAAGTAAACATCACGTATTTAAGTCTGTATCAAAATATCAGCATTAATTTGACACTTCCTCGAAGTGAAATAGTTTTTTCGGCGTCACGTCGCTGTACAGTGGCTCCGCTGGTGTCAAGTTAGCCGAGGTTGTCGAATGACGTATTTCGCGCATTTCGATGTCCACGTGATTGTCTATACCTTCTTTAGGTCGCTGTTGCTTCGAAGTCTTTATAAACCACCGTTTCTTTATGAAGATGTAGAGAACAAACGAAGCAGATCCTCCCAACAGCAAAGAAGTCACAGAGTAGAGGTAAACGGCGTGACTTGAGATCTCTAACTTCTGCGGTAGGTTTTCATTCTCTTTCTGGCGAGTCAGTTGGTTTTCTATATTTTTAATATCTGTTGCGGATGTTTCCGGTTCTGTCATATTCAATTGTGCGTTTTGCCAAGTTATGTCGAATAAATTGTTAATATCCGCTTTCATGTAGAAGTTGCTTCCTAAATAGTTGTATGTGAATATTGTCGCGTCTTTCTTTTGAAGTAGGCACTTAGGTTTCAAGGCTATCACCCCGGTACCGTTAATGACCGCCGGCGTAACTTGATCGGTGCATATGACTCGTATCAGCTGTCTGTCGCACAACGTAAACAGCCATAGGTTAGGTTTATGTAATTTGAACCAAGTTTCTTTGCATGTGACGTCATTTATTATACATGATAATGACGTTTGTTGACTGAATACTTTGGCTTCGCAGGGTGCGCTTTTGTCATGTAAGTTGAATATTGGCAGACGTGAAATGCAAGTGTATTTGTCTTCTCCGTGTGACGTACATTGGTGCATGTCCTGCTCTTCCATAGTGATGTACGAATGTAATATGTAGTTTTTGACGAAGTTTATGGCGATGAAATTGGAGTAGGGTTGCACCATTTTTAACTTGCCTTGTCTCAGTAAAGGTATAGGTATCACCCGATATATCCTGTAGTCCTCGTCACTTGAAAGAGGAACATGTAGCTCAAATAGCAAGTAGCTGTTGGTAATCCGAGCTTTGACATGGATTAGTTCGTATATGTCTCGGAAATCATTTTGTATGTCTTTTATGGGTAGAGCTAGCCCCTGAGGTAGTTTTCCCGAGATTATGTTTAATTGTTCTGTAACTTGAGATGCCGGGAACAAGTGGTTATCCAAATGGCCTCGGTAAGTGTTGGTTATTGCATTCATTAGCATTTCTTGAATTCTATTTAGATCGTTTAAAATTAAAGTTGCTGATACAGCGGCAGAATTCACATCGTTTATAGAGTTTAATATTTGCGCTCTGTTCTCAATTTTTGTGATAACGTTGCAAGTCTGGTTCATGTAACTTTGGATTATGTCGAATTGTTTGTGCATAAACTCCGTTTTGCTTTTTATTACGTTGTTTTCAGCTTCTATTATCAATGTTTGATTTTTCATCAATTGTAGTAAGTAGTTGTCGTTATTTTGTAGGTTTCAAATTTAAGGTCACTCAGCGTGCTATGGAGCGGGCTATGCTCGGAGTTTCTTTGAAGGATAAGATCAGGAATGAAGTTATCCGGAAGAGAACCGGAGTTACCGACATAGCCTGCAGACTAAGCAAGCTGAAGTGGCAGTGGGCTGGCCATGTTTGTCGAAGGACCGATGGCCGGTGGAGCAGACGAGTTCTTGAGTGGAGACCGCGTATCGGCAAGCGTAGTGTGGGGCGCCCCCCAGCTAGATGGACCGACGACCTTAAAAAGGTGGCTGGGACAGACTGGATGCGGAAAGCGGAGGACAGGGTGTTGTGGCGCAGCCTGGGAGAGGCCTATGTCCAGCAGTGGACTGCTATAGGCTGAGATGATGATGATGATGTAGTTTTCCAACTCCGTCAAAGTAGCCTCGTTTTTGTCTTGAATGCTGAGTAAGCAGCATGGAGTTGTAGTTTTCTAGGTGACGCAGTTCATGACGTAGGTGGCTAACGACGGGTTGACATGGCGTATAATCGTGCACTATTCTTTGGCAGAGTCTATCAATTTGGTTAATGTAGATGTTGATGTTCTTTGTAGCTTGCCAGTACGACGTTACATTGTAATAGATCAGTAGCGTCCATTCATCGTTTATGAGTTGTAATTTCCCTGCTTCATCAAAGTAGATCGGTTGGTTGTTTATTATGGATGTCAATTGATAGTTGCTTGAGATAGGTGCTGATTGTACAATGCCCATCATTCCTATCATAGTCATAAAAACAAGAGACAGTAGATTTTTCTTGTCGGCTCTTGTGCCCTTTCTTCTCTGACTTGTCTCCGTTTCTTTCGCATCTTTGTTAGTGATTTTCGCGGTTTCTTCCGTGGCTGGTTGTTTTTCTTGAATTGGTAATGGCGAAAGTTTGACAGCTGGTCGTTTTATCTTTCAGTTTATCACTAGGCCAGGCAGGGGCGTTGAAGTGCCAGTGAACTTCCAGTTTCCCGATCTCGTCAAAGAATTCAGAAGAATGAAGTTTATGAAATCCTCTTTCAGCACTTTGGATGCTCCAGTAAAGTTAGTGCCATTGTCTGAGTACATGTGTGCAGGCGTTCCGCGCCGAGCACACATTCTTTGAAACGCCGCAATAAATGCTTCCGTGCTTAGTTCAGAAACTAATTCAATATGTACAGCTTTAGTCGCCATACAAACAAAAACGGCGATGTACGCTTTTGAGGTCTTTACTCCTCTACCTTTGTTAAGCTTCACGTCTACGTGACCAGTAAAGTCCACACCAGTGTGAGTGAATGGACGACTTGGTGTTATTCGTTGTTTCGGGAGATCAGCCATAAGTTGAGCGTTTTCAGTAGAGTTGAAACGATGACATTTTACACAGCGGCGTATCTTTCCCTTTACAGCCCGATTTCCAGATATTATTCAGTAGCCTTGCCGTAGGTAGGTCAGAGTGAGTCGCGCTCCGCCATGAAGTGTCTTCAGGTGTGCTTGTTCGATAAGTAGTTCGGTGTAGCGACTGGAGTTGGGTATAATTGCTGGATTTTTCATATTAGCAGGTAGATCAGAATGTTGAAGTCTTCCGCCCACCCGAATAATTCCTTGTTTATCCAGCAAAGGTTTTAATTTGTAAACATTGCTTTTAGACGAAATAGTTTGGTTATGTACTCGTAGTAATTGTTTGTATTCTTGCGCAAACTCGCTTTGTTGGACTTATTTCAATATGTATTCTGCTGAGTATTTTATGTCGTTTGTTGTTAAGTGTGTAGTGCTTGGTCGGCATTTTTGCTTCAGTGATGCAAAATATCGCAATATACGTGCAGCAATTCTTGTTATTCGTGTCAACGAACTGTGGCTATTTAACAGCTTATAACAAAGTTTTCAATGTTGTAGGTTTGCGCTCTGATGGTTTCAGGTTCGATTCTGCGCGCAACATTTGTAGTGAAGTAGTTCACGTTGTGAGGAGTTTCTGACTCAGCGAAGTCTCGTATAAACGTGGGTCCGTCCCACCATAGTTTGAATCCCGCTAGTTTATTCGGTAACAAGCCTCTTGAAGCGCAGTCAGCTGGGTTAAGTTCCGATCGTACGTAAAACCATTGTTGAGGTGGCATTACGGCTTTTATTTTTCCCACTGTATTGGCTACGTATCTTTCCCATCTTGAGAGGACTCCCTGAATCCAAGCTAGGACAACCTTAGAGTCACACCAGCCGTAGGCTGATACGTTGTGTTCCGTTAGTGATTTCTTCACCTTATCCATGAGTTGAGCTAGAAGTAGTGCCCCGCATAGTTCAAGTCGAGGTAACGAAGTTTTTTGTGTTATCGGAACCACCCTGGTCTTTGACACTAGCAAGGTGGTCCTGGGATTGCCCTTATCTTCTATTGTTCGGCTGTATATGACACAAGCGTATGCTTTCTCGCTTGCGTCGCAAAATCCATGTAATTCTATAGTTTTCTGCGTACTATCTATCCATCTGTTTATTTTAATGTTTTTGATTGAATGTAGGTCATTGTTTAGTTGCCACCATTCGTTTTGCAACTGTTCAGGCAGGTCGGCATCCCAGCTTATCTTAGTAGTTAGCTAGTTAATAGTAGTTTAGCTAGCACAGTTATAGGTGCTAGCCAACCCAAGGCATCGTATAGTCGTGAAATTAGTGACAGTAGTTTTGTGTCTTGTGTGTCTTTGTGTGAATGTCTTCCTTTGGATTCCAACTCAGCCCCAAAGTTTTCATTGTTTCAGAGCTTTTGAAGTCGAAAATATTCTTTGATATTTGATCTTCATTTAAGTGACGTAAAAGCTCAGGATCGTTGCTTGACCACTTGCGCAAATTCATTCCTCCTCCTTTTAGTAGTTCGATTATAGTAGTTTGGATTTCCCTTGCTTGCTCGATCGAGTTGTGACCACTAATGAGGTCATCGACGTAGAAATGATTCTGCAGTATTTCAGCGGCCTTGGGGTATTTGTGACCATCATCAGAAGCTAGTTGTTTAAGTGTTCGCATCGCCAGCCAAGGAGCACTCTTTGTTCCGTATGTCAATGTGAATGAAGTTGATATTCTTTTAAAATGTCTGTTGGTTGGTTTCTCCAAATAATTGTAGGTGCTGATGTTCAGGATGACACCATATGGAACGGTACATTTTTTCTATGTCCGCTGTGTAGACGTATTTGTAGCCCCGCCATTGTAGTATTAATGCCTGGATGTCTCTTTGCAGGTTAGGGCCCTTTTCCATGACATCGTTAAGGCTACAACCACCCGTGGTTTTCTGTGAAGCATTAAAGACTGCTCTCAGTTTAGTTGTACTTGAGTGTTCTCTTAATACCCCGTGATGCGGCAGGAAAACTTGATTTTCGACGAGTGTCGTGTTTGAAAGCTTCATGTGACCCAAATCTATATATTCGCGAACAAAGTATTTATACATTGATGCGAGTTTGGCATTTCTCTCGAATTTCTTTACCAATTGCAAGAATTGCGAGATTACTATTGATTTTGATCGTCCCAATTTTTCTTCGTGGTCAGAAATCATTGGCATTTTCACAATATATTTTGACCGGTTATTTTATCGGTGGCGCGAGGAAGCGAGGGCGCGGGGCGAGTGGCCGATGCAGCGACATGTGAAGTTGCGTCGGTCACAGCTTCGCGCAGCCCTGGTGGCGGAATGGCGGGACAGGCTTTCACGCTCTACCACCGGCCTCGCCACCATCGAGGCGGTCCGGCCGGTACTCGAGCCCTGGCTCGGGAGGAGGCACGGCTCCATGTCGTTTCGGGTGACGCAGGTGCTCTTGGGTATGGTTGCTTCGAGAAGTACCTACCTGTGTCGCATAAACAGGGAGCCGTACGCCCGGTGTCACCACTGCGTCGACTGCCGGGAGGACACGGCGCGGCATACGCTGGCAGAGTGTGCCGCTTGGGAGGAGCCACGCCGTGGCCTCATCTCAGAAGTAGGCAGTGACCTGTCGCTGCCGGCCGTGGTCGAGTCGATGGCTGGCAGCGAGGAGTCCTGGGACGCGGTGGTATCCTTCTGCGAAACAGTCGTGTCGCAGAAGGAGGCTGCGGAAAGGGAGCGGGAGATCTCGTCCACTCACCCGGCCCGCAGCAGGCGCACCGCCCACCCCAGGGCGGAGGACATCCATGAGGATTTTCCACCCCGGCACCAAAAAAGAAAAAAGGTTAGGTTGGGGGGTTCTCCGGTCCCAGCTGGAGGACCTCAAACGAGAGTTTGCCGCTCAGTGGAATGACTGGCAGCGGCAAGCACCTCCTGCATCCACCGGCCCCACTCCTGCCGTGCCTTCGTCGGCCCCTGCACCTGTGCCACCGCCTGTCTGGTCGGACCATGACATGGAGAGGGTGGCCAGAATATGTATGGTGCAGTGTGGGGGCATGGTGGATGCCCGATTGGATGCCCGATTGGAGACCATACAGTCGCGACTCCCCCCAGCCGAAATCCTTCGGCCGGCGCTTGCGGCAGATAAGCGGAGGAAGGATGAGGCCGCCAGGACGAAGCCCGTGCAGGTGGCCAACAAATCTGCGGAGGTGGCCAAAAAGCCCACGGAGAGGCCCAAAGAGACCGCGGTGGGTGCGTCTGCGCCCTCTTCACAGTCAACCGTGCCCCCGGTGACCGCGCCTCCCCCCTAGGAGGCCTGGACGACGGTCGTAAAAAAGGGCTGCAAGAAGAAGAGGGCGCTGCCGGCACTCCCCAAAGCCCCGGTTCCGAAAAAGAACACAAAGCCGCCCAAGGCCAAGACTCCACGCTCCGAGGCTGTAGTTATTACGCTGCAGCCCGAAGCCTCAAAAAGGGGAGTCACCTACATGTCGGTCCTGGCGGCAATGAAGGATAAGCTGAAATTCAGCGAGCTCGGCACCCCAGCTGGGTTTGATTTTAGAACGGCAACTACGGGTGCCAAGGTGTTTGAGTTGTCGGGTGCTCTGAGGCAGGAGAGGGCAGACGCTCTGGCCGCCAAACTGCGAGCTGTCATCAAACCGGAGGATGCTCGGGTGTCCAGACCCACTAAAACGGCAGAATTGCGCATAGAAGGGCTGGACGACTCCGCGACCCCGGAGGAAGTAGTGGCGGCCATCGCCAAAAACGGCGAGTGTCTGCCCGAAACTGTAAAAGCAGGAGAAATCCGCAGCAGCGCGGCTGGGCTGGGCACGATCTGGGTGCAGTGCCCAGTAGCTGCTGCAAACAAGGTCGCAGACGGTAGAAGGTTGCTGGTGGGGTGGGTGTCTGCCAGGGTAAAACTCCTGGCAACAAGGGCTGTGCAGTGCTTCAGGTGCCTGGAAAAGGGGCATGTCCGGGCACAATGCACTGCACAAATAGATCGCAGTGATTTGTGTTATCGCTGCAGTCAACCCGGCAACAAGGCGGCTCAGTGCTCCGCGGCACCAAACTGCAGTGTTTGCGCAGCTGCAGGAAAGCCTACGGAGCACAGACTTGGTTGGAAAGCCTGCAAGGCACCCCAAAAAAGTTGCCAAGAGGACTAGGGCCTTCGGAGGCCCTGTGCCTCTACCACTGCCTGGCAGCCCAGTTGCTGACTCCCGAACCAGGAACGGAGGAGATGCCGAGGAAATGCAATGCAAGTGACGGCCCAATTGCATTTCCTCCAGGCAAATATCAACCACGCTGCCAGAGCTCAGGATCTATTGCTCCAGAGCATGGCGGAGTGGTCGATCCATGTGGCTGTGGTCGCTGAGCCGTATTTTGTCCCCCCCCGCGATAACTGGGCAGGGTACCTAGACGGTTTGGTGGCCATCATCGGCGGGACTCTTGGCCCTCCCTCCCGAGGATACGGCTGGGTGGCCGCCCTCGCGGATGGAATTGTCACGGTCGGGGCGTATTTCTCGCCCAACAAGAGTCTCGCTGACTTCGAGGGGTTCCTTGTCGAGTTGGGTGCCGTCGTGGGCCAGTTCCACCCTCGCCCGGTGCTGTTGCTCGGGGATCTCAATGCCAAGTCTGCGGCGTGGGGATCTCCGGTGACCGATGCTAGGAGTGAGGTGCTGGAGGAGTGGGCAGTCACGACAAGCTTGACCATCCTAAATCGATCAAAGTCCGCGCCCACTTTCCAAACGGCCGCTCCCCCGGCGACCGCGCCCGGACCTACCACGGAGGCCTGGACGACGGTCGTCAAACAAAAAGAAGAAGACGGCGCCCCAGCACCCGCTAAGGCACCGGCACCGGCACCGGCACCAAGGAGGACCCAAAAGCCGCCTAGGACGAGAGCCCCACGCTCCGCTGCTGTGGTGGTAACACTACAGCCCGCAGCCAACGCGAGAGGCGCTCCTATCAGGCGGTAATGGCTGATGTGCGGAGCAAGATCGCGTTCCCCGACCTTGGCACACCGTCCGGCTTCATTTATAAGCAAGCCATTAAGGGGGTGCGGCTGTTCGAGGTGTCGGGTGCCTCTAGCGGTGAGAAGGTGTGTCCACCTTCTCACCTCCTCCCCACATTGGCCGCTAGGCTGAGAGGGGTCCTCAACCCGGAGGACGTCCGGGTGTCCAGGCCGATGAAGACCTCTGAGCTGCGCGTCGATGGCCTGGATGACTAGGCGACCCCGGCTGAGGTCGTGGCGGCCGTTGCCAAAGCCGGTGGATGTCCGCTGGAGGACGTGCGGACGGGTGAGATCCCTCCGGGCTAGGCACGATTTGGGTGCGGTGCCCGGTGGCGGCGGCAAACAAGGTCACCAACGGTGGGCGTCTGTTAGTGGGATGGGTTGCAGCAAGAGTCAAGCTGCTGCAACCCAGGGCCTTGCGGTGTTACCGGTGAAATAGACCGCAGCGAGCAGTGCTATCGCTGCGGTTAGCCCGGCCACAAGGTGGCCCAGTGCTTCGCGGCACCAAACTGCAGCCTCTGTACAGCTGCAGGAAGGTCCGCGGGGCACAGGGCTGGCAAGAAGAGGGGAGCCATAGCTGCCGGGGGCTCTTTACCCCCCCCCCCCCCCCCTCAGCCTAGCTGCCCTACGGCCGACTCCCGGCCTCTGAGAGTCTCTGGAGGAAGTGGTCGCAGCCCTCTTCCCGGCAAGAGCGGAGTATACTCCGCCGCCGATGGCTTTGCCCACAGCCGCAGAGTCTGCAGAAGAAGAGAACGCCATCAGCGTCCCAGAGGTGACACAAACAGAGATGGGGGCGGCCGTGACGCGGCTCCGGGCCAAGAACGTGGCTCCGGGGCCCGACGGGATCCACGGCCAAGCGCTAGCCCTCGCTCTGAAGGAGCTAGAGCTCCACTTGAGAGGACTCTACACGGCGTGCCTTGAGCAGGGCCAGTTTCCCACTTTGTGGAAATCTAGTCGTCTGGTCCTGCTCAGGAAGGCGGGGCGCCCTGCGGACTCACCGTCCGGGTACAGGCCCATAGTGTTGCTAGACGAGGTGGGTAAGAGGTTTGAGCGGATAATCGCTGCCCGCCTCGTCGGCCACTTGTGCGGAGAGTTGCCTGACCTGGCCAAGAGCCAGTTCGGCTTTTGGCACGGGCGCTCCACCATCCACGCTATATCGCGTGTGTCGAGTGGGAAATCCTAATAGACGCCCCGACTGCCCCAAAAATGAGCCAGTCTGGGCAGTGCCGGACTCTTACCGGCTAAAACCACACTCCTGCCCTGCAAAATGTACCTCTGACTTGATCAGAGTTCTTATGTATCTTAATTGACTTGTTGCTCACTTAAATTTCTGTCAATTTATTTAGTTTAAAATCCAATCTTATTTCTATTACATTTATTGTTATTACATCTATTTACATCCATTATCACTTAGGTATCTTACATTGTTATCTTTTTATCTATATAAAAAGCATTTGCATTTTTCTTCATACCTACATCCATACAAATATAGCAATTATATCATTATATTATAAATTTATTATTAATTATGTCTTCCTATCATTATTATTATATATTATTATCGTTATTATTAATTATGTCATTATATCATTATTATTATATATTATTATCGTTATTATTAATTATATCGTTATTATTATATATTATTTTTATTATTATTGAGTTCCTTAATTCTATCACAGTTTTTATCACAGTTTCGGACATTTTCAACTATATGTGTTATGCTACTGTTATATATTTTAAACAAATATGAATACTAAGCATAATTTTGTTTACTTATTCCTACTAATTGCCTTATTGGCTAGTTTCATACAGAACTCAATAAACTTAGCACTATAAGTTCCCTTATCTGTTATTAATGTATTTAGACTTTCTTTCGTTATTTCTGTACCCAGTTCCTGTTCGATCTCATACCTCTCCGGGCAGTACGCGAGGCAGTCTGTTAGTATATGTACCACCGTTTCATGTTTTTCCGGGTCACATATGCACGATGGGCTTCCCTTACACTTGAACCTGTGCAGGTATTCAGAAAACCCACCGTGCCCTGTTAGTAATTGTGTCAATGTCCCTGTCGGTTTAAGGTCCTTTATGTCGAAATGCTTGGATTGCGTCAGGGAAAAACAGTTTAGTAACGCCAGCTGTATTCTCGGATTTGTATCTCCGATTCCATTCGTCAAGCGTGTCTAAACGGATCTGCCGCTTGTCGAATGAAATCGGGCATTGGTCGTAGTCTGGCCTTGTTTTGCTTTTAAGGGCGGCGTCCTTTGCAAGCTGGTCTGCTCTCTCGTTACCCTCTAGTCCTGCGTGGGCTTTGATCCAAAAAAGTTCAACTTTTTTGGATTGATCCTTGCACTGTCGCAGATTTTCCCGGATTTCGACTGAGAGGGGATGGAGAGAGCGGTGATTAGCGACGGTTTCTAGTGACGATCTGGAGTCGCTGTAGATGCCGAAACTATTCTCTCGACTACGCAAAATTTCCCTTGTGGCCTTGCATATAGCCAAAAGTTCTGACTGGTAGACGGTACAGTGGGGCGACAGCTTAAGTTTCTGGCTTTTGGTTTCAGCATCATTGCTCCAGTGAGACAATGATGCCCCGACCTTGCCCTCAATCTTGCTGCCGTCCGTGTATATCCGCACTGCTTGAGTGCAGTGGTTGTTAGCTTGATCCTGGTCTGCCAGGCATATGAACTGCAGGCTTATATGTTTGGCTGGGTGGGGGACATTGTTAAACGCAGTACGTCGCTCAATCTCCTTGTCTCCTAGCGCTGGCCGGTGTACCCCTCTTCACCTCATATACGGCCGCTGCCTCTTTTATTCGAAGGTCAAGGGGTAGTATCCCAACCAGCACCAGCGCCGAGTTCAAGGAGACTGTGCGATAGGATTTGCACAGTTTCTGCGCAAATCCCCTTTGGACAGCGTTCAATTGTTTCCGTATCTTCAACTTATTGGCTGCTGGTACCCACGCATTGTCGCATACAGGAGTAAGGCCATCTTTCCCCGGGGCTTTTTTGGGGTTGAAGCTACTCATAGTGGAGGTCAGCTCTTCCTGAGTAAACGGAGGGTCATGTTCTTCTTCATCATGGCCCCTCATGTTTAATTTTTCAGCTACCATCCTACTAATCCTCTGCTGCTCATTATCTTCTTCCCTCCTATCCTCCGGGTAAAAAGTTTCCGCCAGAAATGTGGCAGATTCGAGGCGGTTTAAAACTTTCCCTTCCTTGGTCAGGGGCAGGTCCTCTTGTCTTTTCATAGTCCTGCCTATGACTCTATAAATGCCCTCCCAGAGTCCCTCTTTGTCCTGTTTCCTACAGAAGCTTTTCCAGCTTTCTGTTTGGGTCGTTCTTTCTGCTTCCTCATATTTTTCTTTTATTTGCAGGTACTCTTCCGCGACTTTTACCCTCCAAATTGGCGCCACACAGCGGATTCTGCGCTTCCTAGTGGCGACCGCCTTTTTTAGCATGTCGAGCTCATCAGACCACCAAGGTAATTTAATTTTGCTATTGGGCTTGAATTTTGGTATACTAAGATTACATACTTCTACTATTATGTTTATGTATGATTCTATTTTAAATTCTAATTCGGTTTTAATATTTATTTTATCAAATTCTATTTTACTTATGTTATTTTATTCTAGCAACTGGCCCAGTTTCCCACGAAACTGGTCCCAGTTCACTTTTTTACTGTTAAATATTCTTGTTGTTATACTTATATCTAAGCCCTTTTCTCTTTCCAGTTTAATTTTGAAAATAATGGCATTGTGGTCTGAGCTCGTCATGCCTTCGTCCACTCGATCAGGTCGAGCAGATCCGCCGTACACGCCGTAATGTCCACACAGCTGGTATACAGTGTGGTTCCCCTCACTGTGTGGAATGTGGGAGTGTCACCCGTGTTGAGCACCTGCAATCCCATTTCTTCTAGGGCTCCGGCCATGTCGATCCCTCTTCGATCGATTTTGCTGCTGCCCCACCAGGAGTTTTTGGCATTTGCGTCTCCACCCATGATGACTCTCCGTCCAAAACTCCTCTCTATCTTGATGAGCTGCTCCAGGTATGGCTCTATCAGTGCTGGTTTCGGTTCTAGGTAGAATGAGACTACCACGATCTCCCAGGCGCTTGTCCTCATCTTCACCACTGTGATGTTGGGCGTCGTGAAGTTCGGACACTGGATGACGTCTATATCGCCATCAAAGACTACGATTGCAGACTTGATGACGCCGTCTCCATCGCCGGTATGCTGGTATATTCTAGCACCGCGGTAATCTTTCATTCTACCCAAACTTCCGATGTACGGCTCCTGAAGCAGTGCAAAGGCCACCCCCTTTTTGTGCGCCTCAAGCATAATTTCGTTCGTGGCCAAAGCCTTTCTTCGCAAATTTGCTTGTGCCACGAGGTATGGCCTTTTTTGGGAGACAGAGTTTTCGCCGGAGACCACCTTAGCAGTATGCCACCTTCGATCTAGCAATCGCATCCTATTTTACCCTGATAGGGCACTCCTGGCTAAACGCATTGTGGTCCCTCTTGGCTAACTTTGAACGCACACAGTTGCAGCAAGACGGAGCCGCGCCCCCACGCCAATCGGGGCACTCTGCTTTCATGTGGGGTCCCCCGCAATGACTGCACTTTGCCTGGGTCTCCTGGCAAAAACGCCTGCCATGACCATAGCCCAGGCAAAGCGAGCACTGAACCATCGGAGATTTGTCGGCCACTCTTATCCTCTGAAGGTCAATGAGGACCGACTCGGCATCTGTCAGTCTCTGCCACATTTTGGGGGACACCCTCATCACGACGTGACTTGTGTGGGGGTTCCTGGTGCGTTGTTTATATGCAATTTCCATTTTGTCCTCTTGCTCATCCAGGTTTGTAAACATTCTTTTGTTTTGATTTCTCAATGCACTTAGAATATCTTCGTCACTATTGCAACTGAGCACGTCTTTTAGGATAACGAGGGGGTCTCTGTTTTGAATGTTTTCTACTATGAGACTTTCGCCGGACTCTTTAATTCTATTCTTGACTCGCTCTCTTTCCTCGTCGGTTTTACAGCCTACTATTATTTTCCGGTCTTTGGCTTTCCTTATTTTCTCAACCGCGAATCCTCCCTCTTTGGCATTTACGGCTTTTCTGATTTTATTCATGACCTCTTCTCCTGTTTCTTGGTCATCATTCGCGGTTACTATAAAGGAGTGTAGGGCGGTCTGCGTCGGGAGCCACTTACCAATAGGGGTCGCAGCTACACCAGCGTAAGACCGCTTTTCCATACCTTCTATCTTTTCCTTTAGCTGTCCCATGCTCTCAGTATTTTCTCTGATAAGGTCAGCATGCTCCTTAAGTTTTCCGATGAGATCTACAATCTCTTTGTTTCCTTCTTCCTTTCTTTCTGGTTTTTCACTTTGCACTAGCTTCTGTTTATTCACAGAAAGTAAGTCTTTTTGTTGTCCTATGCGCTTCCTTTTGCTTTTGGCCTCGGCCTCCTTAACGAGCTGAAAAGTCTTTCTAGTCTCTTTTTCTAGCCTGTTTGACCTCCGTCTTAATCTCCGTCTTAGTATTTCGGGAGGAGTCTAAATGCATTTCCGCTTTTTTGAGACAAATTTGAGCTTCTTCGATCCTGTTGGCGAAAACCGGCATTTTCTCTGCCTCTACAAGGACAACTCCCTCTGGCTCCGTCGGTCGTCTCTGTGTAATCTTTTTAGCGTCTTGTGCACCTGTGGGCTTTGCTGATGGTTTTGTAGCCTCCGCCGAGCAAGAAGAAGACGAGGCCTCCTTGAGAGTGGTCTGAGGTTTTTTTTTTTTTTTTTTTCGGCTGGAGTGGGAAATCCTCATGGACGCCCTGATTTCCCCAAAAATGAGCCAGTCTGGGCAGTGCCGGACTCTTACCGGCTAAAACCACACTCCTGCCTTACCGGTGTCCTCTGACATTGGTCATCAGGGATCTTTTTAATCAATTCGCAAATTAGGTACATATTTTGAAATTTTTAACATTGAAGGCTAAATTTTGTCATAACTCTGGTTATTAAGACTACATTTATAAACTGATGAATAACAACTAATATTTTAAAATCTTTAATTTTACGGCGATTACTTCTTATGTATTCTGTTAATACATAATAGTATATCTATTTTCCTAAACTTTATTATTTTGAATGACTTTACAAGCAATTTCCTCACAGTATATTAAAAACTTTTTTCTTAATTTTGAATTTTTCATGATTTTTAGTATATTTTCTAAATTTATTACTATTCCAATTTCAGATTCGAGGTCATATTTCTTTAGCGCGAATATAGGGCACTCGGTTAGTACCGCCATGCCCTGTAAGCACTTGTACTATGACTGGTTTTAGTACAATTTTTCGGACTATACTGTAGGCTGCAATTGCGTCAGGGAGAAAGATTTTTGTAGTACCAGCCGTTTCGCCCGACCCAGCGGTCTCGTGCTCCATTCGCTAAGCGACTCCATTCGGATTTGCCACTTGACGAATGAAGCCGGACACAGGTCGTAGTGGGGCCTTGTTTTACTGCCTATTGCTGCCTCTTTTGCCAACACATCTGCCCTCTCGTTCCCCTCCATTCCCGCATGTGCCTTAATCCAGAACAGCTGAAGGGATTTTCCGCAAAGTTTCAGTGCCTGGATGTTTTGTTGCGTTTTAAATGCTAAGGGATGGAGAGAGAAGGTTCGGGTGACGGTTTCTAGGGCTGATCTAGAGTCGCAATAGACCTGGACAACGGCTGAGGGATGTTTTAAGGCCAGTTCCGAGGCCTTGTGCAGAGCCAGTAGTTCGGCTTGATAAACGGTGCAGAAATGATCCAGTTTGAACTTTTGGGCTTTTACTTCCACCCCATTTTCCCACAGGCTCAGAGCTGCACCGACTTTGCCCTGGATTTTGCTTCCGTCAGTGAAAATCTTTGGGATTGTGAAATCTTGCTGGTCCATCTCTGCATCGTTCACCACGCACTTGAACTTTAAACCAACTTGGCTGGCTGGGTGTGGTAGTTCCATGTAAGGAACTGGTGTTTCGATGTCTCGGTCTCCTGTCACTCTCCGGGAGTATCCTCTTTTCTCTTCATAAAAAGAGGCTGCTTCCCGGGTCCTAAGGTCCAGAGGAAGCAGTCCAGAGAGTAATAGGGCCGAGTTCAACGATGTTGTCCTGTACGCCTTCACTATTTTCTGCACAAAGCCCCGCTGGACGGTATCCAGCTGCTTCTGCATCCCTTTTTTGTTTGTAGCCGGTGCCCAAGCACTGGCAGCGTACATTATCACCGGCTCCACCACTGCGGTGTATATGGTCCTGATTATCTCGGGCTTCAGGCCCCAGCTGATTTTGGCGGCTCTTGACAGCTGTTTGTAAAGGTTTAACGCCTTCCTCGTGACGTTAGAGGCGTGGGCGTTAAACGTCAGCTTGTCATCAACCGTGAGCCCCAGTATCTTGATTTCCCGAGACAGGGTAATGTCCCCACCGCCCATGCGCAGAAGTGGTGAATCGTATTTCAACTTGTTTGTGACCACCATGCTTTCGTTTTGTGGGGCGCAAAATTGAGTTTGTTTGTGATTCCCCACTTCTGGACATGAGCGAGACTAGCATTAGCCTGTCTCTAAACATCAAGCGCTGTTTCACCCGAAAAAATCAGAACCACATCGTCTGCGAATGCCTGGCGATATTCGCTTCGTTCTTCTAGCTCTTTGAGCAGGGAATCCAGGAGTAGGTTCCAGGACGTGGGCCCACCTATGGAGCCTTGTACGCAACCTTTCGACGTTCCTTGCACGAACTCTGCTCCTGCATACCGCACCCTTACCTTCCTGTCCAGTAGATAACTATCTACCAGACGTCTCAGGTTTATAGGGCACGGTGTCTCTGCCAGTCGGCATTTAATGGCTGGCCACCAGGCATTGTCGAAGGCTATGCTATTGCTATGTCCAATGATATGACGACGACGATCTTTTTCTCTTTCAGTCGGTCTCTTATATGTTTTATCAGGTCATAGAGGGAGTCCTTGGTGCTGCGCTGCGGCATAAAACCGTACTGGCTCCTGCTAACTTGTGGCGATATATGCCATCTAATGCGACGCACCAGCATTTTCTCCACTATTTTCCCAAGTACAGGCAATAGCCCAATCGGTCTGTACGATTTGGGATGTGCATAGTCGTCCTTCCCTGGCTTTCTAAGGACCACGACTACTGCCTCTTTCCAGATGGTCGGAAAGTGGAAAAGAGAGAGACATCTGTTTATCACAGCTAGGAGGTTCGCTCAGGTTAGGTTCGCTCGGGGTGCGTGCAGAAAACCTCCTCGTGTGCCTGACTGCTGCTCGTTCCTTACGAATACGTTCGGGGGAAAGAGCAGTCGTCTGGCCGGTGCACCCTGGGCGCGGTCAATAGTCTCTCCATGCCGGAGAGGGTATTGACTGCGGCGGATTTCTGCGGGGGGGGAGAGCCTAAGGCTCTTGGGCCTGTCAAGGCCGATCGTCGGTCGTCCACTCCCCCCTCTGCTTACAGAGGGAGGCCGAGTGGGCGCAGAGTGGGGAGGCGGACGACGGACTGTCCGCGGTAGAGGGGCCCACAGGGTAGGTTAGATTAGAATAGGTTAGGATAGGTTAAAAAAAAAAAAAAAAAAAAAAAAAAAAAAAAAAAAAAAAAAATGTATATATAATTAGGTTAGGTTAAGTAGGGACCCAATCCTAAGTTTTGAAGCGCGGCGAGAGGATGAATGGCTGGAGGGAGTCCAGTCGTTAGCGTTTCACCTGCAGATACCTGCCGCCCTCTGCAGTATATAGGCTTACCGGGCATCTAGGCTCTGCCCGGTGGACATCTGTGCCCTATATCTACTCGTGGGATTTGAATGGAAGAATTAAATAAAAAAACAAACAAACAAAAGAAGGTGCCGATCGTTTTGATAGAGCATATGGGTGTGGGTGCGGTGTCAGATTCTGACACCGCGTCCGAAAGAATGAGCGTGGCGAGCGTATGCTCAAATCGCTCACGCAAGAAGAAGCGCGCGGGGTCAGGCTCTTCTAGCGAGGAGAGCCTGCCAGCCCCTAAGGTGCCAGCAGATGGCACGAGAGGGCGAGGCCGTGCAGCGGCGAGTGGAGCCCCCACTCGTGTGGAGCGCGACGTGCGGGGTCGGTTCAGGTCGGTTTCCCGGCCTGATACGCCGGCTCCGGAGGACGTCGAGGGCGTGGGGAGCGACCCCGGGCCCACGATCGTGGACCCCAGCGAGGGCATCTTGCTGGGGTCTAATAAGGCGGAGGCTAATGCCGCTAGACGGGCGCAGCGAAAGGCTGTAGCAGCTGACGAGATCAGCGAGCTGGCCCGTCAGGCGCGAGACCGGCGTTCAGCCCAGAAGACTGCCGGGGGCAGCCCATCGGCGGTGGCGCTCAGTCGCCAAGTTTTGGACGGCGTGGATGTCGTCCTGAAGGTTGCCACCAAATCGGGCAACCTGAAGGGCACATTCACGCGTGCTCTGAAGGAGGCGGCTGACAATATCAGGGAGGCAGTTGAGGTCCTCCTTAGTCGCACCAGCACGGAGGAGACGGCGAAGTTGTGGGAGGAGAACAGCCGTCTCCGGTCCGAGCTGGAGGACCTCAAGCGGGAGTTTGCTGCTCAGAGGGCAGCTCCCAAGGCCAACGGGTCATCGCCCATCCCATCGTCGGCTCCATCATCGGCCCCTGCTGTGGATCAGGACAGCATTGCGCGCATGTGCTTGATGCAGTGTGGCGCGATGGTGTCAGCCCGGCTGGAGGCCATGGAGTCAAGGCTCCCCCCGGCCGAAATCCTCCGTCCACCGCTCGCTGCAGACAGGCGGAGGAAGGAGGCGGAGGCGAGAGCAGCGGCAGTGGCTGTGCCGAATCAGTCCGGGAAGGGGGCCAAAAAGCCCGCGAAGGGGACACAGAAGCCCGCGGAGGCTAAGGCCACGCCCACTTCCCGAACGGCTGCTCCACCGACGACCGCGCCCGGACCCACCACGGAGGCCTGGACGACGGTCGTCAAGAAGCCAAAAAAAAAGAAGACGGCGCTGCCAGCACCCGCTAAAGTACCGGCACCGGCACCGAGGAGGACCCAGAAGCCGCCTAAGACGAGAGCCCCCCGCTCCGCGGCTGTGGTGGTAACACTACAGCCCGCAGCCATCGCGAGGGGCGTCACCTATCAGGCGGTTATGGCGGACGTGAGGAGCAGGATCGCGTTCCCCGACCTTGGCACACCGGCTGGCTTTATTTATAAGCAAGCCATTACGGGGGCGCGGCTGTTCGAGGTGTCGGGTGCCTCTAGCAGCGAGAAGGCGGACACGCTGGCAGCCAAGCTGAGAGGGGTCCTCAACCCGGAGGACGTCCGGGTGTCCAGGCCAATGAAGACCTCTGAGCTGCGGGTCGATGGACTGGACGACTCGGCGACCCCGGCTGAGGTCGTGGCGGCCGTAGCCAAAGCCGGCGGATGTCCGCCGGAGGACGTGCGGACGGGTGACATCCGCGCCGACGCTTCCGGGCTTGGCACGATTTGGGTGCGGTGCCCGGTGGCGGCGGCGAGCAAGGTCGCCAACGGTGGGCGTCTGTTGGTGGGATGGGTTGCAGCAAGAGTCAAGCTGCTGCAACCCAGGGCATTGCGGTGTTACCGATGCCTGGACATGGGGCATGTCCGGGCACGATGCACCGCTGCAATAGACCGCAGCGAGCAGTGCTATCGCTGCGGTCAGCCCGGCCACAAGGCAGCCCAGTGCTCCGCGGCACCAAACTGCAGCCTCTGTACAGCTGCAGGGAGGTCCGCGGGGCACAGGGCTGGCGGAAAGGCCTGTCGCGCGCCAGCAGCGAAGAAGAAGAGGGGAGTCATGGCTGCCGGGGGCTCTTTACCCCCCCCTCAGCCTGACTGCCCTACGGCCGACTCCCGGCCTGTGAATGGTGCGGAGGGGATGGACTGCGTCTAATGGCGCTGTACCATTTCCTCCAGGGCAATATCAACCACGCTGCCAGAGCTCAGGATCTCTTGCTCCAGAGCATGGCAGAGTGGTCGATCGACGTGGCTGTGGTCGCCGAGCCGTACTTTGTCCCCCCCAGGGATAACTGGGTGGGAGACCTGGACGGCTTGGTGGCCATCATTGGCGGGGCTCTCGTCAACCCGTCCCGAGGACACGGCTGGGTAGCCGCCCTCGCGGACGGCATTGGCACGGTTGGGGCGTATTTCTCGCCCAACAAGAGTCTCGCCGACTTCGAGAACTTCCTTGTCGAGTTGGGTGCCGTCGTGGGCCGACTCCACCCTCACCCGGTGCTGTTGCTCGGGGATCTCAACGCCAAGTCTGCGGCGTGGGGATCTCCGGTGACCGATGCTAGGGGTGAGGCGCTAGAGGAGTGGGCGGTCACGACTGGCCTGGTCGTCCTGAATCGGGGCTCGGTCCACACGTGCGTGCGGCAGCGGGGCGGGTCTGTAGTGGACGTCTCGTTCGCTAGCCCTGCTGTCGCGAGCCGTGTCCACGACTGGCGTGTCGCCGTGGAGGTGGAGACGTTGTCGGATCACCGATACATCCGATTCGACGTCTCCACCCAGACCACCGGCGGCCGTAGTCCATCGGCCCCGCGAAGGGACGGTCCGCGCTGGGCGCGTAAACGCATCGACAGGGAGCTTCTCGAGGAGGCCGCTATTGTGCAGGCCTGGATCCGGGAGTCGGCAACGAACGGACCCGTCGACGTCGAAGAGGAGGCGCTGTGGTTCCGCGGGGCGATGACGCAAATCTGCAACGCGTCCATGCCCCGCGTCCACTCATATCCAGCGAGGCGCCAGGTGTACTGGTGGTCTACCGAGATCGCACAATTACGTGTCGAGTGCGTAGCGGTCAGACGCCAGTACACCCGATACCGGAGGAGACGTCGTCGGGTCCCTGACGAAGAAGCCGCGCTGTATGAGGTGTACCGCGCGGCGAAGCAGGCCCTGTGGCTGGCCATCGGCGAAGCGAGGACGCGAGCCAGGGAGGAGATGTTGGAGACTCTAGACGGAGATCCGTGGGGGCGCCCCTATCGTGCGGTTCGAGGGAAACTTCGAGCCGCGGCGCCTCCACTCACGGAGAGTCTCCAACCTGAGCTGCTGGAGGAAGTGGTCGCAGCTCTCTTCCCGGCAAGAGCGGAGCATACTCCGCCGCCGATGGCTTTGCCCACAGCCGCAGAGTCTGCATATGAAGAGAACGCCATCAGCGTCCCAGAGGTGACACAAGCAGAGATGGGGGCAGCCGTGACGCGGCTCCGGGCCAAGAACGTGGCTCCGGGGCCCGACGGGATCCACGGCCAAGCGCTAGCCCTCGCTCTGAAGGAGCTAGAGCCCCACTTGAGAGGACTCTACACAGCGTGCCTTGAGCAGGGCCAGTTTCCCACTTTGTGGAAATCTGGTCGTCTGGTCCTGCTCAGGAAGGCGGGGCGCCCTGCGGACTCACCGTCCGGGTACAGGCCCATAGTGTTGCTAGACGAGGTGGGTAAGATGTTTGAGCGGATAATCGCAGCCCGCCTCGTCGGCCACTTGTGCGGAGAGGGGCCTGACCTGGCCGAGAGCCAGTTCGGCTTTCGGCACGGGCGCTCCACCATCCACGCGATATCGCGGGTGAGAGTCCTGGCGGAGGAAGCGGTATCCCGGGGCGGGGTGATGTTGGCGGTGTCCTTGGACATCTCCAACGCCTTCAACACCCTGCCCTGGAGCTGTATTCGGGAGGCACTATCTTACCATCGGGTGCCTTCCTACCTCCGCCGCATCGTCGGGGCTTATTTGGCGGAGAGGTGTGTCACCTATACGGGACGTGATGGCGGAAACCAGCGCCGCATGTCGTGCGGTGTTCCACAGGGCTCGGTCGTGGGACCGCTCCTGTGGAACATCGGGTACGACTGGCTGCTGCGGGGCGAGCTCCAGCCGGGCGTGGACCTGACGTGTTATGCGGACGACACACTGGTCACAGCCCGGGGGAGCTCGTACAGGGAGGCAGCGTTGCTGGCGACGGCTGCGGTCTCACAGGTGGTGAGCCGCATACGTCGCCTAGGGCTGGAGGTTGCCCTCAACAAGTCGGAGGCCTTGATCTTTCATGGCCCCCGGCGGGCGCCGCCGCCGGGATCACACATCGTGGTCGGGGGGGCTCAAATCGCTGTCGAGTCCACCATGAAGTACCTAGGATTGGTGCTCGACAGCCGGTGGGATTTTGGCCCCCACTTCCGGCGGCTGGCGCCCAAGTTGTTGGGCGTGGCTGGGGCGTTGTCAACGCTGCTTCCCAATCTGGGGGGCCCGAGCGCCGCCTGTAGGCGGCTCTACGTGGGGATCGTGCGATCGATGGCCCTTTATGGGGCCCCGATCTGGGCGGCTGACCTGACGGCCGGAAGCATCGCAGTCCTGCGAAAACCGCAGAGAGCGATGGCCGTCAGAGTCATCAGGGGATATCGCACGATCTCCTACGAGGCGGCTTGTGTACTGGCCGGATCCCCGCCCTGGGACCTCGAGGCGAAAGTACTCGCGTCACTGTATCGGTGGCGCGAGGAAGCGAGGGCGCGGGGCGAGTGGCTGATGCAGCGACATGTGGAGTTGCGTCGGTCACAGCTTCGCGCAGCCCTGGTGGCGGAATGGCGGGACAGGCTTTCACGCCCTACCGCCGGCCTCGCCACCATCGAGGCGGTCCGGCCGGTACTCGAGCCCTGGCTCGGGAGGAGGCACGGCTCCCTGTCGTTTCGGGTGACGCAGGTGCTCTCGGGGCATGGTTGCTTCGGGAAGTACCTGTGTCGCATAAACAGGGAGCCGGACGCCCGGTGTCATCACTGCGTCGACTGCCGGGAGGACACGGCGCGGCATACGTTGGCAGAGTGTGCCGCATGGGAGGAGCCTCGCCGTGCCCTCATCTCAGGAGTAGGCAGTGACCTGTCGCTGCCGGCCGTGGTCGAGTCAATGGCCGGCAGCGAGGAGTCCTGGGACGCGGTGGTGTCCTTCTGCGAAACAGTCGTGTCGCAGAAGGAGGCTGCGGAAAGGGAGCGGGAGATCTCGTCCGCTCACCCAGCCCGCAGCAGGCGCACCGGGCGTCGGACGAAGGTGGCCAAAAAGGGGAAAAAGAAGGGAAAAAAGTCGAGGTCGGTGGCTCCCCCTGCCGCCCCCGCCAACACCCCTCGCGGCCAGTCCCAAACAACAGGCAAGGGGAAGAGGAAGACGTCGGCCCCAAGGCCAAGGAAATTGGTTCCCCCTAAGACCGCAGCCGTAGTGGTGACGCTCACCGCTGAGGCTGCGGAGCGGGGGGAGACGTACGCGTCTATAATGTCGCGGGCGCGTCCAAATGCCGATCCTCACAAACTGGGGATCGACACAGTCTCGTGCCGCCGGACCCAGGCCGGAGCTCGAATTTTCGAGTTCCCGGGGGCTCAGGGTGGCACCAACGCGGACCTCTTTGCAACCAAGTTGCAAGAGGTCATCGCGGACGCGGCCAAAGTCACCAGGCCCACGAAGTCTGTGGCCTTGGAGGTGACCGACCTTGACGACTCGGTCACAAAAGAGGAGGTGGTGGCGGCGGTCGCAGCAATGGGGGGCTGTGGCGTCACAGCGGTGCAAGGTCGGGCCATTAGGCCCGGCCGCAGCGGCATGGGCACCATTCGCCTTGAGTGCCCAGTCGCCGCAGCTATAACCGTCCTCGCCAAGGGACGGCTTGCCGTTGGGTTCAGCTCGGGTGTAGTCCGGGCACTTGCAGCTAAGCCTCTGCGCTGCTACAAGTGTTGTGGCATCGGACACACTCGGCCTCTTTGTCCGTCCAAGGTCGACAGGGCGGACACGTGCTTCCGATGTGGCAAAGACGGGCACAAGTCCGCCTCCTGCGAGGCCGCCACGCCGCACTGCGCGGTGTGTGCCGCCAGTGGCTGCCCTGCGGGTCACGTGATGATGGGGAGGAAGTGCAATCCTCCCCCTAAGAAGGGCAAGGAGCAGGCGCCGATCCAGCCTGTCGCTGCCACCGCCGTCCCTGAGGCTGGGACTTTGGCGGCTGTGGAGGGGGGTGCGATGTCTGATTGATGGATAGGGTCATCAAGCATCGCATCCTTCAGGCGAACGCCAACCACTGCAGAGCAGCCCAGGATCTGCTGATGCAGACCATGGCCGAGTGGTTGGTGGACGTTGCGGTGGTTGCCGAGCCGTACTCGGTCCCTGGCCGTTGGCTGGGTGATCGAGACGGCTTGGTGGCAGTGGTGTCGTGGTTTTCCACAGACTCCCCTCCCCTCTCGCTCTTAGAGAGGGGACCGGGATACGTGGCCGCCGCGTGGGGAGACTTGGCCCTTGTGGGCGTCTATTTCTCCCCAAACCGCCCTAAGTCAAAGTCAAAGTCAAAGTCAAAGTCAAACCATTTATTTCAAATAGGCACATAAGAGGCACTTTTGAACGTCAAAATTTACAAAAAAAATAGAATTGATTCTAGTTGCCCCTTCCAAAAGGTAGTTTCGTATGGAGAAGAATGGGCAAGAAACTCCACCGGTACTCTTTTAAAAATGTTTTACAATATTTTGTTTGATTACATTAATTATATGATTATATGTGAAGACGATGCACCTAGAATAAAATTACTATACCATAATAGGTAAAACGAATTAAAAACTAAGCAATGAAAAATAACTTAATTATTAGATAGATACGTGGTGTTCACATATTTACAAACATCATACAAGTATGTTTTTCTAAAAAAATAAGTCAGTGTGTGAGTATAGGTTATCACAGAATGTAAAATGAATATCATAAAAATAACAGATTTTACCATAAAAATAGCAACCAGTTTGATTTTGTCTAGACTCTAGATTGTCCTATGGAGCTGGACCAGCATGTTTCCAAGCATTCCTGTCTTGGATATAATCCTCTAACTTGTAATATGCTTGTTTACAAAGTGTACTTTTAATATGTGTTTTAAATTTTCTCTCATTTAATTTCAATATATCACAAGGTATTTTGTTGTAACATTTAACACAGTACCCCATAAAAGATGTATGTACTTTAGATAATCTGAAAAATGGTTGATCTATTTTATCTTTATTTCTAGTATTAAAATTATGTCTATCGCTTATCCCTCTCGCGGACTTCGAGAACTTTCTCGAAATCCTCACCGCAGTGGTCGGGAGGGCGGCACCACGCCAGGTCGCCATATTGGGCGATTTGAACGCCAAGTCGACGGCCTGGGGCAACCCGGCCGCTTCTTGTAACGTCCGGGGACGCGCCGCAGAATTTTGGGCGGCGTCGTGCGGTGTGTCCCTCCTAAACAGAGGGACTGTCCACACTTGTGTGCGGCAACGGGGAGGGTCGGTGGTCGACGTCTCGTTTGCCACCCCCGTGCTAGCCGCCCAAGTCGTGAACTGGCGGGTGGAGATGGTGGAGACCATGTCGGACCACCGCTACGTGCGGTTCGACATCTCCACCCAGAGCTCCCAGGGAACGGCCCGCCCGGGCCAATCAAGGTTCCCACGGTGGGCTCTCACCCGTCTGGACCGAGAGGCTGCAGAGGAGACGGCGTTCGTCCAGGACTGGCTCACACCTCCTGTCGGGGTCCTGGACGTGGACGCCGCAGCGGTCCAGCTGAGGGGGTCCTTGACCGAGGTGTGCAACTCCAGCATGCCCCGGTCTCATTGCCCACCTCCCCGCCGCGCCGTCTATTGGTGGTCGGAGGAACTGGCGGGGCTCCGGACCGCCTGCGTAGCGGCCAGGAGGGCCTACACGCGGAGTCGAAGGCGCAGGCCCCGAGACCCCACCAACGAGGAAGGCCTCTATGCCACGTATGTTGACGCAAAGGCGGTCCTGAAGACGGCAATGTGCGCGGCCGAAGACTCGGCGAGAGCCGAGATGCTGGAGGGTCTCGACAGGGATCCGTATGGAAGACCATACAAGGCGGCGCGGGATAAACTGCGCCCCTTTGGTCCTCCACTGACGGAGACCCTCGAGCCGGCATTGCTGGATGGGGTGGTCCGGTCTCTGTTTCCGTCAAGGACCGGCTTCACCCCGCCAGTGATGGACCCCCCGCGGGAAGCGGTTCCGCCGGAGGAGGAGGTCCCCGCGGTTACGGCGTCGGAACTGCGTGCAGGGACTCTTCGTCTCCGCGCGAAGAACACGGCCCCAGGGCCGGACGGCGTTCCCGCACGGGTGGTCGCCATCGCCGCCTCTCAGATGGAGGAGAGGCTTCGGGACCTTTTTAGCGCGTGTTTCACGACTGGGAGGTTCCCGAAACCCTGGAAGGAGGGGCGGCTATGCCTCCTCCGAAAGGAGGGACGCCCGGCGGACTCCCCCTCGGCTTACCGGCCCATCGTTTTGCTCGATGAGGTCGGTAAGTTGTTCGAGGGGATAATCGCCGACCGGCTGAATAGCCTGCTGGGGACGGTGGGGCCGGACCTGTCGGACGCCCAATTCGGTTTCCGACGGGGTCGTTCGACAGTGGATGCGTTGGCCCTACTGAAGGGCCAGGTGAGGGAGGCCGTGGAGGCGGGTGACGGAGTGTTGGCGGTGTCATTCGACATAGCCAACGCCTTCAACTCTGTCCCCCACTCGACAATCTTGGAGGCACTTCGGTACCACGGAGCGCCCCAGTACCTGCGCCAACTCTTGGCCAGCTACTTGGAGGACCGGGTGGTCCTCCTTGAGGACAAGACGGCCAGAGTTAGACGATATGGCGCAGAGTCCGGTGTTCCACAGGGGTCGGTCCTAGGGCCACTGCTGTGGAACATTGGATTCGACTGGCTCCTGCGGGGAACCCTCCTCCGTGGCACGAGCATCATCTGTTACGCAGATGATACTCTCCTCATTGCCCGGGGGAGGGACTTCGGCGAGGCGGCCAGTCTGGCCTCGGCTGGCGGATCCTTAGTGGCAGGAAGGATCCGCCGCCTAGGGTTGAAGGTGGCGCTCCACAAGACCGAGGCCGTGTTTTTCCACGGGCCACGGCAGCGCATCCCTCCCGACGGCCACATTATCGTGGAGGGCGTCAGGATCGAGGTCAAGGCCCAGATGAAGTACTTGGGCCTTGTTCTCGACAGCAGGTGGCGCTTCGGCCCACATTTTAGCGGGCTGTCGACGCGCCTGCTGAAGACGGCGAACGCCCTGTCGTGGCTCCTCCCGAACCTGGGGGGTCCGAAGGCGAGATGCCGGCGCCTGTACGCCGGCATCCTCAGGAGCATGGCCCTTTACGGGGCCCCAATCTGGGCGGACTCCCTCCACAGGAGGGAGAACGCCACTGCCATCCGGAGGCCCCAAAGGGCCATTGCACTGCGGGTAGCGAGGGCCTACCGATCGGTGGGCTTCTCGGCGGCGTGCGCTCTGGCCGGCACCCCTCCTTGGGAGCTCGAGGCGTGGGTGCTGACCAGAGTTTACGAATGGACGGCGCGGCGTAAGGCGCTTGGGGAGCTCCCCGCCGCAGAAGAGCGGGAGGCCGTGCGGCAGGAGGCGAGGGACGCGATCGTCCATCACTGGACAGAGGACCTCGCCACTGCCGCTTTTGGCCGCCGAACTTTGGACGCGCTCGGGCCGGTCCTGAAGGCCTGGCTCGAGCGGTCACATGGTTTCCTCTCTTTCCGTCTGGTGCAGGTGTTGTCCGGCCATGGGTGTTTCGGATCGCACCTGCACCGGATCCAAAGGGAGGAGACCTCGTCGTGCCACGACTGTGGCGCGGTGGAGGATACGGCACAGCACACCCTTGAGGTGTGCCCGGCCTGGTCCGAGCTGCGCCAGACTCTGATCGCAGCGGCCGGGCCGGACCTCTCGCTTCCCAGCGTCGTCAACTTCATGCTGGAAAGCGAGGGGGCCTGGACAGCAGTCGCCTCCTTCTGCGAGGAAGTAATGTCACAGAAGGAGGCGGCGGAGCGCGCGCGGGAGGACGATCCTCTCGCGGCGCCGCTCCGCAGGCGAAGAGGAGGCGCGAGAAGGCGATTATACGATCGTCGTCTCCGCCTCCTCCCAGGTGGAGGCCAGCAGGCAACGGGTGCGGGGGCACCCTTGCCTGTATTGCACAGGCCTCCACCAGTGCCGGACGGAAATGGCCAGGTGTTCCCTGCCATTCCCGTAGCCCCCCATTGAGAATAGGGGGCACGCGGGGCCCGCCGGTCAGGCGGGCATGCACCGAGAGGGTCATGGATGTAAAGGTTGAGCCGGTTTCCCATGGCCCTCCCATCACGGTGATGTGGGAACACCGCTGAGTTTTAGTGGGTATACTGTCACTTATTGACAGGAGTCCCACATACCCCGACTCGTCCCCCACGAGCGGGCATGCGTAATGCATTTCTCAGCGTGAAAAAAAAAAAAAAAAAAAAAAAAAAAAAAAAAAAAAAAAGGTTAGGTTGGGGTGGGGTGCATGTTGAGAAGCCTCCTCGTGGCGCACCCTGGGCAACGTCGGCTCCAACTGCCCACCAGGTTTTGGTGGACACTTGGCGCTGGCGGCGAATTCTCAACAAACGGGGAAGGGTCACGGTTCCAATCACCGATCATCCACGATGGTCGGTGAAGGGAACCGGGCTAGAGTTGGTCGTACGCCTACTCCCCCTCTGCTTACAGAGGGGAGTTGAGTTGGCGTACACTGGGGAGTCCCAATCCCAAGGTCTAGCGTGCCGAGGGGATGAATGGCCGGAGGGTTATCCGGTCGCTAGCGCGAACAGGGACCCCACCCTTAAAAGGAAAAAAAAATGAAAAAGGCTAATGGAATTAATATTCCCCAGGCGGGCAACCTCCACAAGGAGGCACAATCCCGCCCTTCCACGGAAGGCAGCCCCACCGTATCTGGGGGGGGCACCCATAGTCTCGTAGGCCGGCAGACCACCGCCGGTCTTCGTCAACAACCTCTTGCGTCGCAAGAAAAGGAGCTCCGGGTTAGCCTGGAGCGACTGTGCGACGCAACAAAGCCGCTTGCCGTCGTTGACGGCAACAACAGCCGAGGAGGCTCATGTCCAGAGAAGGACCGACTGTCCGACCAGGACACGCAGCTGGGAGGGAAGCGCTCGCGCAGCGAGCTGTCTTCCGATGAGGAAGACCTGTCGGCACCAAAATTTGGTACAGCGCAGAGGGGGAGGCGTCGGTTACCGGACCGTCACTTACGGGGTCGCTTCTTGCGGCCCGATACGCCGGTACCGATGCAGATGGGGAGCGCAGAGAGTGAGGGGACCCCGGGCGAAGACTCCGCTGCGTCCCCACTGTTACTGCAAAGTAACAAGGCGGAGGCGAGCTCTGCAAAGCGGATGCAGCGGAAGGCGGTGGCGGCTGACGAGGTCGGCGAAATGGCTCGACTGGCCCGAGAGCGACGCTCTGCTCAGGCGGCTACCGGGGAGAGCCTGTCGGCGGTGGCGCTGAGTCGCCAAGTTTTGGACGGCGTGGACGTCGTCATGAAGGTTGCCACAAAGTCTGGCAGCCTGAAGGGGACGTTCACGCGCGCTCTAAAGGAGGCGGCTGGCGACATTAAGGAGGCAGTTGGGGTCCTCCTTAGTCGCACGAGCTCAGACGAGACGGCGAAGCTGTGGGAGGAGAACAGCCGTCTCAGATCTGAGCTGGAGGACCTCAAACGGGAGCTTGCCGCGCAGAGGGCGGAATGGCAGCAGAGGCGTCCTGCGGCCACCGTTTCCGATCCCGTCGTCGTTGCCCTGACACCGCCGGCCCCGTCGTCGGTTCCGTCATCGGTCCGTACCCCCGCACCTGCGGATGCAGAGATCGAGAAGATCGTTCGCATCTGCATGCTGCAGTGTGGGGCGATGGTGTCAGCCCGGCTGGATGCCATGGAGGCGAGGCTCCCCCCGGCCGAAATCCTCCGCCCACCGCTCGCTGCAGACAAGCGGAGGAAGGAGGCGGAGGCGAGAGCAGCGGCAGTGGCTGAGCCGAACCAGTCCGGGAAGGGGGCCAAAAAGCCCGCGAAGGGGACACGGATGCCCGCGGAAGCTAAGTCCGCGCCCACTTCCCGAACGGCTGCTCCACCGACGACCGCGCCCGGACCCACCACGGAGGCCTGGACGGCGGTCGTCAAGAAGCCAAAAAAAAAGAAGACGGCGCTGCCAGCACCCGCTAATGTACCGGCACCGGCACCGAGGAAGACCCAGAAGCCGCCTAAGACGAGAGCCCCACGCTCCGCGGCTGTGGTGGTAACACTGCAGCCCGCAGCCATCGCGAGGGGCGTCACCTATCAGGCGGTTATGGCGGACGTGAGGAGCAAGATCGCGTTCCCCGACCTTGGCACACCGGCTGGCTTTATTTATAAGCAAGCCATTACGGGGGCGCGGCTGTTCGAGGTGTCGGGTGCCTCTAGCGGTGAGAAGGCGGACACGCTGGCAGCAAAGCTGAGAGGGGTCCTCAACCCGGAGGACGTCCGGGTGTCCAGGCCGATGAAGACCTCTGAGCTGCGGGTCGATGGACTGGACGACTCGGCGACCCCGGCTGAGGTTGTGGCGGCCGTAGCCAAAGCCGGCGGATGTCCGCCGGAGGACGTGCGGACGGGTGACATCCGCACCGACGCTTCCGGGCTTGGCACGATTTGGGTGCGGTGCCCGGTGGCGGCGGCGAGCAAGGTCGCTAACGGTGGGCGTCTGTTGGTGGGATGGGTTGCAGCAAGAGTCAAGCTGCTGCAACCCAGGGCATTGCGGTGTTACCGGTGCCTGGACATGGGGCATGTCCGGGCACGATGCACCGCTGCAATAGACCGCAGCGAGCAGTGCTATCGCTGCGGTCAGCCCGGCCACAAGGCGGCCCAGTGCTCCGCGGCACCAAACTGCAGCCTCTGTACAGCTGCAGGGAGGTCCGCGGGGCACAGGGCTGGCGGAAAGGCCTGTCGTGCGCCAGCAGCGAAGAAGAAGAGGGGAGTCATGGCTGCCGGGGGCTCTTTACCCCCCCCTCAGCCTGACTGCCCTACGGCCGACTCCCGGCCTGTGAATGGTGCGGAGGGGATGGACTGCGTCTAATGGCGCTGTACCATTTCCTCCAGGGCAATATCAACCACGCTGCCAGAGCTCAGGATCTCTTGCTCCAGAGCATGGCAGAGTGGTCGATCGACGTGGCTGTGGTCGCCGAGCCGTACTTTGTCCCCCCCAGGGATAACTGGGCGGGAGACCTGGACGGCTTGGTGGCCATCATTGGCGGGGCTCTCGTCAACCCGTCCCGAGGACACGGCTGGGTAGCCGCCCTCGCGGACGGCATTGGCACGGTTGGGGCGTATTTCTCGCCCAACAAGAGTCTCGCCGACTTCGAGAACTTCCTTGTCGAGTTAGGTGCCGTCGTAGGCCGACTCCACCCTCACCCGGTGCTGTTGCTCGGGGATCTCAACGCCAAGTCTGCGGCGTGGGGATCTCCGGTGACCGATGCTAGGGGTGAGGCACTAGAGGAGTGGGCGGTCACGACTGGCCTGGTCGTCCTGAATCGGGGCTCGGTCCACACGTGCGTGCGGCAGCGGGGCGGGTCTGTAGTGGACGTCTCGTTCGCTAGCCCTGCTGTCGCGAGCCGTGTCCGCGACTGGCGTGTCGCCGTGGAGGTGGAGACGTTGTCGGATCACCGATACATCCGATTCGACGTCTCCACCCAGACCACCGGCGGCCGTAGTCCATCGGCCCCGCGAAGGGACGGTCCGCGCTGGGCGCGTAAGCGCATCGACAGGGAGCTTCTCGAGGAGGCCGCTATTGTTCAGGCCTGGATCCGGGAGTCGGCAACGAACGGACCCGTCGACGTCGAAGAGGAGGCGCTGTGGTTCCGCGGGGCGATGACGCAAATCTGCGACACGTCCATGCCCCGCGTCCACTCATATCCAGCGAGGCGCCAGGTGTACTGGTGGTCTACCGAGATCGCACAATTACGTGTCGAGTGCGTAGCGGTCAGACGCCGGTACACCCGATACCGGAGGAGACGTCGTCGGGTCCCTGACGAAGAAGCCGCGCTGTATGAGGTGTACCGCGCGGCGAAGCAGGCCCTGTGGCTGGCCATCGGCGAAGCGAGGACGCGAGCCAGGGAGGAGATGTTGGAGACTCTCGACGGAGATCCGTGGGGGCGCCCCTATCGTGCGGTTCGAGGGAAACTTCGAGCCGCGGCGCCTCCACTCACGGAGAGTCTCCAACCTGAGCTGCTGGAGGAGGTAGTTGCAGCCCTCTTCCCGGCAAGAGCGGAGCATACTCCGCCGCCGATGGCTTTGCCCACAGCCGCAGAGTCTGCATATGAAGAGAACGCCATCAGCGTCCCAGAGGTGACACAAGCAGAGATGGGGGCGGCCGTGACGCGGCTCCGGGCCAAGAACGTGGCTCCGGGGCCCGACGGGATCCACGGCCAAGCGCTAGCCCTCGCTCTGAAGGAGCTAGAGCCCCACTTGAGAGGACTCTACACAGCGTGCCTTGAGCAGGGCCAGTTTCCCACTTTGTGGAAATCTGGTCGTCTGGTCCTGCTCAGGAAGGCGGGGCGCCCTGCGGACTCACCGTCCGGGTACAGGCCCATAGTGTTGCTAGACGAGGTGGGTAAGATGTTTGAGCGGATAATCGCTGCCCGCCTCGTCGGCCACTTGTGCGGAGAGGGGCCTGACCTGGCCGAGAGCCAGTTCGGCTTTCGGCACGGGCGCTCCACCATACACGCGATATCGCGGGTGAGAGTCCTGGCGGAGGAAGCGGTATCCCGGGGCGGGGTGATGTTGGCGGTGTCCTTGGACATCTCCAACGCCTTCAACACCCTGCCCTGGAGCTGTATTCGGGAGGCACTGTGTTACCATCGGGTGCCTTCCTACCTCCGCCGCATCGTCGGGGCTTATTTGGCGGAGAGGTGTGTCACCTACACGGGACGTGATGGCGGAAACCAGCGCCGCATGTCGTGCGGTGTTCCACAGGGCTCGGTCGTGGGACCGCTCCTGTGGAACATCGGGTACGACTGGGTGCTGCGGGGCGAGCTCCAGCCGGGCGTGGACCTAACGTGTTATGCGGACGACACACTGGTCACGGCCCGGGGGAGCTCGTACAGGGAGGCAGCGTTGCTGGCGACGGCTGCGGTCTCACAGGTGGTGAGTCGCATACGTCGCCTAGGGCTGGAGGTTGCCCTCAACAAGTCGGAGGCCTTGATCTTTCATGGCCCCCGGCGGGCGCCGCCGCCGGGATCACACATCGTGGTCGGGGGGGCTCAAATCGCTGTCGAGTCCACCATGAAGTACCTAGGATTGGTGCTCGACAGCCGGTGGGATTTTGGCCCCCACTTCCGGCGGCTGGCGCCCAAATTGTTGGGCGCGGCTGGGGCGTTGTCAACGCTGCTTCCCAATCTGGGGGGCCCGAGCGCCGCCTGTAGGCGGCTCTACGTGGGGATCGTGCGATCGATGGCCCTTTATGGGGCCCCGATCTGGGCGGCTGACCTGACGGCCGGAAGCATCGCAGTCCTGCGGAAGCCGCAGAGAGCGATGGCCGTCAGAGTCATCAGGGGATATCGCACGATCTCCTACGAGGCGGCTTGCGTACTGGCCGGATCCCCACCCTGGGACCTCGAGGCGAAAGTACTCGCGTCACTGTATCGGTGGCGCGAGGAAGCGAGGGCGCGGGGCGAGTGGCTGATGCAGCGACATGTGGAGTTGCGTCGGTCACAGCTTCGCGCAGCCCTGGTGGTGGAATGGCGGGACAGGCTTTCACGCCCTACCGCCGGCCTCGCCACCATCGAGGCGGTCCGGCCGGTACTCGAGCCCTGGCTCGGGAGGAGGCACGGCTCCCTGTCGTTTCGGGTGACGCAGGTGCTCTCGGGGCATGGTTGCTTCGGGAAGTACCTGTGTCGCATAAACAGGGAGCCGGACGCCCGGTGTCACCACTGCGTCGACTGCCGGGAGGACACGGCGCGGCATACGCTGGCAGAGTGTGCCGCTTGGGAGGAGCCACGCCGTGCCCTCATCTCAGAAGTAGGCAGTGACCTGTCGCTGCCGGCCGTGGTCGAGTCGATGGCCGGCAGCGAGGAGTCCTGGGACGCGGTGGTATCCTTCTGCGAAACAGTCGTGTCGCAGAAGGAGGCTGCGGAAAGGGAGCGGGAGATCTCGTCCGCTCACCCGGCCCGCAGCAGGCGCACCGGGCGTCGGCAGAGGGCAGATAATGCCCTCTTCCGGCCCCCCTAAATGGGTCCAGGGACGGCGGACTCGGGGACGTCCGCCGCCCCCTATCACACTGGACCCGAGGTGGCGGCGCGTAGTGTTCCACGCGCGCCCCTTTGAGACGTCGCGGGGGGGTCTAACACCTCACCCCCCCGCAGACTTGAGGTGGCCCGCAGAGGCGGGCCCGGCACTAGCCGGGGATCACGGAAGTAATACTAGCTCCCAAGATCCCCGGTGCAAGTGTGGGAAGGGAACACCGGGGTGGTTTTTAGTCAGTAAGAGTCTGACAGACCCCTCCGCCCACCCCAGGGCGGAGGACATCCATGAGGATTTTCCACCCCGGCAACAAAAAAAAAAAAAAAAAAAAGGTTAGGTTAGGTTAGGTTAGGTTCGCGGCATACGCTGGCAGAGTGTGCCGCTTGGGAGGAGCCACGCCGTGCCCTCATCTCAGAAGTAGGCAGTGACCTGTCGCTGCCGGCCGTGGTCGAGTCGATGGCCGGCAGCGAGGAGTCCTGGGACGCGGTGGTATCCTTCTGCGAAACAGTCGTGTCGCAGAAGGAGGCTGCGGAAAGGGAGCGGGAGGTCTCGTCCGCTCACCCGGCCCGCAGCAGGCGCACCGGGCGTCGGCAGAGGGCAGATAATGCCCTCTTCCGGCCCCCCTAAATGGGTCCAGGGACGGCGGACTTGGGGACGTCCGCCGCCCCCTATCACACTGGACCCGAGGTGGCGGCGCGTAGTGTTCCACGCGCGCCCCTTTGAGACGTCGCGGGGGGGTCTAACACCTCACCCCCCCGCAGACTTGAGGTGGCCCGCAGAGGCGGGCCGGCACTAGCCGGGGATCACGGAAGTAATACTAGCTCCCAAGATCCCCGGTGCAAGTGTGGGAAGGGAACACCGGGGTGGTTTTTAGTCAGTAAGAGTCTGACAGACCCCTCCGCCCACCCCAGGGCGGAGGACATCCATGAGGATTTTCCACCTCGGCAACAAAAAAAAAAAAAAAAAAAAAGGTTAGGTTAGGTTAGGTTGAGCGTTTCACCTGCAGATACCTGCCGACCTCTGCAGTATGTAGGCTTACCGGGCATCTAGGCTCTGCCCGGTGGACGAATATTACCTATATCTACTCGTGGGATTTATATGGAAGCAACAAAGATAAAAACAAAATTAAATAAGGAGAAAGTGCCGATCGTTCTGGTCGAGCAGATGGGTGTGGGTGTGGGTGCGGTGTCAGATTCTGACACCGCGTCCGAAAGAATGAGTGTGGCGAGCGTGGCGAGTGTATGCTCAAATCGCTCACGCAAGAAGAAGCGCGCGGGGTCAGGCTCTTCTAGCGATGATAGCCAGCCGGCCCCTAAGGTGCCAACAGATGGCATAAGAGGGCGAGGTCGCGCCGTGGCGAGTGGAGCCCCCGCTCGTGTGGAGCGCGACGTCCGGGGTCGGTTCAGGTCGGTTTCCCGGCCTGATACGCCGGCTCCGGTGGAGGACGTCGAGGGTGTGGGGAGCGACCCTGGGCCCACGATTGCGGACCCCAGCGAGGGCATCTTGCTGGGGTCTAATAAGGCGGAGGCGAATGCCGCTAGACGGGCGCAGCGAAAGGCTGTAGCAGCTGACGAGATCAGCGAGCTGGCCCGTCAGGCGCGAGAGCGGCGTTCAGCCCAGAAGACTGCCGGGGGCAGCCCATCGGCGGTGGCGCTCAGTCGCCAAGTTTTGGACGGCGTGGATGTCGTCCTGAAGGTTGCCACCAAATCGGGCAAACTGAAGGGCACATTCACGCGTGCTCTGAAGGAGGCGGCTGACAACATCAGAGAGGCAGTTGAGGTCCTCCTTAGTCGCACCAGCACGGAGGAGACGGCGAAGTTATGGGAGGAGAACAGCCGTCTCCGGTCCGAGCTGGAGGACCTCAAGCGGGAGTTTGCTGCTCAGAGGGCAGCTCCCAAGGCCACCGGGTCATCGCCCGTCCCATCGTCGGCTCCATCATCGGCCCCTGCTGTGGATCAGGACAGCATTGCGCGCATGTGCTTGATGCAGTGTGGCGCGATGGTGTCAGCCCGGCTGGAGGCCATGGAGTCGAGGCTCCCCCCGGCCGAAATCCTCCGTCCACCGCTCGCTGCAGACAGGCGGAGGAAGGAGGCGGAGGCGAGAGCAGCGGCAGTGGCTGTGCCGAATCAGTCCGGGAAGGGGGCCAAAAAGCCCGCGAAGGGGACACAGAAGCCCGCGGAGGCTAAGGCCACGCCCACTTCCCGAACGGCGGCTCCACCGACGACCGCGCCCGGACCCACCACGGAGGCCTGGACGACGGTCGTCAAGAAGTCCAAAAAAAAGAAGACGGCGCCACCAGTTCCAGCAAAAGTACCGGCACCGGCACCGAGGAGGACCCAGAAGCCGCCTAAGACGAGAGCCCCCCGCTCCGCGGCTGTGGTGGTAACACTACAGCCCGCAGCCATCGCGAGGGGCGTCACCTATCAGGCGGTTATGGCGGACGTGAGGAGCAGGATCGCGTTCCCCGACCTTGGCACACCGGCTGGCTTTGTTTATAAGCAAGCCATTACGGGGGCGCGGCTGTTCGAGGTGTCGGGTGCCTCGAGCAGCGAGAAGGCGGACACGCTGGCAGCCAAGCTGAGAGGGGTCCTCAACCCGGAGGACGTCCGGGTGTCCAGGCCAATGAAGACCTCTGAGCTGCGGGTCGATGGACTGGACGACTCGGCGACCCCGGCTGAGGTCGTGGCGGCCGTAGCCAAAGCCGGCGGATGTCCGCCGGAGGACGTGCGGACGGGTGACATCCGCGCCGACGCTTCCGGGCTTGGCACGATTTGGGTGCGGTGCCCGGTGGCGGCGGCGAGCAAGGTCGCCAACGGTGGGCGTCTGTTGGTGGGATGGGTTGCAGCAAGAGTCAAGCTGCTGCAACCCAGGGCATTGCGGTGTTACCGATGCCTGGACATGGGGCATGTCCGGGCACGATGCACCGCTGCAATAGACCGCAGCGAGCAGTGCTATCGCTGCGGTCAGCCCGGCCACAAGGCAGCCCAGTGCTCCGCGGCACCAAACTGCAGCCTCTGTACAGCTGCAGGGAGGTCCGCGGGGCACAGGGCTGGCGGAAAGGCCTGTCGCGCGCCAGCAGCGAAGAAGAAGAGGGGAGTCATGGCTGCCGGGGGCTCTTTACCCCCCCCTCAGCCTGACTGCCCTACGGCCGACTCCCGGCCTGTGAATGGTGCGGAGGGGATGGACTGCGTCTAATGGCGCTGTACCATTTCCTCCAGGGCAATATCAACCACGCTGCCAGAGCTCAGGATCTCTTGCTCCAGAGCATGGCAGAGTGGTCGATCGACGTGGCTGTGGTCGCCGAGCCGTACTTTGTCCCCCCCAGGGATAACTGGGTGGGAGACCTGGACGGCTTGGTGGCCATCATTGGCGGGGCTCTCGTCAACCCGTCCCGAGGACACGGCTGGGTAGCCGCCCTCGCGGACGGCATTGGCACGGTTGGGGCGTATTTCTCGCCCAACAAGAGTCTCGCCGACTTCGAGAACTTCCTTGTCGAGTTGGGTGCCGTCGTGGGCCGACTCCACCCTCACCCGGTGCTGTTGCTCGGGGATCTCAACGCCAAGTCTGCGGCGTGGGGATCTCCGGTGACCGATGCTAGGGGTGAGGCGCTAGAGGAGTGGGCGGTCACGACTGGCCTGGTCGTCCTGAATCGGGGCTCGGTCCACACGTGCGTGCGGCAGCGGGGCGGGTCTGTAGTGGACGTCTCGTTCGCTAGCCCTGCTGTCGCGAGCCGTGTCCACGACTGGCGTGTCGCCGTGGAGGTGGAGACGTTGTCGGATCACCGATACATCCGATTCGACGTCTCCACCCAGACCACCGGCGGCCGTAGTCCATCGGCCCCGCGAAGGGACGGTCCGCGCTGGGCGCGTAAACGCATCGACAGGGAGCTTCTCGAGGAGGCCGCTATTGTGCAGGCCTGGATCCGGGAGTCGGCAACGAACGGACCCGTCGACGTCGAAGAGGAGGCGCTGTGGTTCCGCGGGGCGATGACGCAAATCTGCAACGCGTCCATGCCCCGCGTCCACTCATATCCAGCGAGGCGCCAGGTGTACTGGTGGTCTACCGAGATCGCACAATTACGTGTCGAGTGCGTAGCGGTCAGACGCCGGTACACCCGATACCGGAGGAGACGTCGTCGGGTCCCTGACGAAGAAGCCGCGCTGTATGAGGTGTACCGCGCGGCGAAGCAGGCCCTGTGGCTGGCCATCGGCGAAGCGAGGACGCGAGCCAGGGAGGAGATGTTGGAGACTCTAGACGGAGATCCGTGGGGGCGCCCCTATCGTGCGGTTCGAGGGAAACTTCGAGCCGCGGCGCCTCCACTCACGGAGAGTCTCCAACCTGAGCTGCTGGAGGAAGTGGTCGCAGCCCTCTTCCCGGCAAGAGCGGAGCATACTCCGCCGCCGATGGCTTTGCCCACAGCCGCAGAGTCTGCATATGAAGAGAACGCCATCAGCGTCCCAGAGGTGACACAAGCAGAGATGGGGGCAGCCGTGACGCGGCTCCGGGCCAAGAACGTGGCTCCGGGGCCCGACGGAATCCACGGCCAAGCGCTAGCCCTCGCTCTGAAGGAGCTAGAGCCCCACTTGAGAGGACTCTACACTGCGTGCCTTGAGCAGGGCCAGTTTCCCACTTTGTGGAAATCTGGTCGTCTGGTCCTGCTCAGGAAGGCGGGGCGCCCTGCGGACTCACCGTCCGGGTACAGGCCCATAGTGTTGCTAGACGAGGTGGGTAAGATGTTTGAGCGGATAATCGCTGCCCGCCTCGTCGGCCACTTGTGCGGAGAGGGGCCTGACCTGGCCGAGAGCCAGTTCGGCTTTCGGCACGGGCGCTCCACCATCCACGCGATATCGCGGGTGAGAGTCCTGGCGGAGGAAGCGGTATCCCGGGGCGGGGTGATGTTGGCGGTGTCCTTGGACATCTCCAACGCCTTCAACACCCTGCCCTGGAGCTGTATTCGGGAGGCACTATCTTACCATCGGGTGCCTTCCTACCTCCGCCGCATCGTCGGGGCTTATTTGGCGGAGAGGTGTGTCACCTATACGGGACGTGATGGCGGAAACCAGCACCGCATGTCGTGCGGTGTTCCACAGGGCTCGGTCGTGGGACCGCTCCTGTGGAACATCGGGTACGACTGGGTGCTGCGGGGCGAGCTCCAGCCGGGCGTGGACCTGACGTGTTATGCGGACGACACACTGGTCACGGCCCGGGGGAGCTCGTACAGGGAGGCAGCGTTGCTGGCGACGGCTGCGGTCTCACAGGTGGTGAGCCGCATACGTCGCCTAGGGCTGGAGGTTGCCCTCAACAAGTCGGAGGCCTTGATCTTTCATGGCCCCCGGCGGGCGCCGCCGCCGGGATCACACATCGTGGTCGGGGGGGCTCAAATCGCTGTCGAGTCCACCATGAAGTACCTAGGATTGGTGCTCGACAGCCGGTGGGATTTTGGCCCCCACTTCCGGCGGCTGGCGCCCAAGTTGTTGGGCGCGGCTGGGGCGTTGTCAACGCTGCTTCCCAATCTGGGGGGCCCGAGCGCCGCCTGTAGGCGGCTCTACGTGGGGATCGTGCGATCGATGGCCCTTTATGGGGCCCCGATCTGGGCGGCTGACCTGACGGCCGGAAGCATCGCAGTCCTGCGAAAACCGCAGAGAGCGATGGCCGTCAGAGTCATCAGGGGATATCGCACGATCTCCTACGAGGCGGCTTGTGTACTGGCCGGATCCCCGCCCTGGGACCTCGAGGCGAAAGTACTCGCGTCACTGTATCGGTGGCGCGAGGAAGCGAGGGCGCGGGGCGAGTGGCTGATGCAGCGACATGTGGAGTTGCGTCGGTCACAGCTTCGCGCAGCCCTGGTGGCGGAATGGCGGGACAGGCTTTCACGCCCTACCGCCGGCCTCGCCACCATCGAGGCGGTCCGGCCGGTACTCGAGCCCTGGCTCGGGAGGAGGCACGGCTCCCTGTCGTTTCGGGTGACGCAGGTGCTCTCGGGGCATGGTTGCTTCGGGAAGTACCTGTGTCGCATAAACAGGGAGCCGGACGCCCGGTGTCACCACTGCGTCAACTGCCGGGAGGACACGGCGCGGCATACGCTGGCAGAGTGTGCCGCTTGGGAGGAGCCACGCCGTGCCCAGAGAGAAGTGCTCAGAAGTAGGCAGTGACCTGTCGCTGCCGGCCGTGGTCGAGTCGATGGCCGGCAGCGAGGAGTCCTGGGACGCGGTGGTATCCTTCTGCGAAACAGTCGTGTCGCAGAAGGAGGCTGCGGAAAGGGAGCGGGAGGTCTCGTCCGCTCACCCGGCCCGCAGCAGGCGCACCGGGCGTCGGCAGAGGGCAGATAATGCCCTCTTCCGGCCCCCCTAAATGGGTCCAGGGACGGCGGACTTGGGGACGTCCGCCGCCCCCTATCACACTGGACCCGAGGTGGCGGCGCGTAGTGTTCCACGCGCGCCCCTTTGAGACGTCGCGGGGGGGTCTAACACCTCACCCCCCCGCAGACTTGAGGTGGCCCGCAGAGGCGGGCCGGCACTAGCCGGGGATCACGGAAGTAATACTAGCTCCCAAGATCCCCGGTGCAAGTGTGGGAAGGGAACACCGGGGTGGTTTTTAGTCAGTAAGAGTCTGACAGACCCCTCCGCCCACCCCAGGGCGGAGGACATCCATGAGGATTTTCCACCTCGGCAAAAAAAAAAAAAAAAAAAAAAAAAAAAAAAAAAAAAGGTTAGGTTAGGTTAGGTTAGGTTGGGGTGCGTGCAGAAAACCTCCTCGTGTGCCTGACTGCTGCTCGTTCCTTACGAATAAGTTCGGGGGAAAGAGCAGTCGTCTGGCCGGTGCACCCTGGGCGCGGTCAATAGTCTTTCCATATCGGAGAGGGTATTGACTGCGGCGGATTTCTGCGGGGGAGGAGAGCCTAAGGCTCTTGGGCCTTTCAAGGCCGATCGTCGGTCGTCCACTCCCCCCTCTGCTTACAGAGGGTGGCCGAGTGGGCGCAGAGTGGGGAGGCGGACGACGGACCGTCCGCGGTAGAGGGGCCCACAGGGTAGGTTAGATTAGAATAGGTCATGATAGGTTTAAAAAAAAAAAAAAAAAAAAAAAAAAATGTATATATAATTAGGCTAGGTTAAGTAGGGACCCAATCCTAAGTTTTGAAGCGTGGCGAGAGGATGAATGGCTGGAGGGAGTCCAGTCGTTAGCGTTTCACCTGCAGATACCTGCCGACCTCTGCAGTATGTAGGCTTACCGGGCATCTAGGCTCTGCCCGGCGGACGTTGTAACCTATATCTACTCGTGGGTACTATTATGAATAACAACCAAACAAATAAAACTTCTAATAAAAAGACGGAGAAGGTGCCGATCGTTGTGATCGAGCACTTGGGTGTGGGCGCGGTGTCAGATTCTGATACCGCGTCCGAAACGATGAGTGTGGCGAGCGTGGCGAGCGTAGGCTCAAAGCGCTCGCCTACTAAAGAAGAGGTGGGTGGCCGATTTTGGCAAAAAACCTCACGCAAGAAAAAGCGCGCGGGGTCAGGCTCGTCTAGCGATGAGAGCCTGCCGGCCCCTAAGGTGCCAACAGATGGCATAAGAGGCCGAGGTCGTGCCGTGGCGAGTGGAGCCCCCGCTCGTGTGGAGCGCGACGTGCGGGGTCGGTTCAGGTCGGTTTCCCGGCCTGATACGCCGGCTCCGGTGGAGGACGTCGAAGGTGTGGGGAGCGACCCCGGGCCCACGATCGCGAACCCCAGCGAGGGCATCTTGCTGGGGTCTAATAAGGCGGAGGCGAATGCCGCTAGACGGGCGCAGCGAAAGGCTGTAGCAGCTGACGAGATCAGCGAGCTTGCCCGTCAGGCGCGAGAGCGGCGTTCAGCCCAGAAGACTGCCGGGGGCAGCCCATCGGCGGTGGCGCTCAGTCGCCAAGTTTTGGACGGCGTGGATGTCGTCCTGAAGGTTGCCACCAAATCGGGCAACCTGAAGGGCACATTCACGCGTGCTCTGAAGGAGGCGGCTGACAACATCAGAGAGGCAGTTGAGGTCCTCCTTAGTCGCACCAGCACGGAGGAGACGGCGAAGTTGTGGGAGGAGAACAGCCGTCTCCGGTCCGAGCTGGAGGACCTCAAGCGGGAGTTTGCTGCTCAGAGGGCAGCTCCCATTAAGGCCACCGGGTCGTCGCCCGTCCCATCTTCGGTTCCATCGTTGGCCCCTGCTGTGGATCAGGACAGCATCGCGCGCATGTGCTTGATGCAGTGTGGCGCGATGGTGTCAGCCCGGCTGGAGGCCATGGAGGTGAGGCTCCCCCCGGCCGAAATCCTCCGCCCACCGCTCGCTGCAGACAAGCGGAGGAAGGAGGCGGAGGCAAGAGCAGCGGCAGTGGCTGAGCCGAACCAGTCCGGGAAGGGGGCCAAAAAGCCCGCGAAGGGGACACGGATGCCCGCGGAAGCTAAGTCCGCGCCCACTTCCCGAACGGCTGCTCCACCGACGACCGCGCCCGGACCCACCACGGAGGCCTGGACGACGGTCGTAAAGAAGGCCAAAAAAAAGAAGACGGCGCCGCCAGCACCCGCTAATGTACCGGCACCGGCACCGAGGAGGACCCAGAAGCCGCCTAAGACGAGAGCCCCACGCTCTGCGGCTGTGGTGGTAACACTGCAGCCCGCAGCCATCGCGAGGGGCGTCACCTATCAGGCGGTTATGGCGGACGTGAGGAGCAAGATCGCGTTCCCCGACCTTGGCACACCGTCTGGGTTTATTTATAAACAAGCCATTACGGGGGCGCGGCTGTTCGAGGTGTCGGGTGCCTCTAGCGGTGAGAAGGCGGATACGCTGGCAGCAAAGCTGAGAGGGGTCCTCAATCCGGAGGACGTTCGGGTGTCCAGGCCGATGAAGACCTCTGAGCTGCGGGTCGATGGGCTGGACGACTCGGCGACCCCGGCTGAGGTCGTGGCGGCCGTAGCCAAAGCCGGCGGATGTCCACCGGAGGACGTGCGGACGGGTGACATCCGCGCCGACGCTTCCGGGCTTGGCACGATTTGGGTGCGGTGCCCGGTGGCGGCGGCGAGCAAGGTCGCTAACGGTGGGCGTCTGTTGGTGGGATGGGTTGCAGCAAGAGTCAAGCTGCTGCAACCCAGGGCATTGCGGTGTTACCGATGCCTGGACATGGGGCATGTCCGGGCACGATGCACCGCTGCAATAGACCGCAGCGAGCAGTGCTATCGCTGCGGTCAGCCCGGCCACAAGGCAGCCCAGTGCTCCGCGGCACCAAACTGCAGCCTCTGTACAGCTGCAGGGAGGTCCGCGGGGCACAGGGCTGGCGGAAAGGCCTGTCGCGCGCCAGCAGCGAAGAAGAAGAGGGGAGTCATGGCTGCCGGGGGCTCTTTACCCCCCCCTCAGCCTGACTGCCCTACGGCCGACTCCCGGCCTGTGAATGGTGCGGAGGGGATGGACTGCGTCTAATGGCGCTGTACCATTTCCTCCAGGGCAATATCAACCACGCTGCCAGAGCTCAGGATCTCTTGCTCCAGAGCATGGCAGAGTGGTCGATCGACGTGGCTGTGGTCGCCGAGCCGTACTTTGTCCCCCCCAGGGATAACTGGGTGGGAGACCTGGACGGCTTGGTGGCCATCATTGGCGGGGCTCTCGTCAACCCGTCCCGAGGACACGGCTGGGTAGCCGCCCTCGCGGACGGCATTGGCACGGTTGGGGCGTATTTCTCGCCCAACAAGAGTCTCGCCGACTTCGAGAACTTCCTTGTCGAGTTGGGTGCCGTCGTGGGCCGACTCCACCCTCACCCGGTGCTGTTGCTCGGGGATCTCAACGCCAAGTCTGCGGCGTGGGGATCTCCGGTGACCGATGCTAGGGGTGAGGCGCTAGAGGAGTGGGCGGTCACGACTGGCCTGGTCGTCCTGAATAGGGGCTCGGTCCACACGTGCGTGCGGCAGCGGGGCGGGTCTGTAGTGGACGTCTCGTTCGCTAGCCCTGCTGTCGCGAGCCGTGTCCACGACTGGCGTGTCGCCGTGGAGGTGGAGACGTTGTCGGATCACCGATACATCCGATTCGACGTCTCCACCCAGACCACCGGCGGCCGTAGTCCATCGGCCCCGCGAAGGGACGGTCCGCGCTGGGCGCGTAAACGCATCGACAGGGAGCTTCTCGAGGAGGCCGCTATTGTTCAGGCCTGGATCCGGGAGTCGGCAACGAACGGACCCGTCGACGTCGAAGAGGAGGCGCTGTGGTTCCGCGGGGCGATGACGCAAATCTGCAACGCGTCCATGCCCCGCGTCCAGTCATATCCAGCGAGGCGCCAGGTGTACTGGTGGTCTACCGAGATCGCACAATTACGTGTCGAGTGCGTAGCGGTCAGACGCCAGTACACCCGATACCGGAGGAGACGTCGTCGGGTCCCTGACGAAGAAGCCGCGCTGTATGAGGTGTACCGCGCGGCGAAGCAGGCCCTGTGGCTGGCCATCGGCGAAGCGAGGACGCGAGCCAGGGAGGAGATGTTGGAGACTCTAGACGGAGATCCGTGGGGGCGCCCCTATCGTGCGGTTCGAGGGAAACTTCGAGCCGCGGCGCCTCCACTCACGGAGAGTCTCCAACCTGAGCTGCTGGAGGAAGTGGTCGCAGCCCTCTTCCCGGCAAGAGCGGAGCATACTCCGCCGCCGATGGCTTTGCCCACAGCCGCAGAGTCTGCATATGAAGAGAACGCCATCAGCGTCCCAGAGGTGACACAAGCAGAGATGGGGGCAGCCGTGACGCGGCTCCGGGCCAAGAACGTGGCTTCGGGGCCCGACGGGATCCACGGCCAAGCGCTAGCCCTCGCTCTGAAGGAGCTAGAGCCCCACTTGAGAGGACTCTACACAGCGTGCCTTGAGCAGGGCCAGTTTCCCACTTTGTGGAAATCTGGTCGTCTGGTCCTGCTCAGGAAGGCGGGGCGCCCTGCGGACTCACCGTCCGGGTACAGGCCCATAGTGTTGCTAGACGAGGTGGGTAAGATGTTTGAGCGGATAATCGCTGCCCGCCTCGTCGGCCACTTGTGCGGAGAGGGGCCTGACCTGGCCGAGAGCCAGTTCGGCTTTCGGCACGGGCGCTCCGCCATCCACGCGATATCGCGGGTGAGAGTCCTGGCGGAGGAAGCGGTATCCCGGGGCGGGGTGATGTTGGCGGTGTCCTTGGACATCTCCAACGCCTTCAACACCCTGCCCTGGAGCTGTATTCGGGAGGCACTATCTTACCATCGGGTGCCTTCCTACCTCCGCTGCATCGTCGGGGCTTATTTGGCGGAGAGGTGTGTCACCTACACGGGACGTGATGGCGGAAACCAGCGCCGCATGTCGTGCGGTGTTCCACAGGGCTCGGTCGTGGGACCGCTCCTGTGGAACATCGGGTACGACTGGGTGCTGCGGGGCGAGCTCCAGCCGGGCGTGGACCTGACGTGTTATGCGGACGACACACTGGTCACGGCCCGGGGGAGCTCGTACAGGGAGGCAGCGTTGCTGGCGACGGCTGCGGTCTCACAGGTGGTGAGCCGCATACGTCGCCTAGGGCTGGAGGTTGCCCTCAACAAGTCGGAGGCCTTGATCTTTCATGGCCCCCGGCGGGCGCCGCCGCCGGGATCACACATCGTGGTCGGGGGGGCTCAAATCGCTGTCGAGTCCACCATGAAGTACCTAGGATTGGTGCTCGACAGCCGGTGGGATTTTAGCCCCCACTTCCGGCGGCTGGCGCCCAAGTTGTTGGGCGCGGCTGGGGCGTTGTCAACGCTGCTTCCCAATCTGGGGGGCCCGAGCGCCGCCTGTAGGCGGCTCTACGTGGGGATCGTGCGATCGATGGCCCTTTACGGGGCCCCGATCTGGGCGGCTGACCTGACGGCCGGAAGCATCGCAGTCCTGCGGAAGCCGCAGAGAGCGATGGCCGTCAGAGTCATCAGGGGATATCGCACGATCTCCTACGAGGCGGCTTGCGTACTGGCCGGATCCCCGCCCTGGGACCTCGAGGCGAAAGTACTCGCGTCACTGTATCGGTGGCGCGAGGAAGCGAGGGCGCGGGGCGAGTGGCTGATGCAGCGACATGTGGAGTTGCGTCGGTCACAGCTTCGCGCAGCCCTGGTGGTGGAATGGCGGGACAGGCTTTCACGCCCTACCGCCGGCCTCGCCACCATCGAGGCGGTCCGGCCGGTACTCGAGCCCTGGCTCGGGAGGAGGCACGGCTCCCTGTCGTTTCGGGTGACGCAGGTGCTCTCGGGGCATGGTTGCTTCGGGAAGTACCTGTGTCGCATAAACAGGGAGCCGGACGCCCGGTGTCACCACTGCGTCGACTGCCGGGAGGACACGGCGCGGCATACGCTGGCAGAGTGTGCCGCTTGGGAGGAGCCACGCCGTGCCCTCATCTCAGAAGTAGGCAGTGACCTGTCGCTGCCGGCCGTGGTCGAGTCGATGGCCGGCAGCGAGGAGTCCTGGGACGCGGTGGTATCCTTCTGCGAAACAGTCGTGTCGCAGAAGGAGGCTGCGGAAAGGGAGCGGGAGATCTCGTCCGCTCACCCGGCCCGCAGCAGGCGCACCGGGCGTCGGCAGAGGGCAGATAATGCCCTCTTCCGGCCCCCCTAAATGGGTCCAGGGACGGCGGACTCGGAGACGTCCGCCGCCCCCTATCACACTGGACCCGAGGTGGCGGCGCGTAGTGTTCCACGCGCGCCCCTTTGAGACGTCGCGGGGGGGTCTAACACCTCACCCCCCCGCAGACTTGAGGTGGCCCGCAGAGGCGGGCCGGCACTAGCCGGGGATCACGGAAGTAATACTAGCTCCCAAGATCCCCGGTGCAAGTGTGGGAAGGGAACACCGGGGTGGTTTTTAGTCAGTAAGAGTCTGACAGACCCCTCCGCCCACCCCAGGGCGGAGGACATCCATGAGGATTTTCCACCCCGGCAACAAAAAAAAAAAAAAAAAAAAAAGGTTAGGTTAGGTTAGGTTAGGTTAGGTTAGGTTAGGTTAGGTTAGGTTAGGTTAGGTTAGGTTAGGTTAGGTTAGGTTAGGTTAGGTTAGGTTAGGTTAGGTTAGGTTAGGTTTATGAATGGACGGCGTATGAATGGACGGCGGGGCGGAGGGCGAGAGGAGAACGCCCAGCCCCGGAAGAGCGGGCTGCAGTCCGGCGGGAGGCGAAAGACGCCATCGCCGTCCATTGGACGGGGGAACTCGCCACTGCAGCCTTCGGCCGCCGAACCCTCGACGCGATTGGGCCAGTCCTGCGAGACTGGCTCGAGCGGTCGCACGGGTTCCTCTCGTTCCGTCTTGTGCAGGTGCTGTCCGGACACGGTTGTTTCGGATCGTACCTGCATCGAATCGGACGGGAGGAGACGCCGTCGTGCCACCACTGTGGCGCGGCGGAGGACACGGCGCAGCACACCCTCGAGGTGTGCCCGTCGTGGTCCGAGCCGCGCCACAGTCTGAACGCGGTGATTGGATCGGACCTCTCACTCCCCGGCTTGGTTAACGCCATGCTGAGGGATGAGGGGTCCTGGGCGGCAGTCGCCTCCTTCTGCGAACACGTCATGTCCCAGAAGGAGGCGGCAGAGCGCACGCGGGAGGACGATCCTGCCGCGGCGCCGCTCCGAAGGCGGAGGAGGGGTCGAAGAAGACGTCAGTTTGAACGTCATCTCCGACTCCTCCCAGGTGGAGGCCAGCAGGCAACGGGTGCGGGGGCACCCTTACCTGTATTGCACAGGCCTCCACCAGTGTCGGACGGGAATGGCCAGGTGTTCCCGGCCATTCCCGTAGCCCCCCCAGTAACGGGGGGGCATGAGGGGCCCGCCAGCTAGGCGGGCATGCGCCGGGAGGGTTGTGGAAGAAAAGGCTGAGCCGTTATCCCATGGCCCTCCCAACACGGCGATGTGGGAACACCGCTGAGTTTTAGTGGGTATACTGTAGTGACAGGAGTCCCACATACCCCGACTCGTCCCCCACGAGCGGGCATGCGTAATGCATTTCTCAGCGTGAAAAAAAAAAAAAAAAAAAAAAAAAAAAAAGGTTAGGTTAGGTTAGGTTAGGTTAGGTTAGGTTAGGTTAGGTTAGGTTAGGTTAGGTTAGGTTAGGTTAGGTTAGGTTAGGTTAGGTTAGGTTAGGTTAGGTTAGGTTAGGTTAGGTTAGGTTAGGTTAGGTTAGGTTAGGTTAGGTTAGGTTAGGTTAGGTTAGGTTAGGTTAGGTTAGGTTAGGTTAGGTTAGGTTAGGTTAGGTTAGGTTAGGTTAGGTTAGGTTAGGTTAGGTTAGGTTAGGTTAGGTTAGGTTAGGTTAGGTTAGGTTAGGTTAGGTTAGGTTAGGTTAGGTTAGGTTAGGTTAGGTTAGGTTAGGTTAGGTTAGGTTAGGTTAGGTTAGGTTTTTTTTTTTTTTTTTTTTTTTTTTTTTTGGCAGGAGTGGGAAATCCTCATGGACGCCCAGACTGCCTCACTTATGAGGCAGTCTGGGCAGTGCCGGACTCTTACCGGCTAAAACCACACTCCTGCCCTTCCAGTGTACCTCTAACGTAATCAGAGACCTTTATTACAGAGGGCATTTTTTGTTATTTAAATAAAGTTTCTACAATTTGCCTTATATTATTATATAAATTACTGCATTTAATTTGGACGTTTCAAGACTATTCTTTTCCTGATTTCTTATTATTTTACTTACTTTCTTACCGTCTATATACATCGCATTTACACTAGACAATATATAACCAACAACGATTTATCCTCATTTCATACCTTACTATGCAACTTAACTTATTTTTTTTTTTTTTTTTTTTTCTGATTTTCTGTTATCTGGGTAGCATTTTTATTTACTTATATATTATATTTCTAACAATTTCCTTACATTAATACATTTACTTCACTACTGCATTTTAATGGTTTCAAAGAACAACTTATCCTACTTATTTCTTATTATCTACTTACTTATCTTATGTTCCCGTATATATTAAACAATATATAGCCAACATAACTTATTTAAACATTTATTTCTTTTACTACAAGTATTTAACAATTTTATCCTAATTCCATTTCTTAACATGCAAACTTAACTTACTTTTAATTTTCTACTAACTTTTTTATATGTTTATGATACATACTTTACCAAATATATATTAAACATAACTTATTTATCTATTTCTTTTTACTACTATCTTAACTATTTGCACACAGTATTCTATAAATTTGTGTCTTAATTTTTTATTTGCTATTATTATATGTACATTTTCTGGTTTTATGTCACAGTCAAGAATTTGTTCGGTTTCAAGTTTAAGCTTGGCGTGGACCGGACAGCTGAATAGGAGGTGTGGGACAGACTCGGCGACCCCCGGTTCACAAATGCACGATGGGTCCCCCTTACACTTGAATCGGTGCAGGTATTCTAAGAATCCACCGTGCCCCGTCATCACCTGGGTCGTCAAGCCTGTCGGTCTGATTTTCCTCACCGTTTTGTATCCTTCCACTACATCTGGGAGGAACATCTTTGTGACAGCCGCTGTTTGGCCTGCCTGATAGCGCACATTCCACTCATCAAGAGACCGCAAACGAATGTGTCTCTTGACGAATGAAACTGGGCAACCATCATAGTCAGGTTTTTTCCTGGAATGCAGTGCAGCCTCTTTCGCCAATTTGTCCGCGCGCTCATTTCCCTCCAGTCCTGCATGTGCTTTGATCCAGAACAGGGAAATTTCCTTGTTCTGGAGTCTGCTGTCCTCGATGTTGGCTCTAGTTTCGGCAGCCAGGGGATGGAGGGAATATGGATTTACGACCGTTTCCAAGGCAGAGCGCGAATCACTAAGAATAGCGAAACTGGCCTCACCTCTGCGCAGGATGATTTTTGTGGCATGACATATGGCCAGGAGTTCAGCCTGGTAGACGGTGCAGTACGATGGCAGCTTGAGTTTGAGTGTTTTGGTTTCGGCTTCATTGCTCCAAAGAGACAATGCTGCTCCGACCTTGCCCTCAATTTTGCTACCATCGGTGTAAATCGAGACTGCTTGGTGCACATGGGAGTTTAATCTTTCCTGGTCCACCAGACTTACGAAGTCGGTTAGGTTAGGTTAGGTTAGGTTAGGTTGGAGAGGGGCCTGACCTGGCCGAGAGCCAGTTCGGCTTTCGGCACGGGCGCTCCACCATCCACGCGATATCGCGGGTGAGAGTCCTGGCGGAGGAAGCGGTATCCCGGGGCGGGGTGATGTTGGCGGTGTCCTTGGACATCTCCAACGCCTTCAACACCCTGCCCTGGAGCTGTATTCGGGAGGCACTATCTTACCATCGGGTGCCTTCCTACCTCCGCCGCATCGTCGGGGCTTATTTGGCGGAGAGGTGTGTCACCTATACGGGACGTGATGGCGGAAACCAGCGCCGCATGTCGTGCGGTGTTCCACAGGGCTCGGTCGTGGGACCGCTCCTGTGGAACATCGGGTACGACTGGGTGCTGCGGGGCGAGCTCCAGCCGGGCGTGGACCTGACGTGTTATGCGGACGACACACTGGTCACGGCCCGGGGGAGCTCGTACAGGGAGGCAGCGTTGCTGGCGACGGCTGCGGTCTCACAGGTGGTGAGCCGCATACGTCGCCTAGGGCTGGAGGTTGCCCTCAACAAGTCGGAGGCCTTGATCTTTCATGGCCCCCGGCGGGCGCCGCCGCCGGGATCACACATTGTGGTCGGGGGGGCTCAAATCGCTGTCGAGTCCACCATGAAGTACCTAGGATTGGTGCTCGACAGCCGGTGGGATTTTGGCCCCCACTTCCGGCGGCTGGCGCCCAAGTTGTTGGGCGCGGCTGGGGCGTTGTCAACGCTGCTTCCCAATCTGGGGGGCCCGAGCGCCGCCTGTAGGCGGCTCTACGTGGGGATCGTGCGATCGATGGCCCTTTATGGGGCCCCGATCTGGGCGGCTGACCTGACGGCCGGAAGCATCGCAGTCCTGCGAAAACCGCAGAGAGCGATGGCCGTCAGAGTCATCAGGGGATATCGCACGATCTCCTACGAGGCGGCTTGTGTACTGGCCGGATCCCCGCCCTGGGACCTCGAGGCGAAAGTACTCGCGTCACTGTATCGGTGGCGTGAGGAAGCGAGGGCGCGGGGCGAGTGGCTGATGCAGCGACATGTGGAGTTGCGTCGGTCACAGCTTCGCGCAGCCCTGGTGGCGGAATGGCGGGACAGGCTTTCACGCCCTACCGCCGGCCTCGCCACCATCGAGGCGGTCCGGCCGGTACTCGAGCCCTGGCTCGGGAGGAGGCACGGCTCCCTGTCGTTTCGGGTGACGCAGGTGCTCTCGGGGCATGGTTGCTTCGGGAAGTACCTGTGTCGCATAAACAGGGAGCCGGACGCCCGGTGTCACCACTGCGTCGACTGCCGGGAGGACACGGCGCGGCATACGCTGGCAGAGTGTGCCGCTTGGGAAGAGCCTCGCCGTGCCCTCATCTCAGGAGTAGGCAGTGACCTATCGCTGCCGGCCGTGGTCGAGTCGATGGCCGGCAGCGAGGAGTCCTGGGACGCGGTGGTATCCTTCTGCGAAACAGTCGTGTCGCAGAAGGAGGCTGCGGAAAGGGAGCGGGAGATCTCGTCCGCTCACCCGGCCCGCAGCAGGCGCACCGGGCGTCGGCAGAGGGCAGATAATGCCCTCTTCCGGCCCCCCTAAATGGGTCCAGGGACGGCGGACTCGGGGACGTCCGCCGCCCCCTATCACACTGGACCCGAGGTGGCGGCGCGTAGTGTTCCACGCGCGCCCCTTTGAGACGTCGCGGGGGGGTCTAACACCTCACCCCCCCGCAGACTTGAGGTGGCCCGCAGAGGCGGGCCGGCACTAGCCGGGGATCACGGAAGTAATACTAGCTCCCAAGATCCCCGGTGCAAGTGTGGGAAGGGAACACCGGGGTGGTTTTTAGTCAGTAAGAGTCTGACAGACCCCTCCGCCCACCCCAGGGCGGAGGACATCCATGAGGATTTTCCACCCCGGCAACAAAAAAAAAAAAAAAAAAAAAAAAAGGTTAGGTTAGGTTAGGTTAGGTTAGGTTAGGTTAGGTTGGGGTGCGTGCAGAAAACCTCCTCGTGTGCCTGACTGCTGCTCGTTCCTTACGAATACGTTCGGGGGAAAGAGCAGTCGTCTGGCCGGTGCACCCTGGGCGCGGTCAATAGTCTTTCCATATCGGAGAGGGTATTGACTGCGGCGGATTTCTGCGGGGGAGGAGAGCCTAAGGCTCTTGGGCCTTTCAAGGCCGATCGTCGGTCGTCCACTCCCCCCTCTGCTTACAGAGGGTGGCCGAGTGGGCGCAGAGTGGGGAGGCGGACGACGGACCGTCCGCGGTAGAGGGGCCCACAGGGTAGGTTAGATTAGAATAGGTCATGATAGGTTTAAAAAAAAAAAAAAAAAAAAAAAAAAAAAAAAAAAAAAAAAAAAAAAAAAAAAAAAAAAAAAAATGTATATATAATTAGGCTAGGTTAAGTAGGGACCCAATCCTAAGTTTTGAAGCGTGGCGAGAGGATGAATGGCCGGAGGGAGTCCAGTCGTTAGCGTTTCACCTGCAGATACCTGCCGACCTCTGCAGTATGTAGGCTTACCGGGCATCTAGGCTCTGCCCGGCGGACGTTGTAACCTATATCTACTCGTGGGTACTATTATGAATAACAACCAAACAAATAAAACTTCTAATAAAAAGACGGAGAAGGTGCCGATCGTTGTGATCGAGCACTTGGGTGTGGGCGCGGTGTCAGATTCTGATACCGCGTCCGAAACGATGAGTGTGGCGAGCGTGGCGAGCGTAGGCTCAAAGCGCTCGCCTACTAAAGAAGAGGTGGGTGGCCGATTTTGGCAAAAAACCTCACGCAAGAAAAAGCGCGCGGGGTCAGGCTCGTCTAGCGATGAGAGCCTGCCGGCCCCTAAGGTGCCAACAGATGGCATAAGAGGCCGAGGTCGTGCCGTGGCGAGTGGAGCCCCCGCTCGTGTGGAGCGCGACGTGCGGGGTCAGTTCAGGTCGGTTTCCCGGCCTGATACGCCGGCTCCGGTGGAGGACGTCGAAGGTGTGGGGAGCGACCCCGGGCCCACGATCGCGAACCCCAGCGAGGGCATCTTGCTGGGGTCTAATAAGGCGGAGGCGAATGCCGCTAGACGGGCGCAGCGAAAGGCTGTAGCAGCTGACGAGATCAGCGAGCTTGCCCGTCAGGCGCGAGAGCGGCGTTCAGCCCAGAAGACTGCCGGGGGCAGCCCATCGGCGGTGGCGCTCAGTCGCCAAGTTTTGGACGGCGTGGATGTCGTCCTGAAGGTTGCCACCAAATCGGGCAACCTGAAGGGCACATTCACGCGTGCTCTGAAGGAGGCGGCTGACAACATCAGAGAGGCAGTTGAGGTCCTCCTTAGTCGCACCAGCACGGAGGAGACGGCGAAGTTGTGGGAGGAGAACAGCCGTCTCCGGTCCGAGCTGGAGGACCTCAAGCGGGAGTTTGCTGCTCAGAGGGCAGCTCCCATTAAGGCCACCGGGTCGTCGCCCGTCCCATCGTCGGTTCCATCGTTGGCCCCTGCTGTGGATCAGGACAGCATCGCGCGCATGTGCTTGATGCAGTGTGGCGCGATGGTGTCAGCCCGGCTGGAGGCCATGGAGGTGAGGCTCCCCCCGGCCGAAATCCTCCGCCCACCGCTCGCTGCAGACAAGCGGAGGAAGGAGGCGGAGGCAAGAGCAGCGGCAGTGGCTGAGCCGAACCAGTCCGGGAAGGGGGCCAAAAAGCCCGCGAAGGGGACACGGATGCCCGCGGAAGCTAAGTCCGCGCCCACTTCCCGAACGGCTGCTCCACCGACGACCGCGCCCGGACCCACCACGGAGGCCTGGACGACGGTCGTAAAGAAGGCCAAAAAAAAGAAGACGGCGCCGCCAGCACCCGCTAATGTACCGGCACCGGCACCGAGGAGGACCCAGAAGCCGCCTAAGACGAGAGCCCCACGCTCTGCGGCTGTGGTGGTAACACTGCAGCCCGCAGCCATCGCGAGGGGCGTCACCTATCAGGCGGTTATGGCGGACGTGAGGAGCAAGATCGCGTTCCCCGACCTTGGCACACCGTCTGGGTTTATTTATAAACAAGCCATTACGGGGGCGCGGCTGTTCGAGGTGTCGGGTGCCTCTAGCGGTGAGAAGGCGGATACGCTGGCAGCAAAGCTGAGAGGGGTCCTCAATCCGGAGGACGTTCGGGTGTCCAGGCCGATGAAGACCTCTGAGCTGCGGGTCGATGGGCTGGACGACTCGGCGACCCCGGCTGAGGTCGTGGCGGCCGTAGCAAAAGCCGGCGGATGTCCACCGGAGGACGTGCGGACGGGTGACATCCGCGCCGACGCTTCCGGGCTTGGCACGATTTGGGTGCGGTGCCCGGTGGCGGCGGCGAGCAAGGTCGCTAACGGTGGGCGTCTGTTGGTGGGATGGGTTGCAGCAAGAGTCAAGCTGCTGCAACCCAGGGCATTGCGGTGTTACCGATGCCTGGACATGGGGCATGTCCGGGCACGATGCACCGCTGCAATAGACCGCAGCGAGCAGTGCTATCGCTGCGGTCAGCCCGGCCACAAGGCAGCCCAGTGCTCCGCGGCACCAAACTGCAGCCTCTGTACAGCTGCAGGGAGGTCCGCTGGGCACAGGGCTGGCGGAAAGGCCTGTCGCGCGCCAGCAGCGAAGAAGAAGAGGGGAGTCATGGCTGCCGGGGGCTCTTTACCCCCCCCTCAGCCTGACTGCCCTACGGCCGACTCCCGGCCTGTGAATGGTGCGGAGGGGATGGACTGCGTCTAATGGCGCTGTACCATTTCCTCCAGGGCAATATCAACCACGCTGCCAGAGCTCAGGATCTCTTGCTCCAGAGCATGGCAGAGTGGTCGATCGACGTGGCTGTGGTCGCCGAGCCGTACTTTGTCCCCCCCAGGGATAACTGGGTGGGAGACCTGGACGGCTTGGTGGCCATCATTGGCGGGGCTCTCGTCAACCCGTCCCGAGGACACGGCTGGGTAGCCGCCCTCGCGGACGGCATTGGCACGGTTGGGGCGTATTTCTCGCCCAACAAGAGTCTCGCCGACTTCGAGAACTTCCTTGTCGAGTTGGGTGCCGTCGTGGGCCGACTCCACCCTCACCCGGTGCTGTTGCTCGGGGATCTCAACGCCAAGTCTGCGGCGTGGGGATCTCCGGTGACCGATGCTAGGGGTGAGGCGCTAGAGGAGTGGGCGGTCACGACTGGCCTGGTCGTCCTGAATAGGGGCTCGGTCCACACGTGCGTGCGGCAGCGGGGCGGGTCTGTAGTGGACGTCTCGTTCGCTAGCCCTGCTGTCGCGAGCCGTGTCCACGACTGGCGTGTCGCCGTGGAGGTGGAGACGTTGTCGGATCACCGATACATCCGATTCGACGTCTCCACCCAGACCACCGGCGGCCGTAGTCCATCGGCCCCGCGAAGGGACGGTCCGCGCTGGGCGCGTAAACGCATCGACAGGGAGCTTCTCGAGGAGGCCGCTATTGTTCAGGCCTGGATCCGGGAGTCGGCAACGAACGGACCCGTCGACGTCGAAGAGGAGGCGCTGTGGTTCCGCGGGGCGATGACGCAAATCTGCAACGCGTCCATGCCCCGCGTCCAGTCATATCCAGCGAGGCGCCAGGTGTACTGGTGGTCTACCGAGATCGCACAATTACGTGTCGAGTGCGTAGCGGTCAGACGCCAGTACACCCGATACCGGAGGAGACGTCGTCGGGTCCCTGACGAAGAAGCCGCGCTGTATGAGGTGTACCGCGCGGCGAAGCAGGCCCTGTGGCTGGCCATCGGCGAAGCGAGGACGCGAGCCAGGGAGGAGATGTTGGAGACTCTAGACGGAGATCCGTGGGGGCGCCCCTATCGTGCGGTTCGAGGGAAACTTCGAGCCGCGGCGCCTCCACTCACGGAGAGTCTCCAACCTGAGCTGCTGGAGGAAGTGGTCGCAGCCCTCTTCCCGGCAAGAGCGGAGCATACTCCGCCGCCGATGGCTTTGCCCACAGCCGCAGAGTCTGCATATGAAGAGAACGCCATCAGCGTCCCAGAGGTGACACAAGCAGAGATGGGGGCAGCCGTGACGCGGCTCCGGGCCAAGAACGTGGCTCCGGGGCCCGACGGGATCCACGGCCAAGCGCTAGCCCTCGCTCTGAAGGAGCTAGAGCCCCACTTGAGAGGACTCTACACAGCGTGCCTTGAGCAGGGCCAGTTTCCCACTTTGTGGAAATCTGGTCGTCTGGTCCTGCTCAGGAAGGCGGGGCGCCCTGCGGACTCACCGTCCGGGTACAGGCCCATAGTGTTGCTAGACGAGGTGGGTAAGATGTTTGAGCGGATAATCGCTGCCCGCCTCGTCGGCCACTTGTGCGGAGAGGGGCCTGACCTGGCCGAGAGCCAGTTCGGCTTTCGGCACGGGCGCTCCACCATCCACGCGATATCGCGGGTGAGAGTCCTGGCGGAGGAAGCGGTATCCCGGGGCGGGGTGATGTTGGCGGTGTCCTTGGACATCTCCAACGCCTTCAACACCCTGCCCTGGAGCTGTATTCGGGAGGCACTATCTTACCATCGGGTGCCTTCCTACCTCCGCCGCATCGTCGGGGCTTATTTGGCGGAGAGGTGTGTCACCTACACGGGACGTGATGGCGGAAACCAGCGCCGCATGTCGTGCGGTGTTCCACAGGGCTCGGTCGTGGGACCGCTCCTGTGGAACATCGGGTACGACTGGGTGCTGCGGGGCGAGCTCCAGCCGGGCGTGGACCTGACGTGTTATGCGGACGACACACTGGTCACGGCCCGGGGGAGCTCGTACAGGGAGGCAGCGTTGCTGGCGACGGCTGCGGTCTCACAGGTGGTGAGCCGCATACGTCGCCTAGGGCTGGAGGTTGCCCTCAACAAGTCGGAGGCCTTGATCTTTCATGGCCCCCGGCGGGCGCCGCCGCCGGGATCACACATCGTGGTCGGGGGGGCTCAAATCGCTGTCGAGTCCACCATGAAGTACCTAGGATTGGTGCTCGACAGCCGGTGGGATTTTAGCCCCCACTTCCGGCGGCTGGCGCCCAAGTTGTTGGGCGCGGCTGGGGCGTTGTCAACGCTGCTTCCCAATCTGGGGGGCCCGAGCGCCGCCTGTAGGCGGCTCTACGTGGGGATCGTGCGATCGATGGCCCTTTACGGGGCCCCGATCTGGGCGGCTGACCTGACGGCCGGAAGCATCGCAGTCCTGCGGAAGCCGCAGAGAGCGATGGCCGTCAGAGTCATCAGGGGATATCGCACGATCTCCTACGAGGCGGCTTGCGTACTGGCCGGATCCCCGCCCTGGGACCTCGAGGCGAAAGTACTCGCGTCACTGTATCGGTGGCGCGAGGAAGCGAGGGCGCGGGGCGAGTGGCTGATGCAGCGACATGTGGAGTTGCGTCGGTCACAGCTTCGCGCAGCCCTGGTGGCGGAATGGCGGGACAGGCTTTCACGCCCTACCGCCGGCCTCGCCACCATCGAGGCGGTCCGGCCGGTACTCGAGCCCTGGCTCGGGAGGAGGCACGGCTCCCTGTCGTTTCGGGTGACGCAGGTGCTCTCGGGGCATGGTTGCTTCGGGAAGTACCTGTGTCGCATAAACAGGGAGCCGGACGCCCGGTGTCACCACTGCGTCGACTGCCGGGAGGACACGGCGCGGCATACGCTGGCAGAGTGTGCCGCTTGGGAGGAGCCACGCCGTGCCCTCATCTCAGAAGTAGGCAGTGACCTGTCGCTGCCGGCCGTGGTCGAGTCGATGGCCGGCAGCGAGGAGTCCTGGGACGCGGTGGTATCCTTCTGCGAAACAGTCGTGTCGCAGAAGGAGGCTGCGGAAAGGGAGCGGGAGGTCTCGTCCGCTCACCCGGCCCGCAGCAGGCGCACCGGGCGTCGGCAGAGGGCAGATAATGCCCTCTTCCGGCCCCCCTAAATGGGTCCAGGGACGGCGGACTCGGGGACGTCCGCCGCCCCCTATCACACTGGACCCGAGGTGGCGGCGCGTAGTGTTCCACGCGCGCCCCTTTGAGACGTCGCGGGGGTGTCTAACACCTCACCCCCCCGCAGACTTGAGGTGGCCCGCAGAGGCGGGCCGGCACTAGCCGGGGATCACGGAAGTAATACTAGCTCCCAAGATCCCCGGTGCAAGTGTGGGAAGGGAACACCGGGGTGGTTTTTAGTCAGTAAGAGTCTGACAGACCCCTCCGCCCACCCCAAGGCGGAGGACATCCATGAGGATTTTCCACCCCGGCAACAAAAAAAAAAAAAAAAAAAAGGTTAGGTTAGGTTAGGTTAGGTTAGGTTAGGTTAGGTTAGGTTAGGTTAGGTTAGGTTAGGTTAGGTTAGGTTAGGTTAGGTTAGGTTTTTTTTTTTTTTTTTTTTTTTTTTTTTTTTTTTGGCAGGAGTGGGAAATCCTCATGGACGCCCAGACTGCCTCACTTATGAGGCAGTCTGGGCAGTGCCGGACTCTTACCGGCTAAAACCACACTCCTGCCCTTCCAGTGTACCTCTAACGTAATCAGAGACCTTTATTACAGAGGGCATTTTTTGTTATTTAAATAAAGTTTCTACAATTTGCCTTATATTATTATATAAATTACTGCATTTAATTTGGACGTTTCAAGACTATTCTTTTCCTGATTTCTTATTATTTTACTTACTTTCTTACCGTCTATATACATCGCATTTACACTAGACAATATATAACCAACAACGATTTATCCTCATTTCATACCTTACCATGCAACTTAACTTATTTTTTATTTTATTTTTTTTTTTTTTTTTTTTCTGATTTTCTGTTATCTGGGTAGCATTTTTATTTACTTATATATTATATTTCTGACAAATTCCTTACATTAGTACATTTACTTCACTACTGCATTTTAATGGTTTCAAAGAACAACTTATCCTACTTATTTCTTATTATCTACTTACTTATCTTATGTTCCCGTATATATTAAACAATATATAGCCAACATAACTTATTTAAACATTTATTTCTTTTTACTACAAATATTTAACAATTTTATCCTAATTCCATTTCTTAACTTGCAAACTTAACTTACTTTTAATTTTCTACTAACATTTTTATATGTTTATGATACATACTTTACAAAATATATATTAAACATAACTTATTTATCTATTTCTTTTTACTACTATCTTAACTATTTGCACACAGTATTCTATAAATTTGTGTCTTAATTTTTTATTTGCTATTATTATATGTACATTTTCTGGTTTTATGTCACAGTCAAGAATTTGTTCGGTTTCAAGTTTAAGCTTGGCGTGGACCGGACAGCTGAACAGGAGGTGTGGGACAGACTCGGCGACCCCCGGTTCACAAATGCACGATGGGTCCCCCTTACACTTGAATCGGTGCAGGTATTCTAAGAATCCACCGTGCCCCGTCATCACCTGGGTCGTCAAGCCTGTCGGTCTGATTTTCCTCACCGTTTTGTATCCTTCCACTACATCTGGGAGGAACATCTTTGTGACAGCCGCTGTTTGGCCTGCCTGATAGCGCACATTCCATTCATCAAGAGACCGCAAACGAATGTGTCTCTTGACGAATGAAACTGGGCAACCATCATAGTCAGGTTTTTTCCTGGAATGCAGTGCAGCCTCTTTCGCCAATTTGTCCGCGCGCTCATTTCCCTCCAGTCCTGCATGTGCTTTGATCCAGAACAGGGAAATTTCCTTGTTCTGGAGTCTGCTGTCCTCGATGTTGGCTCTAGTTTCGGCAGCCAGGGGATGGAGGGAATATGGATTTACGACCGCTTCCAAGGCAGAGCGCGAATCACTAAGAATAGCGAAACTGGCCTCACCTCTGCGCAGGATGATTTTTGTGGCATGACATATGGCCAGGAGTTCAGCCTGGTAGACGGTGCAGTACGATGGCAGCTTGAGTTTGAGTGTTTTGGTTTCGGCTTCATTGCTCCAAAGAGACAATGCTGCTCCGACCTTGCCCTCAATCTTGCTACCATCGGTGTAAATCGAGACTGCTTGGTGCACATGGGAGTTTAATCTTTCCTGGTCCACCAGACTTACGAAGTCAAGGCGCATATGTTTTGCCGGGTGCTGGATTTCAGCGAAGGCCAGTCTGCGCTCTACCTCTCTATCAGCTAGTGCTGAGTAGGGTACTCCCCTCTTAGCCTCATACAAAGAAGCCGCCTCCCGGATCCGAATGTCGAGAGGCAGTATCCCAGCCAGCACCAACGCTGAGTTCAAAGAAACGGTTCTGTAGGCTCCACACAGCTTCTGCGCAAAGCCTCTCTGCACCGCGTTTAGCTGCTTTTGTACCCCGATCTTGTTTGCTGCTTTGGCCCAGGCGCTGGCTGCGTAAGTAATGATGGGCTCTACTGTGGCCATGTAGATTATCCTAATGATTTCGGGATGGAGACCCCAACTGATCCTGGCGGCTCGTGAAAGCTGCTTGTAAATATCTAACGCCTTCTTGCAGGTGTTAGCAACGTGGCTGTTAAACGTCAGCTTATTGTCAATGGTGAGCCCCAGGATCTTTATCTCACTAGACAGACCAATGTCGATCCCGCCCATGCTCAGTCGTGGTGTGTCAAATTTCAACTTTCTGGTGAGCACCATTGCGTTGGTCTTGTGTGGCGCAAATTTCAATTTGTTTTTGTCACCCCACGACCGAACATACGCGAGTGCGGCATTGGCCCTTGTCTCTATCTCCAGCGCCGTATCCGCAGCAAACACCAACACTACGTCATCTGCGAAAGCCTGGCAATAGTCACCCCGACGCTCGAGTCCCTTCAGGAGTGGATCAAGGAGAAGATTCCAGAGAATTGGCCCACCAATCGATCCCTGCACACATCCCTTTTGAGTGTCCTTTGTGTATTCTTCCCCGGCGTACCTCACCCGGACCTTACGGTCCTTTAGGTAGCTGTCCATGAGTCGCCGGAGGTTTACCGGACACTCTTCTTCGGCAAGTCTGATCTTGATTGCGGGCCACCAGGCGCTATCGAAGGCTCCCTCTATGTCCAGTGATATTACGGTTATAAGTTTTTTATCGTTGAGTTTTCCGTACAGATGTTGTATCATGTCATAGAGGGAGTCTTCGGTGCTTCTCTGGGGTATGAAACCGTACTGTCGGGGGCTCAGTCTCGGGACCAGATGCCACTTTAGTCTCCCGACTATCATTTTCTCCAGAATCTTTCCCATGACCGGTAACAGTCCAATGGGCCTGTAGGACTTCGGGCTTGTGTAATCATCTTTGCCAGGCTTTCGCAGAACTACTACCGTTGCCTCTTTCCAAGGAGTCGGGAAGTGGCCGAGTTCCTGGCACTTGTTCATGAGCGCCAGGTTAAGTTCCAAATTTTTGGAGACAACTTGGCTGCAGATGTCTGCGGTAAAACCGTCTATTCCCGGAGCCTTTTTTGGATTAAAATTTTCCGTCGCGGCCCGGAGTTCTTCGACAGTAAATTCTGGGTCATGTATCTCACCATGCACCCAGTTATTTACTTTAGCTGCAAGAACTCTGGTCTGCCGGTGGTCTGAGTTGTCATCACATTCAAGGTCCTCCGGGAAAAAGGTTTCTGCCAAGGTACTGGCAGACTCCTTCTGGTCCAGTTGGTGGCCATCTTTCACCAGCGGAATGTCTTCTTGGCGTTTGGTAGTGTTTTTTATGACGCGGTATATGCTTTCCCAGAGGCTTTCCCTGTCTTGTCTACCACAGAAGTTTTTCCAGCTGTCTACCTGTGCCCTTTTCGCTGCTTGCTCATATTCCTCTTTTGTTTGCAGGTACTCGCTGACAACCTTCGACCTACGGATCGGCGCTGCGCATCGGATCCTGTGCTTCCTAGTGGCAACTTTCCTCTTCATCTCCTCGAGCTCCTCGGTCCACCATGGTATGGTAAGTATTTCGTTTGTTTTCTTTTTAGTTAACATCTCGTTACAAGTTCTGGTAATCTGTTGTATATATTTTTCTGTAATTTCGTCTATTTCTTTATGTGTTTGGGTTTGGTCTATTTCTATCTTGTTTATATTATTATCGTTCATTAGCTGGGCCAGTTTCTCATGAAACCGGTCCCAGTTAACCCTTTTTGTGTTGTAAATCCTGGTTGTCCTGTTTATGTTTACTCCTTTTGATTTTTGTAACTTTATTTTAAATACCATACCATTGTGGTCCGAACTCGTTAGATCTTCGATGACTTTCCAGTCGTCCACCAGGTCGAGCATATCCTCTGAGCAGACCGTAACGTCGACATGGCTGGTCAGTCTTCGTTCTCCTCTGACCGTGTCGAAAGTCGGTTTGTCTCCGTCGTTCAGCACCTGCAAGGACATTTCTTCAAGAGCACCCGAAAAAACCTCGCCCCTTAGGTCGACTCTGTCACTACCCCACCAGCTACTTTTGGCATTAGCATCGCCACCAATGATTAGTCTCTGCGGTCCAAGATTATCTCGTATTTTCTTGATATGCTCCAGGTACGGCTCTATGGGTTGATCGGGCTCAAAGTAGTATGATACCACGGTAATCTCCCAGGCCACCGTTCGGATTTTCACCACAACGATGTTATTAGTGGTGAGAATCGGGTACTGTATGATGTCAAAGTCGTGATTAAACACTGCAATGGCTACTTTGACATTTCCTTCCCCTGGGTTAGTGTTCTGGAAGATCCTCACTCCTCTGTAATTCTTCACACTACTTGAGCCCCCCACATAGGGTTCCTGGAGCAGAGCTATGGCTACTTTTCTACGAGCTGCTTCGATCATCAGTTCACTGGTGGCGAGCTGCTTCCTCTGCAAGTTTGCCTGTACTATCAGGTGTGAAGCCTCGCTGGTGCCCGTGACCACCTTAGCAATAAGCCGTTGTGGCTCTCGCCAGGGCGTCCCACTTCCTCCTTATCGGGCAGTCCTGACTGAACGCATTGTGCTCTACATTTGCCAGTTTGGCATGCGTGCAATTGCAGCATGTTGGCACCGCACCATCGAGCCAGTAAGGACAGTCCGACTTTTTGTGGGGCCCGGCGCAGTGGCTACATTTCTCAACCGTTTCTTTACAGAAACGCCTGCCATGGCCGTACCCCAGACAGAGGGAACACTGGACGAGGGGAGATTGGTCCGCGATTCGAATGCGCTGCAGGTCAATCTGCACAGTCTCCGCGTCCATAATCCTGGTCCATATTTTGGGGGACACCCTAACAACGACATGGTTCATAAGAGGGTTTCTTGTTCTCTTCTTGTAACGGATCTCCACTCTATTGTCCTGTTTTCCAAGATCTCTGAATATCCTCTCGTTCTGATTTCTCAGAGCGAGAAGGATGTCGTCGTCATTGTTGTATGTCATGACGTCTTTTAGTATTAAGAGTGGGTCCTTGTTCCTAATGTCGTCAACGTTAAGGTGCTCACCCGCCTTCTGGATCCGCTCCTTCAATACCCGCCTTTCTTCTTCGCTCCGGCAACCCACAATGACCTTTCGATCTTTCGCCTTTCTTATTCTATCGATGGTCACGCCTCCTTCCTTGGCGTTTACTGCGGTCCGGATTTTTTGAAGCACCTCATCCCCAGTCTCTGTTTCATCCTTTGAGGTGACCACCACAGAGTGCAAGGCAGTACGCTCATAAGCCGGTACTCCAGTTCGACTTGCAGCCACCACGCTGGCATAGGTAACCTTCTCAATCGTCTCTTTATGCTTCTCTACGACATTTTTCAACTCCTCTATCCTTTTCCCATTTTCTACAAGCAGTCTTGTGTTCTCGTCTATCTTCGCCAATAAGCAGCTGTCATCTCTGTCTCTGTCTGGCTCCGTCACTTTCGGGGAGTCTTTGCCTACATTTGTATCCTCTTCTGGTGCGCTTCCCTTTCCTACCCGTTTTCTTGCGAGAGAAAGGTCTTTTTCTTTATCCGCCTCTTTCACCAACAGATATAGTCGATCGATTAAGGCTACGACTTCGCTTTTTATGTCAGTTTTTAAATTTCGCGAGCTGTTGAGGTGGAACTTCGCCTTACTCAGGCACACTCTAGCCTCCGCAACTCGCGACGGGTATTTTCTATTTCCAATCGGACTCTTGGTCGTCCCGGTGGCCAGAAAACCGGATACACCAGCTTTGACCTCCTGAGTGAGAGCAATTTTGGCCTTTGTTCTTGATAGATCCTGGGTATTTATTTCGGCATTTGGTTGGGTGGCGCTCGTGCCAGCCTCCCATTCCCCTATGCTTTTTCTGACGGCAAACGTCCGGTCGGACACTGACCCTGCCTGGTCAGTTTTTGCCGCTTCTCCGCTGCTTCGCGGCACACAGGGAAGCGAGGGGCCAGCCTTCTCCATTGAGCGTGGCGAGCCTCTAGAGGCCGGCGAGATCGCGTCTTTCTTCGCCGGTGTGCGCATCATGGTGGTTGATGGAGAGAAAGTAAGTTTCATGAACGCAGAAGGACACCGGTAATTACTTCTGTGTCCCTGTAAAATGGGGATAACCACAGAAGTAACGTTAACTTATAATTAAATAAATGTCGTACGGCCTCAAAGCCGTAAGGTCAAAATACTATACTAAAAACTTCAATTTTGTAACTATCTGGACTACTAAATACCTAAACGCGAATAAAGTGATTTTAAATTTTTCGACAAAAACCCAAAGTTTACCTGGCCAGTGACAACAGGGTGGGTGGGCGGGCAATTTTTTGAAGTTCTATATTCGCCAGACGCACGTGCGAGGTGTCAAAAGACGCGTCTCCGCGCGGGCTAGCGAGCTATGAAATTACTAGAAATATATGCTATACAAAAATTTTGAGTTTTGGTCAAAAAACTGGTTTTTTGACTGAAAAATGTGAAAAAACCTGGAATAAACACTACCAAACAGGACTCGGGGTGGCTGAGCGCGCACCGGAATACAGGTAAGGCAGGTAGGTATCTATTGAAGCTACTATTAACGATGGTTCGGATAAGAATTTTGAGATAAAATTAGTTTTTGAAAATTCCTTCAAAAAATCTCACAAAAATTGCTAAGTCAATATACGAAAATATTTTTTCGCGCTTTTGTCAATTTTTATTAGTCAAACAGTTGTACGGAACCTATTTAATATTGATTTGGCTGAAAACAGCTTCAAAATGCGTCACCTGGATGCAAAGTTATAACGATTTGATAAAATTATTGTCTAGCTAAGGTGGATTTCGTATATATGTGATTATACTTGTTATGCAATTTTTTGAAGTTCTATATTCGCCAGACGCACGTGCGAGGTGTCAAAAGACGCGTCTCCGCGCGGGCTAGCGAGCTATGAAATTACTAGAAATATATGCTATACAAAAATTTTGAGTTTTGGTCAAAAAACTGGTTTTTTGACTGAAAAATGTGAAAAAACCTGGAATAAACACTACCAAACAGGACTCGGGGTGGCTGAGCGCGCACCGGAATACAGGTAAGGCAGGTAGGTATCTATTGAAGCTACTATTAACGATGGTTCGGATAAGAATTTTGAGATAAAATTAGTTTTTGAAAATTCCTTCAAAAAATCTCACAAAAATTGCTAAGTCAATATACGAAAATATTTTTTCGCGCTTTTGTCAATTTTTATTAGTCAAACAGTTGTACGGAACCTATTTAATATTGATTTGGCTGAAAACAGCTTCAAAATGCGTCACCTGGATGCAAAGTTATAACGATTTGATAAAATTATTGTCTAGCTAAGGTGGATTTCGTATATATGTGATTATACTTGTTATGCAATTTTTTGAAGTTCTATATTCGCCAGACGCACGTGCGAGGTGTCAAAAGACGCGTCTCCGCGCGGGCTAGCGAGCTATGAAATTACTAGAAATATATGCTATACAAAAATTTTGAGTTTTGGTCAAAAAACTGGTTTTTTGACTGAAAAATGTGAAAAAACCTGGAATAAACACTACCAAACAGGACTCGGGGTGGCTGAGCGCGCACCGGAATACAGGTAAGGCAGGTAGGTATCTATTGAAGCTACTATTAACGATGGTTCGGATAAGAATTTTGAGATAAAATTAGTTTTTGAAAATTCCTTCAAAAAATCTCACAAAAATTGCTAAGTCAATATACGAAAATATTTTTTCGCGCTTTTGTCAATTTTTATTAGTCAAACAGTTGTACGGAACCTATTTAATATTGATTTGGCTGAAAACAGCTTCAAAATGCGTCACCTGGATGCAAAGTTATAACGATTTGATAAAATTATTGTCTAGCTAAGGTGGATTTCGTATATATGTGATTATACTTGTTATGCAATTTTTTGAAGTTCTATATTCGCCAGACGCACGTGCGAGGTGTCAAAAGACGCGTCTCCGCGCGGGCTAGCGAGCTATGAAATTACTAGAAATATATGCTATACAAAAATTTTGAGTTTTGGTCAAAAAACTGGTTTTTTGACTGAAAAATGTGAAAAAACCTGGAATAAACACTACCAAACAGGACTCGGGGTGGCTGAGCGCGCACCGGAATACAGGTAAGGCAGGTAGGTATCTATTGAAGCTACTATTAACGATGGTTCGGATAAGAATTTTGAGATAAAATTAGTTTTTGAAAATTCCTTCAAAAAATCTCACAAAAATTGCTAAGTCAA